>OZ004645.1:1800000-2388605 GCA_963924495.1 Nemapogon koenigi | reverse complement strand
GACAAGTGTGATACTGCGAGACCATCGGGTGATCAACTGACCATTAATCAAGATGTTCACCGCTTAACTATTAAATATAATTATATTTTATTATCAATTGCCAAATGTTATATATATTTATAGTATAGCTTATTTATGTGTTTACAATGACTTATATACAAACTCTATAAAACTTCGGAATTTCTATGTCGTAGTAAATGAGTATGATAAATTCAAGGCCTTTTTATTTGTAAATCAATTGACCAATTTGTTATAATTTTATAATATAAATTATTTAGGTGTCTACAAAGACTTATACACAAACTCTACAAACTTGGATTTATTATGTCGTAGTAAATGAGTTTAAAAAATTTAAGGCCGTTTTACTTGTACTTAAAGCAATTGACCAATTCGTTATAATTTTATAATATTATGTTATTTAGGTATCTACAAAGACTTATACACTAAGGCCTTTATTCATAAACGTTTATTAGCAACGTTTTTGTTAAAATATGTTTTGTTTCTTTCTATTATTAGTAAAGACAGGTTTGTTGGAGAGTGACAAAACATATTTTAACAAAAACGTTGCTAATAAACGTTTATGAATAAAGGCCTTAGTGTATAAGTCTTTGTAGATACCTAAATAACATAATATTATAAAATTATAACGAATTGGTCAATTGCTTTAAGTACAAGTAAAACGGCCTTAAATTTTTTAAACTCATTTACTACGACATAATAAATCCAAGTTTGTAGAGTTTGTGTATAAGTCTTTGTAGACACCTAAATAATTTATATTATAAAATTATAACAAATTGGTCAATTGATTTACAAATAAAAAGGCCTTGAATTTATCATACTCATTTACTACGACATAGAAATTCCGAAGTTTTATAGAGTTTGTATATAAGTCATTGTAAACACATAAATAAGCTATACTATAAATATATATAACATTTGGCAATTGATAATAAAATATAATTATATTTAATAGTTAAGCGGTGAACATCTTGATTAATGGTCAGTTGATCACCCGATGGTCTCGCAGTATCACACTTGTCGTGTTTAGGCTGAGTCTACATTGATGCGTGATGCGATCCGCGTCACATGGGCAAATAAACCAACTAAAAATATTTTCTACCCGTAGTACACCCAGGTGGACTACGCGGGTGTACCACAGGCAATGAACGACTAATTATAGCCATGACTGCATTATTGTATTCTACGAGTTTATTTGAATCGCGGATCCAATATTTTGATGGAATTTCTTAATTATACTTGTATATTATTATTAATTGTGTATTTTGTTGGTAAAATAATTGATCATAACATTGTAGAAACTGCCATTAATTTTAATATAATAATTTTGCCTTGAATATAATAAGTACTTGGGTGCCCATAGAACGTCGTGCATACAGTGTCAAAAATGGAATTCCGTAATATATTTTGAAAAAGTATTTGACACAGAATATAGAATTATTTTCATATTCAAATTCGCCCAGTTGTGATACTGCGACTTCATGTTTCTTTATTTTCATAGCAGCTGCAATACATCTAGTATTTATGTATGCAATTTGGCCGTTTCGATGAAGTTTTAATGAAGTTTTGATGTCGAAAAGTTACTTCTTTTTACACCGGCACTAATAAACGCATATATCGCTTTTTCTTTCACAGTTACAGTCTACAGTAAATTAAATTATTAAAATTTTGTCACAAATTAAACACTGTTCACTTTTCGCCATTTTGCAGTAATAGGACGCCAGTGACACACCGCCGTCAGGAGTTTGTTTGTGTCGAAATGATTTCTTTGTTTACTAATTACCTATTACATCGACTACCTGAGCTGTAATGTGACTAGCGTTGCCATATGGCAATCTTTAAATTAAATACAAATCTACAAAATAGATAGTTTTTAATGCATACTATCACTCTGCCCCTGGCTTCCCCCGTGGATATCTTTGATCAAAATAAAATATAAGTAGCCTATATTACTCAAGGATATCGTAGCTTTCTATTCGTGAAATAATTTTTAGAATCGGTTCAGTAGTTTGAGATATTACCCCCTACATCCTAGAGGTAAAGTTTGTACCACCTCTTTATTGACACGTATTTGCTTGTAAATAGTTGCCAAAATTAGATTATTATACCATTAAAACATGAAAATATAAATTACATCACAAAAATAAGACAATATAGAAGTAAATGTGATTTTGAATATTGTTGGCATTCTCTGGGCGGGGATTCAAGTCTGTTAGCACCAAAAAAACATGAATTCAACAAAAAAACGTATATGAATTAGCTAAATTTTTCCTGCTTTTATTTTGTATAGCATAGTTCCTAAGATAGGCTAAAACTATCGTATATTTACTATAACTACTAAAAAAACTAGCTAAATATGAATTCGAGTTGAATCAATACATTTGCTATTTAGGTACACGATAGTGAAGCATATTTTTAGTTAGTTTAGATAGGTTTGTAGAATTGTCGTCGCAATGATTACCAAGAATTAAGTTATCTGGCATCGCTAGCTGTGACCGCCGCCCGCCGGGTGACACTCAAGTTGCAAGCGGACCTTTTCGCCCTCCAATACTATTATAGGACGGTATTTTACATACATACATACATACCTTCACGCCTGTTTTCCAAAGGGGTAGGCAGAGAGTATGGATCGCGACTTCTCTCGATCTTTGCATACTTCTCTTGATTCATGCACATCCATACATCGTTTCATACATATTGTACTTCTATTAGTAGTACTATTTAAAAAAAGGTCAAATAGGTACATTTTTTAAATTCGTCTTGGTCGTCCTTTTCTTCTATTACACAATGGTTTTATTCTGTGGTATAAAACAAACTCAGCAGTATTAAAATTTAATTAGAAGTTTAGTTAGGTAGGTAGCACTATAATAGAAAGAAGCGACCAAAAATGCGCATCCCCGACGTACGTGGTAGCCTGTACCTGCACGAGTTCCTGTCCGCACATTGTCGGGTCGAACATACTCGGGCCGGGCAATCCATGGTCGGTATTTATGCCAAGAGCATGTTGTGGCTCGAACCCATGAGATTTCCTACTAAAGAAGAATAAATTTTCACTTTAAAATATAAATAACGTGATGGCTACATAACAAGTATCACAGTGTAGCCAATTACAATAACTATAATAATCAGTTTGTTTATTCGCCTATTTATCGCGGATCACATCGCGCATCATTGTAGACTCAGCCTAAAAACGATAAGTGTGCTACTGCTATAGACAATCTGGTGACCATTGACCAAGCTGACCACCGCTTAAATATTTTTTAAAATTACCAATTGCCAAATTTGTTACAATTTTATAATATAGGTTATTTATATGTCTACAATGACTTATACACAAACAAACCCTTTAAACTTCGAAATTTTCATGTCGTATTAAATGAGTATGAAAAATTTAGGCCGTTTTATTTGTAAAGCAATTGACCAAATTGTTATAATTTTATAATATAATTATGTTATTTAGGTGTCTACAAAAAAGTAATACACAAACTCTATACACTTCGGAATTCTTATGTCGTAGTAAATGAGTGCAATAAATTGAAGACTGTGTTAATTGTAAATAAATACACCATGTTGTTATAATTTTAAGGCCGTTTTATTTGTAAGGTAATTGTCCAATTTATTATAATTTTATAATCGATGTTATTTAAGTGTCTACAAAGACTTATACACAAACTCTACATACTTCGGAATTTTTATGTCGTAATAAATGAGTATGAAAAATTTAAGGCCGTTTTATTTGTAAAGCAATTGACCAATTTGTTATAATTTTATAATATATGTTATTTAGGTGTCTACTAAGACTTATAAACAAACTCTACATACTTCGGAATTTTTATGTCGTAGTAAATGAGTATGAAAAGTTCAAGGTCGTTCTATTTGTAAAGCAACTGACCAATTTGTTATAATTTTAATATAAGGATTTTATTTAATCATTAAAAGCAAAATAAGTTGATATTTCAAACTTTAATATTTTTATCTAGAATCTACGACTCGAAAACGTAAAAGTCTGTCTATGACAATGAGCACTGGGCGAATTTGTTATAAAATTCGTTTATATGCTGTAAGCTGTGCAACAATCAAGATTCTGGAGAAATAATTAACTTTAATATTTTTTACACTCAGTTATGAGTAAAAGTTCTAAATACCTAAATTATTCCTAACGCACTGGACCGATTTGTTATAATTTATGATTTCAAGTATCAGTAAATGGTACATAACCATCTGTGAAAGAATAAACTTTTTTAAGATTATTTCACCTGGAAATCTATCCTTACTGGTCTACTTATGAACCGTAATAGGTAGACACTTGAAATTTTCACAGAGTATCCGCTATAACATCAAATAATAAAATAAAATAACGTTAGAAATGAAAGGGGATCCCCATATAAGAAACGTGTTTGTTTCTGCGATTTTTGATCGATCTTAACAATGGCAATACATACACGTCTAACTAGTATAACTATAACGCATACTCTGAAGTAAAACAACAAATTATAAAACCAGCCAAACGTGAGTCGGACATGCGCTAATTTTATTACTAAACTATTTTTATTGTACGGTGGTACGGACAGGCCTCGATTTACACTAGGGGCCACAGGGGCCAGTGCCCAGGGCGGCAAAATTTGGAGGGAGAGAATTTTTTTTCGCGTTATCGAAAATGCTTTAAAAAGTATGATTGTATTGAAAACATTTGCACATTTTACGTTTATTTATCCCATTTATAATAAAAAATGTAGATTATATTCCTCCCCTACTGCGTTCTATGATGAAATGTATCCTGTGTATTCTATACTAGTATTAAAAGAGGTAAAGTTTGTAAGTTTGGACGTGAACCGAATTTGCAATTATTTTAATGTTTGTAATTGTCTGAATAAGGTTTTAAGAGATAGAAAAATTGCAAAATTTGCCCGGAAAATTGGAAAATTCGGGAAAAACTGAAAGTGATTTTTTTCTATGGGATTGTTGTATGAACTCAAGACCATCATAAAGGGAAAAAAGTTAGGCTCCACAGGCAAAGCCGGGGTGAAAAGCTAGTACCTACATAAAAATGTGCAATCCAAATTAATACAGCCGTTACTACAGTAGCCAAGTAAGTGCAACCACACAATACACCTTCTCGGCCTCTATACATTGTGGTGTGGCCAGAGACACCAACCATGTAACAGTGTCCACTTTTTGCCAGTTGTCCATATTAAACAGAACAAGTTAACAGACGTAAAAATCTGTTATTTTTAGAGTTCATATAGGATTCTACGTCATGTCATGGCGACCAACGCACGCGTTCCGTCATGGCATGATGGGGAATCCAGTTTAATCCCGTCCGCGGTGTGATAGTTGTGATTAGTCTGTGATTAATAAGACATATAACAGTCGGCGGGAACATTTTAGTTATCGATTAATTAATTAATTAATTAATTAATAAACGTTTATGAATAAAGGCCAAACTCTACATGCTTCGGAATTTTTATGTCGTAGTAAATGAGTTCGAAAATTTTAAGGCCACTTTATTTGTAAAGCAATTGACCAATTTGTTATAATTTTATAATATGTGTTATTTAGGTGTCTACAAAGACTTATACATAAACTCTACAAACTTCAGAACTATTATGTCGTAGTAAATGAGTTTGAAAAATTCAAAACCGTTTTATTTGTAAATCAATTGACCAATTTTATAAAATAAGTTATTTAGGTGTCTACAAAGACTTATACACAAACTTCGGAACTATTATGTCGTACTAAATAAGTTTAAAAAAATTAAGGTCGTTTATTTGTAAAAAAAATTGACCAATTTGTTATAATTTTATAATACATATATGTTATTTAGGTGTCTACAAAGACTTATACACAAACTCTACACACTTCGGAATTTTTATGTCGTAGTAAATGTGTATGAAAAAATTAAGGCCGTTTTATTTATAAAGCAATTGACCAATTTGTTATAAAATTATAATATATGTTATTTAGGTGTCTAATTTGTTATAATTTTAATATAAGGATTTGTTTTAAGCATTAAAAGCAAAATAAGTTGATATTTCAAACTTCAATATTTTTATCTAGAATCTGCGGCTCGAAAACGTAAAAGTCTGTCTATGACAATGTGCACTGGGCGAATTTGTTATAAAATTCGTTTATATGCTGTAAATTGTGCAACAAACATGATTCTGGAGAAATAATCAACTTTAATATTTTTTACGCCAAGTTATAAGTAAAAGTTCTAAATACCTAAATTATTCCTAACGCACTGGTCCGATTTGTTATAATTTATGATTTCAAGCATCAGTAAATGGTACATAACCATCTGTGAAAGAATAAACTTTTTTAAGATTATTTTACTTCATGACCAAATATTTCGTTCCAGTATTGGACTAAAGATACATCACTGTGACAGACGGACGGTCGGAAAGACGGACAGAGTGACAGACAGCGGAGCCCTAGTAATAGGGGTTTCGTTGGCAACCTTTGGGTACGGAACCCTAAAAACTAGTATTAATAATCTCAGAATATTTCTTCTATAAAAGAAATAACCTCGACAGACCTTTTATTTTCTATTTCTATTACATTTCATATTAAAAAGGTCTTTATTCGATATCAATAGATTATTTTTTTAAGATTTCAATAAGGAAAGAGCACGTATTGTCAATAGCAAGTTCATGACATTTTTGCCTTTCCCAGTCAGCGCTTTTTATTCACAAAACACGAATAATGTAAACACGGAGGGACATATTTTGTATTAAATACTAAATATCGTTCGAAAATATTGTCGGCCATCTTATATCTGTCAAAAATATGGCAAATGTCATTCAATCCTATTTTCATTATTAAGGCTTCTAAATAACCATATAGTTTTAAAACGCAATGACAATGTTTGTTTTAAAAACTACGCCTACTTAAAACCTTAAATAATAAAAATATGGCTTAATTCAATTTAAAATAAATTGACTTTTAAAAAAAAGTGTACCGCCTTCAAAATTTACACTGAAAAGTAAGAAATAATAAAGGTTTCGTCGTAGAATTTGAAGACGGTTGGTGCCAAATTTAGCCGTTAGACCACCGTCGATACAAAAATTGACAACTTCGTGTCAATAGCAACCGTTGCTAAGGCTTTTCTCTGATACATAATTTTCAGCCGTAAACAGAGACAAATTACTGAATTTCTGAAAAACTACTGAACCGATTTTCGTTATATGTCTGTGAGATAATGTCGAGAAATTATTATATCCTTAAAAAATAAGTCGTCAAAATCGGTACATATTTCATCGAGATACTGATAATTGACTTAAAAGTCAGTTTTTTCAAAATTACTGAAAAACTAATAAACCAATTTTTATGACATAAAAATGGGACCAATCCAGAAGAATTATCTGTCGATTAAAAAAGAAATCATCAAAATCGGTTCATAAACGACGAAGTTATCCCCGAACACACATAAAAAAAAATATACGGTCGAATTGAGTAACGTCGTTTTTTTTGAAGTCGTTAATAATAACTATCAACAATTTGATTTGAAAATGTTGTACAAATAAACTCATTTTTTTAGGATTAATTTAGATTTGCCATATTTTTGACAGAATGGCCGACAGCCACGAACAGATAAAGAACATTTAGATTAAGTAGCTTAAATAAATAAAACTTTCAACATTTCTTACAAAAAAGTACTGGATAGAAAATAAAAATATTTAAATTAGTTTCTTAAAATAACCTTAAATATACAAATAGTTAAACTATTGAAAATATAAATAACTAGACTTTCCGCCTCCGACTTTGCCCGTGGATATATTCAAACAATATAAAATATAGCCTATGTTACTCAGGGATATTGTAGCTTTATATTAGTGAAATAATTTTTAGAATCGGTTCAGTAGTTTTTGAGTTTATTTATTACAAACAAAAATACAAAAATCAACTTTTGATTGGTTCTTGATTGGCTGAATGAACTCTGTTTTTCATTTACGAAGTAATGCTTACATAGCTGAATTAATAGTCCTTTTTCAGTGGCCACTGAAGTGTTTTCAGCCAATTGACATGCACGTACACTTTTTTCAGTATTTTTGCGGCTCCGTGGGCGAGCGACATTGATTTATTGGTGCGATTTAGCGTTTTCCAATTCGTATTACAAAGAATCGACCAGAAAAACTCGATAAAAGTGGACAACTAAAATTTAGATTCAAGCAATAAAGAAATGATATGAAATAATTTTATTTGATATGGTTTAAAAGTAGGTATTAAATCATATTCTCAATCAAATAATATTATGACTATCAAAAATGAAATGAAGCAGAGACAACACTGACATTACAAAAACCAAAATACAACAAAATGGTCAAAACAGATTATAAAGTGTTTAGAAATAGGTTACAAAATGTCAATAATAATTTACAAAATGTCAAAAGTAAATTACAGAACGTCAAAATTAAATTACAAAATGTCAACAATATGGTTCCGTGCAACCATAATATATTTAGGATTTATAGGAGTGACAGGTATTCCCTGATATGAGTTGTGGTTAGGTGTTATGCAATGATAAACTTACAGTTCTTCTGTTTGGTACTTGTATTTATATTAATTGAAGGAGTATGTCCACTATTTAATTACTGTTATTATTAGGTAACTACACAATTATTCGCTAGGGTATTGCTTGGACAATTCCAACACAGAATGTAAACAATATATATGACTGCGGCGTCGGCGAGTCGACGTCAGCGCTCGAACAAAAGAGGTAGGTCGAGAGTGCCCGTTTCCATTACACGTCGAGCTGATATTTATATTATTTTATTTGTCGTATCGTAGTGAATGTGTGTATGTTTGTCTGTTAATGTAGAATTGTAGATGATGATCCTACAGATTCATTAACTAAAATAGAAAAACAATTCATTCTATAGACTTATAAACTCCGCCATCTTTTCTTGTTTCCATATGAACCTGCATGCTACAATCTATACTAGTCTATACTAATATTACAAAGAGTTAAAGTTTGTAAGTTTGGATGTAGGCGGTAATTTATCAAACTATTGAACTGATTCTAAAAATTATTTTACAAATAGAAAGCTATGATATCCTTGAAATATCCATAGGCAAAGCCGGGGGCGAAAAGTTAGTAATACAAAAAAAATTTGGATAGTTCTTTATTTCATCTGAATGAGAAAAAATCTAATAAATAAGAAATCTGAAATTAATTCTACAGTTTATATAAAAAATACCTTGATTCAAAGCTCAGTACCTATCTGATCATGCCACGAGCTATAAAAGCCGTAATAGTGCAAACTCTGTAGGAAATAATTTCCCAGTAAATTGATAGAAATAGTCACACATGTCTCCGTTTCCAAGAAACTGAACGTGTACTTTTTGCGGTGACTCAATCGTGATCGTCGGAAAGCGCCTTGTAAATGTGCTGGAAATCACACTTGAGCGGTGTAAAGCTGTGTTTTCATGAGAAAAATCTCTATTATTAACCGAATTTCAAAAGAAGGAGGAGGTTCTCAATTTGTCGGAATCTTTTATGTTTTTTTTATGTATGTTCCCTGATTAGGTACGAACCGATTAGATTTTGTTTGAAAGGGTATACTGGTCCCATGGTCATCAGATGATGATGGTATAGAAATGGCAATACATACAACAATCCAGCGAGTGTGAGTAAAAGGAATACTCCCCAACGCACATCGATGGAAAGTTGCATATATGCCAATCTATTAAATATTTTCAATAGCACGATACAGGTTTCAATGAGTTAGTAACGGTGCGACATCTATCGACGCGATGTGCCGCCACATGACTCCCTTCCCAGACCAGAGGTCGATACAGTATGAAAACCAACATCCATTTTAGCTTTGTCAGCAGTGATGGACTGTGTGGTGGACTGCATCGCGGCTGAATCACCTGTCGTGATGTATGACCTGTCGTCATGTCGGGCCGGCGGTCTGGTCAGTGGGAAGTGGAAGTAGGATGCGGGGCATTGCGGGGTCAGGAATACAGGCGTGTTCATACGGGGTCACCAATATAGAAATGGCAATACATACAACAATCCAGCGAGTGTGAGTAAAAGGAATACTCCCCAACGCACATCGATGGAAAGTTGCATATATGCCAATCTATTAAATATTTTCAATAGCACGATACAGGTTTCAATGAGTTAGTAACGGTGCGACATCTATCGACGCGATGTGCCGCCACAATGGGATCCTGGAGAAATCGAGAACTCTTCAAATTTTATAGGTACACTTGGGTATTTTTTTATAGTGACTTGTGCATTTGGTTTCGGAAAGCACACTTTTCAGTGCATAATTTTTGAAGTCTGTACACTTTTTAAAAGGCAATTATATATAACAAAGTCCTCCGCCGCGTCTCTCTGTGTCTTTTTCATGCAAAAACTACTGAACGGATATTTTTTTTGCGGTTTTCGGGATTAGATAAGTAGCTTGATTCACCGGAAAGGTTTACGAGTAATAAACATAAGCCTAACATGTTTAGAAAGTGAGCATTTACAGTATAAGTGAATCGAGTCTGTGAAATAGTTAGCCCTTCACAAAATAATGTAGGAAAAAATTGTGTAGAATAAAACGAACTACAAAAAAGTCCGCGGTAGCGTATTCATGTCGATATTCAAAATGTTGTATACGGGTATACAAGCCAAGCCAAGGGCGGGGTCGCTAGTTCAATATGAAGCAAAGAAAGGTACATTCGATGTGTATCTGTCGAGGTATTTTTTTTCAGTAATTAGGTATACTATTTGCATCGAACTATATCAAAAATCTATACAACTAAATACAATTGAAGTATCTGTCTATGTTTGTCCAGAACAGGCTCTGAAACGGCTGGATGGCTTTTGATGAAACGTAGTTGTATATCAAGAATCGTAGTTGTATGATTAGGTTCAGAATCTGCTTTTTATTTCATTTTAAATTTCAAGAATGGTTCCGTATATAAATAATAGTAGATTGTATCATAAGGAAGCAAAATAGTATTTTTACGGCGTATTTTGAATACTAAGCACAGCGAGGGATTCAAAGTACACCGCCCGAGGAAAAATAATTTTGCGGCCGAGTAATACACTCTGCTTTTCATCTCTCTCTATGAAATAAATAAGCATAGGTCGTAAAGAAGTGTTTTTTTATTTTATATAACCTTGCTTAGTCTGTCAGGATCGTGGCAAATGAAATTCGATTTTTTTTCTGTCCTGGGATATATGGACTGAAGATTCGAACCCGGGACCGTTATATTCGTTGCTAAGATCACTACTACTATACTACTTGGGCCTGCTGGTGACTAAGGTAAATGTCAATGCGAACACAGCCTTACTTCCTTGCAAAAACTATCAGAGATAATGGGTTTAGCGGGGATCGGCTAAGATATTGGTTTTCAAAGTATACGCTTTTGTTTTAGATCTCCCGTTTTCATATTGACAAAAGTACATGTAATATTTTTTTTTAAATACACTGGTCGACACAAATGTAAAATCATAAAAAATTAAAACTTTAAATTGCCTTAAAGTTGGTAAAACAACATTGAACTAAGTATTTGGCCCAAAAAGTGTTTCCTAGTCTAGGTAGTGTACAAAAACATACATACATTTTAAAAATAATCATACAAATATCAACACCTGTATCTTTTTGGCGACCTCATTTCAAAAACACCTTAACGAAGTTCAACTCTTATGATTTTTTGATGCGTAATATCTTTCCTTTCGCTTTCCTGCAATCTGAGGGAGTGATTTCGTGAAAAGGAGCCGGGAAAGCGCGCGCTTATTGATTTGACCAATAAGCGCTCGCGTCGAAGCTGCCCGTCAGATGGTACCAACCCATTTTCCGAGAGGTTGGTACTGTCAGCCAACAGTGTGTGCGAATACCATGCGATCATAATCCGACTACTGTAAGGCTAGCTCGTTTTTTTATAATTTGTCCTTGTTCTTTTGTAATATTTATTTAAAAGGAAGTAAACAAATATACGCATTAATACATAATGGCGCAGATCGACATGGTACGGCAAGTTTCAGACAACAGCGCGTCTTCTATGAATATGCAACACGACGACCGACTGCGGCTTATCTACTACAAATTAATATAACCGTAACATGTGTAGACAAGAATCGATTTGTTTACCATCATAGGTTTATATGGGTAAATGTCCACATTTAGCAAGTTTTCTATGGACAATAGACAATTTTTAACTAGAATATTATAAAGTTCAGTACAGCATTTGGTAAGCGTCAGTTCTGCTTTCTTGGTTTTCATATATATTGATTATTATGAAACAGAGTCACTAATCAGTGTAGTAACATAGTAATTGTATAACACCATATAAGTTGTTGTAATCAAGCACGTAGCCAGGAGTGGAGGAGGGAGGGGGTGTCCAACCACCAACCAAGAAAATAAAACACAAAATACGACTTTACCTTTTCTTAAATCTTTTCTGCAATAGGTCAATATATCCTAGCTTGCTTGACTCGACCTCATCAGCTCAGCTGAACTGGTACCCCTGCCTACGTGCCTGGTTGTAATGATTAGCTTATATGTATGACTCCGAATTGCAGACCGGAGAGGGAGCCTGGTGGCCTGAGATACAGGCTTTTGTCCTACTATAGTCATCAGCTGTTTAAGTATCATTATATAAGTATAAGTGAGAGAAATAAACTATTTGAATTTTTATTTTTTTTTAATTTTAAATAAAAAAAAAATTATTGATCCCCGCGCCTAACCTAACCTTACTCACGAAGCATTTTATAGAAGTCGAAAATTGAATCTGTAAAGAGACGATGATGGATTGAATAAAATTAACGTCTTTACTAATTACTGTCTTTAATTTCCACTTTGGACACAATTAAACAATTAAACAGAATTAAAATATTACACAGTTAAAACAAAGCGACCATTTCATTTGCTGGCCAACGCACCTCTCTTTCTGCCACCTGGCGGGCAAAAGACGTAACTCCTAATCAATTGACTGTCTTCTTACAAATCTATTTAATCCTGAAAACGCAATTAAATATGTTCAGTGGTTTCGTTGTGAATCGGGGACTGATAGATAGACTCGGCGGGGGAATTTATTTCATAATAATATCATCACGCCTTTTATCCCAAGTGGGGTAGGCAAAGACAATCGAATGCCATTTGTTACGGTCCTGACATACCTCTTTCGCTTCTTTTATATTCATCATAATTTTCATATATGCTCGACGATTGTGGGTACTTTTAATATTCGATCAATAAATTTTTTATATGTTCAATAAAAGTACACCTAAGTCGTCCTCTGCCAGCATTTCCTTTCACTTCAGCCATATAAACCTTTTTAGTCAATCTTTCATCCTTCATTCTTTCAACGAGTCCATACCAAATAGGTAGAGAGATGGCGACAGAAAGTGGTTCTAAGCACTTGCCGGCAGAAAACCTATTTTTCAGGTCCATATCATGTTTAGGAGCTGAGCAATAACAGTATTAGAGAATCATGTCGGGGAACAGTTAACTCCAGCGCGTTTTCATGGCGTATGCTGTCTAATCCGTCAGAGATATAACAAAATGATGTGGAAGGAATTGTGTAGAATAAAATTATTTACAAAAAGTCTGCGGTAGCATATATCTGTCTCTAATAGATAAGCAGTTATAAGCGTATTTATGTAGGTTTTCAAATTTTTGTAAACTGCCCGTGATAAATTCAAAAGTAATATTAACATTTTAGGATCCCCAAAAAGCTTTAAAAGCCGCCAAACAAAATTAGTTCCATTTCCACTGACGTAGTAGAGATTAGGCGTGCATACATCTCGGGGAACAAAATCTGTGTAAATTATAACAAATGGCCTCATAGATCACTTTGTCGAGGTAAAGCCGACCTTGTTGGGGGCAGGTGGAGGGATACGTGAAAGTTTTTGCCCACTATCTGCTTTTACTCAAATATTTCAGGCGTTAGACTTTAATATTGTATTAGAGGTAGAAATAAAATTTATATAGTTTTGGAATATAATAAAATAGATGTGTCGTGATTTAAAAAAAAACCCTATACAAAACTTACCAACCTTTTTCACCCCTTTGGAAACTTACAAACAAATAGTGAGTCAGCGTTAATATAAATAACACATATAAAATGGCGCCATGACGTCAATTCCGTCTCGTGATGATTGGTTTTTCTATCAATTCAATTCAAATTCAAATTCAAATTCAAAGATGATTGTTTCAATAAAAATTGTTCAGCTTCGCACGGGTACAATATGGGTTTACAACAATTTGAATACCTATGTAAATACGCTTATAACTACTTATATTGTTTTGTACGTAATTTTATTCTACATATTTTTCCTACATAATTCTGTTATATATCTAACGGATTAGACAGTTATACGTCATGAAAACTCGCTGTGGTTAACTTTTCCTTACACTCTTATTAATAAACTCGAATTTGTATTTCGTCTCCGTCTAACAAATCTGCAATTCATTATGATAGACGGAGACGAAATACAGTTTAGTTAATACGTCGCTAATTCGAGTTTATTAATAAGAGTGTTAATGTTTAGCTCCTACTACTAATACTGGAAAACCTTCCCGGTCAATTAAACTATCTAATAGGGAATAAAACCGCAACAAAATCCTTTGTTTTATATTATGTAGTGATTGGAATTGTTTATCAGGTTTACTATTTCAAAGTGACTGTCGTCGATAGCCGACCATTTGGCTCAAGAAAGTATTTTTTAGCCAATTTCACGCCTTTTATCCCAAGGGGGGTAGGCAGAGACAATCGAATGCCATTTATTATGATCCTGACATACCTCTTTCGCTTCTTTTATATTCATCATATCTTTCATACATGCTCGGCGATTGTGTGTAGGTACTTTTAATATTTCCATCGATCAATACATTTTTATATGTTCAATAAAAGCTCACCTAGGTCGTTTCAGCATTTCCTTTCACTTCAGCCATATAAACCTTTTCAGTCAATCTTTCATTCTTTCAAAGTGTCCAAACCAGCCAATTTAATTTCCTGATTGTAGACATTTGTTGTTTGTAGCCAGCAATATATTTCACATAGCTATAGTTCTCCTCAATATCAAAGAAGCTCAAGCCATATCATAACGTCGTGTTAAAGGGAGAGGGTAAACAGGGTGGAATATATAAGGTCGACAAGTAAGATACACATGTAAACACATAAGCACCCAGACGCGTCTACTTGTCGCTGTCTCCAACATTCTCTTCTTATGAAAAACGTGACAATTTTTACGAGTCAATGAGCCATATACGACACTGAAATTATATGTCATAATTCTCTGAAAAAACAACTCAAACTTACCCTAGAGGAGGTAAACTAGAATATCATTACAAAATGATGATCCGTGCGAATACTTCGCACCGTTAGTGGTGTCAATATTGTTGTCATAGTTCAACTGATCTCCAATAGATATACATCTTTTACAATATAAATTAATTAGTCTAATTTTAATTGTATGTTTTGGTTGGTGCCAAATTAGAAACAATACCTAGTACTAAATTTCACTAAGCTATAAACACTGAACAGATCTTCTTTAGCATCTAATTTAATTTTGTAGCTTAATTTGGCACCAACCGACTTCAAATTCAACGGCGAAACAAAATATTTAATTATTTCTTGCTTAAAACTAAAGATTTGAGTTCTGAAATATTTAGAAAAATGTAATACCTAAAGGAAATCCTTTGAGATTTCATATTCAGAAATTTCCATTTTATTGCAATCCGTTATGACACTTTCTATGCGATTCTCGAACAAGGTTGAATTTTAAAAATGTAATTTGGAGTGGAAAAATTTAATGAATATTTTAATATGGATTTTGACCTTTCATGTACCGTATATTGAAAACTCATCCTAACTATTCCTACTGAACAGATTTAAAAAAAAAACACGTTTGTTGTATGGGAGCCCCCCTTAAATATTAATTTTATTTTAATTTAATTGCTTACACAATTACCTAGATTGATAATACATACTTACTTAAAATAAATTATATAAATTTTTTTTGGTACATTTTTGTTTTTGTAAACAAGTACATTTATTTAAGGAACAAACAGAATAACAATTAAAATATAAATATACATTTAAAACTACTTATAAATAAAACACCCTCTCGAGATCGCTGTCCTGCTGCAGGGTCCCCAAAACACTAGCTGCATTTCCTCTCTGTATCGCCAAGCTGATACGTTGTCCAAGGTACGTACCAGCTCTTCGGTCTCCCGATACTTTTATTATTTTAGAAGCAAGATGTTTATTTTCAAAGTGCATATGTATAACTAAATATTCTGTGAATATTTCAAGCGTTTACCTGTTGCCGTTATCAATATCGCGGAAAAACGAGCAAAAAAAGCCCCCTTAAAAATTTATTTTATTCTGTTTTACAGTATTTCAACTGTCTAACTATTACGGTTAATGAGATACAACCTGGTGACAGACGGACAGACAGACAGACAGACAGACGGACGGACAGCGGAGCCTTAGTAATAGGGTTTCCGTTTTTACCCTTTGGGTACGAAACCCTAAAAATAGGTGAATCAAGTCGGGGAAAAAGTCAGCCCCAGCGAGTTTTCATGGCGTATGCTGTCTAATCCGTCAGAGATATAACAAAATGATGTAGGAAGGAATTGTGTAGAATAAAACTATCCATAAAAATGTCCTCGGTAGCATATATCTATCTCTAATAGATAAGTAGTTATAAGTATGTTTATGTATGCAGCTGTTATATTTACTTCATGTAAACAAGATTACAAGTAGTACGAATGATATTAAGGTTTCAGAAATCTTATACAAGTGGCAGACACGTCTTGTCTTGTCTACAGAAGTACCTACAGACCAGAAGCTCCTGAATATTCATGGGAGGACAAAGTTGTTTAAATTATCTGTAAGGCGCCGCACTGTCGCCTTATGTTGCGAACGCTATGTCATGCCATAATTTGGATGAACATTCGTATGCATATTCTATAATGCCTTAACATTCAGGGGTAAGCAGGGGATGTAGCAGTGTTCACTTTTGGCGAGTTGTCCATGTAAAAATTTCTACAGGAAATTGTTTTTTAGAAAAAGTGTTTTACATGCCTCCGAAGGATGATACTTGTACCGGGACTTCTTCGTTCATGCTTCGTTTTTAAATAAAAAAAAAATCAAAAAACGGCAAAGTGTGAGTCGGATTCGGACACAAAAGGTTCCGTAGACTGTATGGAGCAGGGACTTTCTTGTTTGGGGACCTTCTTTAATTTTTTACTTTATTTTAAATCAAATCAAATCAAATCAAATGTTTTTATTTGCAAGAATACTTACAATATAGGTCTTAAGATTATGGTGAGTATATGGACATGTAGGTATTCAACCTGCAAGCAGGTGTGCAAACATTAATTAGATATAAGTAGGTACATATTTTGATTCTAAAACATTGGTTATAAAATCTACAATTACAATAAATTTCCGCCTTTTTTATCCAGTTTTGTGACACATGTACTCACTTATTCCATAAAAGCAATTTATTTTTATTACTTGTTGTTACCATATTAATACATACTCTGTAAAATTTCAATTACCGTTTAAACGATAATAAATATGATTGATTCTTGCTATACCTTGTACTAATGCAGGATATAAGTCCTCATTATTATTTCATGCAATTCCGATTAGCCCTTACGTCGTGAACTATTCAACCAACACATTTCAGAATTTTAATACAAAGTAGAAAAATAATCTTGTTATATTCCTGTGTTATTCGATTCACGTAATAACGAATACATAAAGTTTATGGGAGTCATTTACGAGGGAAAATCTAAGGTAGGTAATCCGAACACGTACTTCTAGGGTTCTAAAAAACAACGCTGTAATAAATAATATACAAACAACAGCGGCACAGAATGTGAGTGTGGAATGAGCTACTGGGTTTTATTTCTCGATTGGTACTAGAACATTTTGGTACCTTTATCCCAAATAAAGGCCACACGTTCGTCCAATCCACGGCCGGTCGCCGGACGGTCCACCGAAACCGACCACAGACTCGTCCAATTTTTATCGTGCGGCCCACCATCCGTTTTGAAATCGTTGTATTTGTGGTTGATTTCGATGACCGAAACGATCTGTCAAACACCCACGCCTTTGTTTAATCGAATCTTGTGTGTCTGTGTGGGTTAGTGAATTGCATGTGATCTAGATCGTATGATATACATTGCTAATGTGCGCTCTGTCTTCAATCTCGATCATATGGCGGCCGGACCGAAAATTTTCCGTGAGATAAAGGACCAGTGCGTGGGCTAATTTAGAATTCAGACTAGAAAGAAATAAGGGTTATTTAAAAATTAAATTTGTCAAGAGCGAGTCGAACTCGCATGAAGAGGGTTTCGTTTAAATTTAAATTTAAATGATGCATTTTAAAATTATAAAAAAAAATCTGTATTTCTTATATTTACTGTATTTATTTATTGTATAATATGTCACATGATGCACTAGAAAAAAAATTTAGCGAAACCATGTTATCGGTCTCAGAGAAGCGGAAGACCAAATCTCCGTCTTGTAGCCGATGGTATTTGTGAGGATATAATCTAACGAGTGGACGGATTATGTACTTGGTTGGAGTGGAAGAAACAGGGTACTAAGAAAAAAAGACTTAGAATATTTTTTTACCGTTTTTATATGGACCAGCGACTTAGACGAATCTCAAAAATACAAAAATATTTTAAATGGTTAAAAAATATTCTAAGTCTTTTTTTCTTAGTGCCCCGTTTCCTCCACTCTGACCTAAGTTTTTAATAATAAAAACCCATTGGTACATGGCCTGGATCCAACCGACAATTCGGTATGTTAAGTAAAAGTTAAGGTATGTTGAATCCAAAACCGTTTCGAGATATTGGTTTCATAGGCCGTTCTTTTCAATCAATTTAATACTCATGAACCTTCCCGATGAATCATAGTGAAAATCGCAACAAAATCCGTTTAGTAGTTTTTGCGTGAAAAGGTCAAACGGACAGACTTTGTTTTTAATCGACTTAAAAAAAAGGAGGAGGAGGTTCTCAATTCGTCAGAATCTTTTATGTTTTTTTATGTATGTTCCCCGATTACTTGAAGACGCCTGGACCTATTTGGATTTTTTTTTGTTTATTAGGTATACTTCCTAGGTCGCCTTATTGTCATCAGGTCAGGATCTGATGATGGGATCCTGGTGAAATCGAGAACTCTTCAAATTTTATAGGCACACTTAAGGGGCTCCCTGTACCAAACGGCCTTGAGAACATGAATAGCATGGGGCTTATGTCGAATACGCTAAGTGTGAGTAGAGAAGCGATAATTAAGGTACCGCCCCTCTTTCTGGAATTTCTATGTGACTTCGTATTTTTATTATTAAACTATGTAATTATAGGTTATATAAAAAAAAAATTGTCCGTTGATTGGTGTAAACCGCAAATAAAAAGGACTTCAAAGTATGAAGTAGATGCACGTAATAGATCGTCACTATAAATATTGACCCTGTTTGTGTACAAGTTTTATAATTATTTAAAACAAAAATAAAATAAAATAAAAAGTGGAAAGACAAGTTGAGATATTTTTTTTGTATATACTTATTTATTTTTTAGTCCTTATAATTAACGAGAAGAGACTCTATAAAAAGTACCTTTCTTAAGGTTTTGCTGCAGAAACTGCTTTAAAGCGATTTGGGTATGTGCGTTTGCTTTCGGAAAGCACGCTTTTCAGTGCATATTTTTTGAAGTTGGTACACTTTTTTTAAAAGGCAGCATATATATATATGTAGTGATTAGTTAAAATCGCACGGTATTCTGCTATAGGGATATTCAATGCAATGCCTGCACTAATTCTATTCACCCATAACAATAAAACTTAACTGTCAATTCTAAGCACGTGTCAACATTGTGACATCGCATCTATGATACAAAATAGAAATAGGGTGTTACAAATATTGTATTCTGTTTTTACAATGGAACCGTATAATAAGTTAAATATAATGCAATGTCCGTGACTGATCTGCACACCGTGTTACTAAGGGAGTTGTCGCGATGAAAGCAATCGTGTAAAAAATCGTATTAGAGATTCGTATTTACAAGTATAATAGGGTAGGTATTATGATTATATTTAATAACTAGAACTAAACTTTTACTAAGAATAATAATAATTGGCCAAGTTGCGAGTTCAGTGTTCCGTACCAGTTTTTCGGCTAGAACTTTAAGACAGGATTTTCGTTTTCCTGGAAACTATTTATTCCCTATTTTTTTTTAAATTTTAAATTAAGTAGCTACGGAGATAATGGTCAATTTTCGTATGGTTTCTTTAATATAATTTGATTGAACTATGCATTTTAAAATTATAAAAAAAATATTGTATTCCTTATTCTTTTCTTTTGATATGTAACCAAATGCACTTGAAAAAAAAAAGTTTTAAATTTCCAGTATATTTAAAGAAAATAAGCTATGACGGACAGACAAACAGACACAAGAGTGATTTCAACTTTAAAAAAAGTCATTGCTTAATGTACCTTAAATACAGTATACCTGCGCAGGCGTAAAATCTTTCACATTCAAAATTAGAAAACCACTCAGCATCTACTTGTTGATACAATTTCCAACAAAATAAATCCGTATATATATTTCCAAGCCATCTAACCCAGAAGGATTATGCAACCCTTATCGCTTCAGGACAATAAGCTGTTGTCTTTAGTATTTTTAATAATATCTATATGAAATGAATACGACACGTGTGTGTAACATCACGACTTGACAAGTGAATGACGTTGGGGTGGCCAGAATTATTGCATAATGCGCTTTGACAGAAATCTGTCAACATTGAATGTGTCAAGGGATTGAATTTTTAGGGTTTCGTATCCAAATAGTAAGCCCTGTCCACTTTTTGCTTGCACACCTGAATGTGTCACTTCTTTATTCTTCTTTTTTTTTTCTTCACGGGTTGTCTTACAGCTTCCGAAAACGTGTTACAGTCCCAGGGTACCCAGCGGAAGATCAAGTTTCCTTTTAGTAACTTTTCCAACCTTGATATAATATTTTTTTTTGATATTTTTATCGAAAATTATTTTGACCAAGACAATTACTGCAATTTTAAACTAACTTAACTTAAAAACTTAATCAATTTATTTTAATTTTAATTCGTTTCGATGGTACGGAACTAGCATCTAGGGCAATTTTTTCAATTTATGTTGATTCAGGATTAAATATTTTGTCTAGGGGAGGTTTTTTATAGAGAATTGTATTTGTAAATACACCTGGGGTTAAGTGGCTATGAAAATGTCTAGTTAGTGGTAGTAGAAGGATGCTAGTAAGATTAATGAGAGGTGTGTGTAACCTTTATAGAGGTCGAGTTTAGAATATGATATATGAAAATATATATTTGGATGGCATTAGCATACAAATAAAATTTAAGTTTATGTCTATAATTACAAAATGAATGCCAATATCTAAGTAGCCATACATTGGAATTATTTGTCTGTCTGTGGCATTATAGCTCCTAAACTAATGGACCGATTTAAATACGGTTTTATTTATATAAATGCTAGATTAGTCGGAATGGTTCATAGCTATGTTTGAAGAAAATCGGGTAAGCAGTTTCCAAGATATTAATATATTGTGTTGAGGGTTTTTTTTATTTTTATCTTGTCTTTCTGAAGGGTGATATCAAAATATGTAATAGTAATTAAGGGCCCGTGGCAGTCGGCCATCTTATATCTGTCAAAAATATGGCAAATCTCAATTAATCCTAGAAAAATGAGATTAATACATTACAACATTTTCAACTCAAATTGTTGATAGTTATTATTTTAATTTTAATAGCTATAGTTTTCGAAACTCAATAGCAATGCTTGTTTTAAAAACTACAGCTATTAAAAAATTTAAATAATAACTATCAATAATTTGAGTTCAAAATGTCTATCTATCTATCATCACGCCTTTCATCCCAAGAGGGGTAGGCAGAAACAATCTAATGCCATTTGTTACAATCCTGACATATTAATTAATTGTTTCGATTGTTTTTGTATTTACTTCTTGATATATATTATATTATTCATAATTTAAGTATACGGTTTGTGGAAAATTGTACTGTTTTTACCTTGTAATATTGTGATTATCGTCACATATAGGTCTTATGTATTCTCATTTAAGTTTAAGTAAGTTTAAGTAATGACTGTTTTGTGATAAATAAAATAAAAAAAAAAAAAAAATAAAAATAAAAACCCTTTTGCTTCTTTTCTATTCATCATACCTTTCATACATGCTCGGCGATTGTGTGTACTTTTAATATTTCCATCGATCAACATATTTTTTATATGTTCAATAAAAGTACATCTAGGTCGTCCTCTGCCAGCATTTCCTTTCACTTCAGCCATATAAACCTGTTAAGTCAATCTTTCATCCTTCATTCTTTCAACGTGTCCAAACCAGCGTAAACTAATTTTCTTCATTTTAGTCACAACATCATCTTTTACACCTCATTCTTCTCTAATGTCATCGTTCATTCTGTTCACGATGTTGTATAAATAAACTAATTTTTCTAGGATTAATTGAGATTTGCTATATTTTTGACAGGAGTAAGATGGCAGACAGCCAAGGACCCTTAAATAGTTTATACAGTTTTTTTATTCCTAGTTTCATTATAAAGAGCTTTCACTGTAGTATATATAATACATAAAATCTCATAAACACCTGTCTATTTAGTCTACTTCCACAAACAGGTACTTCAAGGGATCAATCAGTTCATTCATAAAAGGATCGTAGGTAGTCGAGACTTACCTGTCGTTATTGAACCGTATATGAGCTCAGTGGATTCGTCTCGTATGAATGGGTACGACTTGTATGGGGGACCGGAGTTTGCTAAATTACTTATGCCAGTGGAATCTCTGTCTATTAGTCAACTTATTTCTAACAAGTTTCTCTCCGCGGTTTCACCCGCGTGGAAATAGATCGAAAAATAAATTCCGTGGCTGTAATTTGCCCCTACCCCGCTCGCTTTCGCGGTATAAAAAGTAGTATATGTCATTCTCTGACCCCTAAACTACCACTATGCAAAAAATCATGTCGATCCAGTGAAAAATAAAAACAAATCTATCCCACGGGAACCATACATTTTTTCCGGGATAAAAAGTAGCCTATGTGCTATTCCAGACTATAATCTATCTCTGTGTCAAATTTCATCCAGATCCATTAAGGGGAGGAACGAGTAATTTCGGCTGATTGCTGAACTGAAATTCCCGAATTTTACGAATGCTATGAACATACAATTTGGGCATCGAAAACTAGAGAATTTTATCTAGTATTGTGTAGGGTGAAAATATGATTGGTGAAAATTTTCTCGATAACTTAATTTTTTGAAATCACCTCTTTAAAAAAACACCTTTTTAGTCATACGACCATACTCTGAAGGGATTTACGTTTAAATTTTATACGAATCTGTATGTGATTTCAGTACCTAGTATTGATTAAGAAGATGTTTCCCTGCATGTAATAGTTTTTTAATAAATTATTTATTTGTAATATGCCGCTTACGTCATTAATTCCGAGAGGCGACACATACTTCTGCAGCAAGAACGGACAAAGCGCCGTCGTTGTCTTGCATGACGTGATCGTTGTTGCGCCCGAACCAATAATGCGCCCGAACCACGAGTTTAGGGCGTGGCTTACGATTAGAAATTTCTGAGTCGCTTGGCGTGATTGAGTAACAACATACATCCATACAAACTTTCGCGTAGTCCTCCGCCGCGTCTGTCTGTATGTATGTGCCCTTTTCAAGTAAAAACTACTGAACAGATTTTGTTGCAAATTTTACTATCAGATAGATTGATTCAGTAGGTATATTTAAGAGTATTAAACATGCACCTATCGTGTTTAGGAGCTGAGCATTAATATTATTAGTGAATCACGAATCAAGTCGGGGAAAAGTTAGCTATATCGTGTTTCGTGGCGTTTGCTGTCGAATCCGTCAGAGATATAATAAAAGAATGTAGGAAAGAATTGTGTAGAATAAAATGACATACAAAAAACTCCGCGGTAGCATATATCTATATCTAATAAATATTATGTAGTTATCAGCGTATTTATGTAAGATCATAAATAGGTATTCAAGTACAACAAAAATAATTAAGTTATAAAGTTTGATTGAATTAATTCAGCCGTTCCAGACCATATTCTGGACAAAAATACAGCAAGACAAAAATGCTGTAAATCATGCATGGAACCTCTGGTCTGGCCAGACGATGACTAGACCTGGACCTAGAGTGTAGAGAAGACGTCTCCAGGATAGACAACCTTGGCGCTAAAAAAGCGTACAAAGAAAATGCCGGCACAACAGGGGTTGATACTACTTGATAGAAGTTGTGTTTCTTTTAAAGTTCCGTAACCAAATGGCAAAGATGGACATTAGGATTTATTTTATAAAGTGCCTGAAATTATTTTAATATTGCTTTCGTCATTAACAGGCGTTATGCATACTAATATTTTAAATGCGAAAGTAACTATGTCTGTCTGTCTAAACCACTGAACCGATTTTGAAGAAATTTGATACGGAGAAAGCTTGAACCCTAGGGACGGACATAGGCTCTAAAAATAAAAAAGGGGCCAAGGGCTAATATTGAGGACTAAGCTTTTTTAGCGTAATTAACATCGATGGTAATTAAGTATTCCGTGCCCGTGCCAAAAATGTTAAGCAGTGACTTCACGTACTTCGGAGGGCACATCCGCACTTCTTTAAAAAACAGATACTGACATCTGTTAAAGAAGTCACAGACTTGCCAAAAGTGGACATTATTACTGGTCTCTCTGGCCACACCAAATACTTAGAATTTTAAAACACGACTTGCAAATCCCACATTAAAACGAACACAGTAATGACTCAACACATCTTAATTAACCTCAATCAAAAGTTCCGAGTTCTCATTTAGCCCCTACTCGTAAATTCCGCGACTGCATTAGAAGATCTGCGTTATGGTTCGGAAAATGCTACAAGTTTTACCCTCCCCATATTTATGACATTCCATGATTTATTACCACCCTTACCCCACTTGTGACATTTTGTTATTCTTTGTCCCCAAGATTCTGGGGGAAGACGATCTTTTATGACTAAGCGCGATATACAACTACAGTAGTGTCTGAGACAAATGCACTTTGTACGTCAATGGCTTTTGTGAAATATGACATAGGCTTCCCGGTGAGATTCTCTTATGGGAGAAATTGTCATTAGACTAATGATCTGTGATGTAATGAATTGAAGATGTATGAAAGGAATTTTAAGTTTAGTTTTGATAACTATTAATCTTGGTATTTTTTCTTAATGTAGTCGTCAAAATTTTCATTTTATTTTTTTATGGACAGTCTCTTATGGAAATACACAACATGCAAACAAAATACAAAACAATGAACAACACAACGCTAAAACTATTATACCTACATCTAAACATTTTTTTTAATAAAACATTTTCTTATAGTTCTAATAATGTACTGCTCATGTTGATCATCTTACAAAGTTGCGAGGGTATCTTGCGGGGGCTCTAAAGAAAATCAGGAGTTGAGAACAATCGGTTTGACCCAATGATATACTATATGTTTGACCCTTGAGTAGTTTGGAAATAAAAATAAGGTCCAACATATTCCTTCTATTTCTCAGTGATTTCTGTTGTCGATGGTCTAGTCAGAACTGCCCCCTTAGACAATGTACGAATATAATTCAATTCTATCGCAACGCTAAAACATAATATATATGCAAAACCGAATTATAATAATTACATGAAAATTACATGTACAGCACATAAGAAGCTCAATTTATGCTTAAAGAATTCGGAAACAACCGGGCATAACCTCAAAAAATCAGTTGCTCAACCAAAACCTTCCCCATTTTTTAGCGTTATCTACAGGGTATGGGCAGACGCTAACTTTACGTTCACGAAAGACGCTAATTGAAGACAAAATTACAGATTTACGCTTCGTTTTCTACAACGAGTTTATATACTTCAAGGAGTTCAATAAATGTTATTTTTTCCCAAAAAAGTAAACAATAATAATTTTAGGCAATGAGTACCAAAGATTGACATTGGAATCCTCAACATTTCACACCACATCAGACACGCGTGTAAGCACAATGAACAAAACCAGAACGTGACATTCGGAATGGGTTTGTTCGTAAATCATGGCAAATGACTGACATATTTTTATTTTAAACACACGCACACATCTTCACGGTCTTTACACCTTGCGGTGTAACCAGAGGCACCACAGTCGTTTATACTCGAAGGCAAAAAAACGAGCGAGCCTTACAGTAGTCGCATATGATGTGTAACATCTGACATCTCACCTTGGTAATAATCATTAACATTATATCCTGAAAACATTAACACTTTATACACAACACTGTAGGTGAAGCGCACAGCTGATGCGTTCTCCTTCTGTATTTCCCTTACTCTTTCTCGTCACGCACACGCACACACTGTTGGCTGACAGTACCAACCTCTAGAAAAATGGGTTAGTACTATCTGACGGCCAACTCTACAACCGCGCGCGCTCATTGGTCAAATCAAATAGCGCGCGCTTCCCCGGCTTATTGTTACACACTTTCGTCCCTTTTTACGAAATCACTTCCACATATAGCAGGAAAGCGAGAAGAAATATGTTACACATCAAAAACCAGCCAAGGAATATTCAACCCTAGAGTGTCCGGGCAAAACAGTGGTACTGTCTTTGCCTAATTCCTGGGTCGGGCAAAGACAGTACACTGATTTGCCCAGACATTGTAGGGTTGGACATTCTCGGGCCGGGAATTTCTTGTCTGGCCATTAGTGCGATCCGTCGTTTTGCTAACCCCACTGGACTCTGTTGTCTCTGGCTACCCCGCAAGGTATAAAGGCCGTGGAGATGTTTACCTACAAAGTTAATATTAGATTTTATTTCGTTGTCGATCCAAAGTTAGCGATGAGTGTAACCGACCAGTGGACTGTACATAATCCGTCGTGACGTTGTCATGGGGTAAAAATTTATACCCATCTAATGCTTTTACATCCCCTTTTATATGCGGAGGTGCTATGGCAACGTATCAAATGTGTTTTTCTTGCTGTAATAGGAAATAATAACATGAAAACCTTATAATATTTATGTTGTTGACTAGTTTTTGGCCTCGGCTTCGCCTGTGTAAAATTATGGATGTGCATATTTAGGAAAGAAATGCCTCAAAATCCAACCTAAACAGAACAGGGGGGTGAGCAAATATTTGACGTGACATCTTTCGTGTCGACCGAAAGGCCAAAAACGTTTATGTCCATACAAGAACCTGCCACGGAATGCACGGGCCGGACCTTCCAACCCAAAATGTGCGAGCAAATTCTGTGTACTTGTCTTTGCCCGGCTCAGCAAATTTGCCCGCACATTGTTGAGCCGGACATTCTCGGATCGGGAATTCTTTGGCTGGTCCTGTAGCGACATAAACGTTTTGGGCCTTTCGGTCGACACGAAAGATGTCACGTCAAATATATGCTCACCCCACTGGACACTATCGACTAAAAGAGGACTTGGTCCTCCGCAGGGAGCCTGGGAAGGAAAAAAGCATAGGGATGAAAACTTAGAACTATGAATAAAAGTGTTTTTTTCTGTGTCCGGAACGAAAATTCTGTAATTGTAAATTTTGCTATTTATTTTGTATTTTATTCTGACAGTAGACGTTATTTGAAAAAACTAATTTCACAATTTTTTTAATTTCTTTAGTTTACCAATGCTATTTAGGCATTTGTCTCGAAACGGTTTTCGATTTAACCCCCCTTGCAAGAAACTTTATATAGCGAATTGTCAGTACACAAATTACTGCCCCAACAATCTCGGGTCTAATACATATAATACATGTCTCGTGCTGAAGTCGTACACGAACGAATTCCTTCCCGGACATTCTTGGGTCGAGCATACATCATACTACATACATAATCGATTGTCTTGTCGCGAAAACATGTCGGTCGCGAATCCATAAGATTTCCCCCTACCAAAAATCGCGCCTAAAGAAGTTTTCACTCCGTCATTTTCACAAATATATTTTTTTATTTAATTATATTTACCATTTTTTATTCAATTTATTAGTATTACCTGATTTTAATTGCTTTTTTCATTGTAGGTACTTAACTTAGAACACAACCCTTCAAAAATTAACAATTCACTATTACCACACTAATTAACTCAAGTGTCTAATCTACATATTCTCATAATTATCTCTTGACACTAATTCTATCAATTAATGCTAGACTAGCTTCTAATTAACGCAAACCAAAGGATTGTAGTTATTAATAAGCAAAAGAGGGGAGGAACGGGGAGATGAATTTTGATGGAAATTTAATATACCTATTTGAAATCTTATATCTATTTATAGATTATTTCTATGAAAGTCATACAAATGAAATCAATTAAAGATAAATATAATTAAAATATTTACAACAATGCAGGCCCAAGTTTTTATTAAATTGATACTAATATTAATAAATGCGAAAGAATGTCTGTCTGTTACGCTTTCAGGGCTAAATCACTGAACCGATTTTGATGAAATTTGATTGAAAAAATTGGGGTTGGAGTTCCAGATCGAGAAAAAATATACATCGAAAGGCAAGTATCACTTCTGAAAATAGACAGTGCTTTTAAGACGATACATTCAAATAAAATCATAGTTTGAGGGGCGTGGCCTAGCTGCATACGATACTCTAGCGCTACCCAGCGCTACGTGATCGATTGGTCTCTCCGCTGAATCTCTCTCTGTCGCATTGAATGAAACAAAAGAGAAGAGGCGCACGGAAGGTGCTTGGAACAAACGTCCTAAGTGACAAATCAAAAATAATTTATTTAAATTAAAGGAGTAGCTTTATTGAAAATCTAAATTAACATCTTACTTTAGTAATAGATGATACAAATTTGTACTTAATTTAATAAACAATACTTCATGTACTACTGAGAAATTTGGAAAGGATACTATTTTCAGAGGCTACTTTGCAATTTTTTTCTATCGAGCAAAGTTTCTTAAAACATGTTTTATGATTAACAGATTACTATCAAATATGATTAATTATAACATGTAATTTTTTATATATTTCTAAGAGCTTTAGGTTTCACTCAAAACGATTTGAAAAATATGATTTAATATGAAGGTAGCCTCTTAAAAAGTTATAAGAAATGGACAAAGACTCAGGAGAAATTCAGTAGACTGTTTTTGTATTCAAATTTTTTTTCTAAATTAAATTGCAGTAGGTAAATCAGGCTTGCCACCTGTCCTCTATAATATAGGCCAATGTTATAAGAAAAACAATCAACAAACCACATTTTATACACCCTAAAATATCCTGTCCGGGCATCGAACCCAGAGGCCAGAAGGTACCTAATTAATTAGTTAGAGGACCAATTTAATATGTCACAAAAGACCCTAGTATTTGTTTTTGAAGGATATAAAATTTTTATTTGCCCAGATAAATGGTGCTGATGGAATATCGGTGCAGGCAGGGGCGATGCGATGTTAATACTATTTGCTCTCAAAACAAGGGCTAAACCCCCTTTCAATTAATTCATACGATATCGGTGCCGTGTATGTGTGCTCTTTTTAATCAAATTCATTTTTGTGAAGCCAATTCCGAAATAGGTAAACGATTTTGACGTTAAATTCTAGTAAAAAATACATTTTCAGTTAGGATTTAATAAAAATTGTGCACTTTGTCTTTATATTGTGAAATAGGATCTAAAAGAAGGTTTCTCTATTATATTTTAAATCTATACTAATTTTGTAAATTTGGGTAATCTCTGAAAAAACTATCCGATTCTCAAAATTCTTTCACTAATAAGAAGCTACATTATCCCTGCTATATTTTATTTTGTTTCAAAATATCCACGGGCGAAGCCGGGGGCGGAAAGCTATTATATGATAATAAAAAAATTGCCGAGTGGTTAAGACGTCTAGGCGGACCACGAATTAATCCCGGCCATGTACCAATGGGTTTTTAATAAATTAAAAACTTATGTAGGTACTAATTCGACAGGCTTTTCCATCTAAATATACCTCAATAGAACTGGTCACTCATTGGTATAGCTTCACAAATACCATCGGCTAAAAGAGGGAGACTTGGTCTTCCGCTGGGTAACCCCAGGGTTTCGAAACCTCTGAAGAAAAAAAATATAGACATTTTGTAATCAATATATTATACTTTACTGACTCTACATATCAAACTGCTGAGAATCAAGGATGGAAGAATTGTAATTTATTCACTTTCTAAATTACATAATTGTAACTAATTAAAATAATAATTATAATTATAATATGTACGTAAGTAATTAAATATAATTGGGCCTAGACTTTGCTAGAATTTTATAGTTACTAATAGTTATTTTAAATAAATTATTCTATTTCGGATTTTGTTAGATTTATATTTATCTATCTATCTATCTATATCATTAGTCTTTTTATACCAAGAGGGGTAAGCAGAGACAATCGAATGCCATTTGTTACGATCCTCACATACCTCTTTCGCTTTTTTTATATTCATCATACCTTTCATACATGCTCGGCGATTGTGTGTACTTTTAATATTGCCATCAAATTTATAACAAACAGAGATTTCCTTTGCTGTGGGTACTATCTGAGATACCCAAGCACCAAGCACCCTTCCTTAAATCCTTTTTTAACGATTACCTACCCTTAATTAGTCATATTAATAGCACTTATAGGTTCATCAGTTTCGGTTCAACAATGATGAATCAATCAGGTCATGTAGACAGTTTCTAGTATAAACAACATTCTCAGATTAATTTGTTTTCGGTTTCGACACCTGTGACTGATCACAGCATGAATAATTTATAATGTCATCGCTAGGCTATCGGGCCAGTGTCATCTCATGCACACTAAATATAGACAACACTGGGAGGTGTGGGATTAATAGGGAATATATTATTTTGGTGGGAAAATGTCATTTGAAATACCTTGGTTCGATTTCTAGATAGGTTTTTTTCATGTAATTTTGTTACGGTTTTCATTATATCTTCATTATTCACCGGGAAGGTTTACAAGTATTAGATGTAATTAAGATAAACTAATTAACTAATCAGTAAAAATGTCTAAATATGGGCTTACTTAACTATTTTCGGCTTTTATGTTGCGCCAAATCAATAAAAAATAACTTTTTTATAATAGAAATAATTAATATTAAACATAATTCTTTTTAGACAAAATACGCATAAAAAGAATTATGTTTAGGTAATATTAATTATTTCTATTATAAAAAAGTTATTTTTTATTGATTTGGCGCAACATAAAAGCCGAAAATAGTTAAGTAAGCTCATATTTAGACATTTTTACTGATTAGTTAATTAGTTTATCTTAATTACATTTTTGTATGTAAAACGAACCACCTTAAGCCGAGAAAAAAGTTAGACCAGCGAGTTTTCTTGGCGTATGCTATCTAATCCGTTAGAGATAAAACAAAATTATGTAAAAATAAATTGTGTAGAATAAAATGATCTTAAAAATTATGCATTGAAAAGTGTGCTTTCCAAAAGCAAATGCACAAGTCACTATAAAAAAATACCGAAATCGCTTCAAGTGTGCCTATAAACTTTGAAGAGTTCTCTATTTGTCCAGTATCCCATCATCAGATCCTGACCTGATGACCATGGGACTACCCTTTCAAACAAAAAATATATTTCCAAATCGGTCGTCTTCTTGAGAACCTCCTCCTTCTTTTGGAAGACCGCGGTGTCTGTCTGTGATATATAAGTAAGTTATAATTCCTTTGTTCGCATAAGGACAGATTCTCAAAAAGACAGAATCCATATATATGTATATATAAAATAAAACAACGTCAGTCTGTTCTCCGAAACTGCTGAACGGATTTTCTCTTGGTTTTCACTTTTAGATAGATTGTTTCACCAGGAAAGTTTACGTGTATTGCACTTTGGCTGATAAGGGAATTGAACGGTTGTAAGGTTTAGGTAAGGCTTTATGTGTCCTAAATAAGAGCACTTTTACAACCATAAATAAGTAAAAGCATATATCTTGTTTATTTCCCTGTCCGTTATTTAATTTTAGTGCACTTTAGAAGCGAAAGCAACCCAGTTTCAAAATGAATCACGGTTTTGTTCTCGATCAAAGTACTATTGTTAAACGCGTTAATGCATAACTTGCGTACTGTCCGGATTTCCTTGCTTTGTATAGAGTAGTTTAACCTGTTACCTGTTTAGAGAAGACGACAATTTTTACATTTTTACATACATAATACATAAAAAATTTCGATCCCAGATTCCGGCCATGTACCAATGGGTTTTCCATCTAAATATACCTCAACAGAACTAGCCACACGTTTAGTTATAGCCTCACAATCAGACATTATCTTCCGCTGGGTACACTGAACCCTGAACACGGTTTCGGGAGCTGTAAAGCAACCCGTGAAAAAAAAAATTGTAAGAAAGATTCCAATAAGAATTTTCCATAATATATATTATTTTATATGAATAAAATGTCACTCTTATTGCAGATAATGCAGACTTTTTTTTTGCATAATCACGTCGATTAGTTGCTTTGTTCACTCTATATTTTATTTTCAAAATGCAGTTCACCCGTAGATATTTAAAAAAAAAATATTACTAAGGGATATCGTAGCTTTCAATGGGGAACTAAAAAAATAGATAAAATAACGGTAGTTCCATGTAAATGGCAAAAAAGGTGTGATAATACTAAATTTTTTTTAATTTTATGCAGCGTACTTAGCTTTTAAAACTCGCAATAAGAAATTTTATATTATGGCGTAATGACGTTTTGACGAAAGCTACCTTATTAATTAAATCATATTTTTCAAATCCTTTTGAGTGAAACCTAAAGCTCTTACAAATACAGAAAAAATTACATGTTATAATTAATCATATTTCATATCGTATAACATGTTTTAAGAAACTTTGCTCGATAGAAAAAAATTGCAAAGTAGCCTCTGAAAATAGTCTCCTTTCCAAATTTCTCATTAGTACATGAAGTATTGTTTATTAAATTAAGTACAAATTTGTATCATCTATTACTAAAGTATGATGTTAATTTAGATTTTCAATAAAGCTACTCCTTTAATTTAAATAAATTATTTTTGATTTGTCACTTAGGACGTTTGTTCCAAGCACCTTCCGTGCGCCTCTTCTCTTTTGTTTCTATTCAATGCGACAGAGAGAGATTCAGCGGAGAGACCAAGAGTATCGTATGCAGCTAGGCCACGCCCCTCAAACTATGATTTTATTTGAATGTATAGTCTTAAGCGCCCTCTATCGGGATAAAAATGCACTTTGCTACCCCATTCATTAAATAATTTTTAGAATCGGTTTTTCTTTTAAAGATTTAACGTTGAATTGCGGTAAAATAAGACATTATTACTGTTCGCGACGAAGTGATCAGTGACCGTGAAAGTGAAATAGAATTCGAAAATGAATCAGTGAATTAATGTCTCATAGTGCCAGTGCTTAAAATAGTGAAACATAGACTATCAATATAGAGTTTAGACATAGGCCTAAGTGAGCGAGTGCACTGCGTTGCGCGAGGGCGGGGGTAGACCCCCAAGGCAAGCTCGCACCGCGAGCTATGTCAACCCGTAGGCTCGAAAGGCATCCGCTGACCAATACCCGTTGTCTGTCTAAGACGGAGAGATTGTTGCAGCGACTGGCATAGATTCGTATTTCCTCTGAAAAGGTATAGCTTCAGACGAAAATTGATTCGGAATATTGTACTGTATAACTTGTTTACAGATTGGAACGGCAACTAACTTGCCATTTGTACCTAATGTTATTATTCGGAATTACACATGTGTAAACTTACCTCGCTTACCACGAGGCGGTCGAAGGGTTCGTTCGACCATGCTATCGTTAGGGACTATGTCCCTAAAATAATGTATATTGATGTGAAATAGTATTTAACACTACTTGACTATTCTTGAGGGCCTGATCAACTCCCAAGGATAAACTTATGACTACTTGACTATCGACGTGTTCGCCTCCTTCGGGAACGCACCACCCGGAGGAGCTCTCCAAACTCATAATCGGAGTTTGATGGTTACCATGTCCTTGTGGCGTGAAGGTTCCACCAGGGAACGACTGACTTGACTTGTTCGCCTCCTTCGGGAACGCCCCGCCCGAAGGAGCTTTACAAACTCATATTCGGAGTTTGCCAAACTCATATTCGGAGTTTGAAGAAGACCATGACCTTTGGCATGAGGGTTCCAAATGGGGAACCTCCAAACTCATATTCGGAGTTTGATGGAAATCATGTCCTCGAGACATGTAGGTGCAAAGGGAGCAGTCAAACTCATAATCGGAGTTTGCCAAACTCATATTCGGAGTTTGATAGAAGCCACGTCCTCTTGGCAGGAGAGTTCCACAAGGGAGCCTCCCAAACTCATATTCGGAGTTTAGAGGACACACTCATATTTGTTGATGTGAGTCTTTCGTCGTGAAATAGTTTGAGATCACTCGAACCGAGCCTTACAACCTCGGTTTCACCTAATAGAAGGGTAAAAGCGTCAAAGGGATATAGTAATGATTGATGCATATATATAACTCATATTCGGAGTTTGATAGAAGCCACGTCCTCTTGGCAGGAGAGTTCCACAAGGGAGCCTCCCAAACTCATATTCGGAGTTTAGAGGACACGCTCATATTTGTTGATGTGAGTCTTTCGTCGTGAAATAGTTTGAGATCACTCGAACCGAGCCTTACAACCTCGGGTTCACCTAATAGAAGGGTAAAAGCGTCAAAGAGATATAGTAATGATTGATGCATATATATTACTCATGTTCGGATTTAATATATAGTTTGGCGAGGATTGATGCATATATATTGCTCATGTTCGGATTTAATATATAGTTTGGCGAGGATTGATGCATATATATTACTCATGTTCGGATTAATATGTAAAGCCTAATGATGTTACATACATATGTTTACATTATTTATATTTGGATTATCGTGTACAGCTCAACGAGACTTATGTGTTTATAACCCTGTATTTAATATAATATTTATAAGACTTGTTTGTATTTAAATCTGTGGAGTTTCTTGCCATTTCTTCTCCACAGATATAATTTCCGAAATGGTGGTAAACTCATGTATGTTTGTTTAAAATAATAATAAACGATTCTATACCCGTTGTGTTTCACTGAGCGAACTGTGCTCTGATTGGTTGACGTTGACCGCGTGGGAGGTTCTTGTTGTCGCGGCGACGTTCCGTGCGCTGCCCGCTATATAATGGCGAGCAAACGGAGCGATCGTCAGTCTGCGTCAAGATCTCGCGACAAGAGGACCTCCCAGCAACCAAGAAGAGCTCAGCCGTCCAGTGGCCGCCCGGGCTAGATTGAAGTTACATCGTGCAGTTTCAATAGTCTCCCAGTTTCCCAGTCTACCTACCTACCCTACCTTGATAGTCAGTTCCCTGGGTCTCGCGCTCTCTACTGCTGCAGAGCAGACCGCCGGAACAATTACACCTACATTAACCATCCTAGTCAGTCAGGATGATCGACATGATGCAATGTAACCACAACTGTGTTTTGAGTTTTTTTAGTTATTTCAATATTGTAAGAGTAAGTTGGGAATGACCGCTAAAGATTGAGATATCAGTGGCTTTAAAGCGTGACCAATCTTTATTTTCTAACTTTTTTGTTTGATATCTAAATTAATTTTGTCTTCGAAACTATAAAAAATAATCGTTCAGCTTGTGGCGGCACATCGCGTCAATAGATGTATCGCTACTGTCTCATAATATTGAAATAATAATTAAACCTGTATCGCGTTATTGAAAATATTTAATACATTGGTTCCAGCGACATTGTTGTTGTGTATTGTCATTTCTATATTGGTGACCCCGTATGAACACAGCCTGTCCCCTGACCCCACAATGTCCCTTCTACTTCCACTTCCCTCTGATCACATTTAGTCTTGACAAGACCTCCCGGCACGACATGACGAAAAGTCATTCCTACATCACGACAGGTGATTCCGCCGCACTTGCAGTCAACCAGTGGCTCAGTCCATCACAGCTGACAAAACTACACGGATGTTAGTTTTCATACTGTACCTATCGATCTCTGGTCTGGCAAGGGTGTCAAGAATATGTCTTTTAAGGTATCACGTGACAAATGTCATAAATAGGCAATCTGCGCAACTGAAGGACGTCATGATATTGCTCGTAGATTTTGTCTAACCCTTGTAGATTTTCTCCACGTGGTCATGCTTACATAGGTGACTTTTATTTGATTTTATAAATTATATCTAAAGTTATATTAATTGTTTAAGTTACGTTTGATTACGTGTTTTTCTTATGTTTATCGATTAACATACGTGCGAAGTCGCAGGTAAAGGCTAGCCTGCTATGAAAATGCCAGTTGAACATGTGCGGTGGGTTTATGAATCAGTCACGAATAGGGTTGCCAGGATAAAAAACCAGACAGCCGTAGTTGCTAGTCAGTTCGGCCGTACATTTGGGCAACAAAGCCGCTGAGGTGTACGACCGCGACATCTTTAGAAAACGACAAGTCCGCCAATGGCCAGCCAAGGAATATCTGGCCCGTAAATGCCGAGCAAATAGCTGAGTCCTAAGTGTGCTAACCACGGGCCCACTGATATGAAATATCTAAGTACCGTTTTCAATATTTTTTATTAATTTCAATCAGTATTTTTTTATAATCATGTACCTATGTAATACCTACCTAATTATTAAATAATTAACTAAGTTGCGAGTATGACTCGCGCGCTGAGGGTTCCGTACCATTTTTTCAGGATTTTCTTTTAGTTTTTCCTGTAAACTATAAGAAAGGCCCAACATTGCCTATTTTTTTCCATAATTTTAGACTCAGTAGCAATTTTGGAGATAAGGGGAGGGGGTAAACGGTAAATTTTCATATATATTCTTTAATATAATTATAACTATACATTTTAAAATTATAAAAAAAAAATTGTTTTCCTTATAACGAGCGCATTCCATTTTCTTTTTTTAAATACATATGTCACATGATGCACTTGAAAAAAAAAATTTTTTACGTTTAATTTTTCCCTCAAAATAGAAATTAGATTATTTTATACGCTATACATCCGTGATTGGGTCATAAAACTCCATATATGTACCAAGTTTCAAAATTTTTCCTCCAGTAGATGCGAAAAAATAAGCTGTGACAGACGGACAGACAGACAGACACATGAGTGATCCTATATCTAAGGGATTCCGTTTTTTCATCGGAGATGTTCGGAACCCTAAAACAGAACGGGTTTTAGCCGCCAATCATGTCTAACATCAAACAATCCTAAAAAAATGAATATTAAAATTTCTTTACTTCGATTAATTTAAACATTTCCATTCCATTTGACATTAAACAACGTCCCATTTCACGAAATTTAAGACGTTACACATCCTAATCATGTCCGGCTTTATCCGGATGCCTGGCAACACTATCACGAACGGCGCGTTGAGTGCGGGCAGTGCGGCTCAACGAACGAAGCCAAGCGAAACCGGCAGACGTTTTTAGTTGCCCTTCGACAATCGTATCGCGCGCGCGTGTATCGCACAGAGTTTTCTAAATATTCTACGAAATAAGTTAAAAGTTCTCAAAAATATATAGAAATTATCAAATTTCGTTGTAATTCTTTCATTATGAACTGCAGTGTGCGTTCCGTACTTTGTTATGTGAACTCAACTTAGTGTTTGTGAAGTGTAACTACTTTGTAAAGTTGTACACTTTGTTGAGGTATTTGAACGATCGCGTGTTTTGTTATTGGTTTTGTTCGCGAAACTTGACGTTTTCCGTTAAAAAATAAGTTCTTTTTTTAAAAAAACTGTGACAAGTGTTTGGAAGATGGGGTTTAAACGGAGAGCAGGTGCGGCGGCGGTCCTTTTATTGGCTGTTGTTACAGGTAAATTTTTTTTATTTCTAGATTTTTTTCAATTCGAGAAATAAAATTTGTTTAATATTGTGTTTATAGTTGCAACATTACGATATGATTCATATCAAGCTGATATGTGATTAAGCAGGTAGGTATGTTGATCTTGTGTGTTAACTACCTTGTTGATAAAGAACGCACGTTCAAATAAGGTGATGCCATGCAATACTGAATTTAGTTATTTTGTAATAAATCTTTATGTAATTAACTAGAGATAAGTTCCGACTTCGCACGAGTTCATCAATAAAAAATTTTTTTTCGTGGATTTATTTACATTGTTTAGTTTGTAATTATGTAAGTTTAGCCATAATAGACTTTACATACCTACCTACTTACTGTAAGATTTCTGTAGAATTGCATTTTACAAGTGATTATTTAACCACGTTATGTCGCTATGTATATAAGTCCTAGGTATATTGCCTGAAACACAGGAGCAACTTAGTTCAGGCAAGTAAGGTATTATTTTTTATCTAAGTTTATTATTATCTATGTCTATCACTTAATTTTTTAAATATTTTTTTTATTTATTTAAAAAAAGGCGTACAATTTGCTAATACCTTCCTATCTACTCAGTTTACACTAGCTACCTCATTACCATTTATTTACTTAATTAAACAGAATATAATTAAATTATAAATTTAATTTAATACTAGACAGACGGTAGACTAGTGGGTATTTAATTTAAAAACGTAGGTAGCTAGTAGGTACGTACCTACTTCTTAGACGTCTTATTGGGTTGAATATACCGACGCCATCAGGTATTTGTGGTTTTCCAAATTTTTAATGTGTCCATAAAACTAATGTACCCACCACTTCACCAGGCGCGGATCCATTGGGGGCAATGGGTGTCCCCTGCCCTGACTGAAGTTCTGATGAAGTTATAACATCGCGAAATAGTTGTTTATGTCATAATTTTTTTTAAGGCAGATAAACAGCATTATTCAAATAGAAGTATTAGGTAGGTACATTAATAACATAATAAAATTTAAAATATTCTGAAACACGAAACTCAAGGTACTATGTATTCCTTTGTATTTTATTTTTTAAGGTCTTGGAGGATCAGGATCAGGAACTTAGGTACATAGATAACTAAGTAAATTATTTTTTTTTTCTAAAAGATAGGTAAATTTACACAAAACTTGCCCCCCTAAACGAAATCCTGTATCCGCGCCTGGTAGGTAGGTACTATGTCCTCATAATTTGTATTGTATTTTTTTTAAACTCTTAGAAGATCAGGATCTTCAGGACTTTAATACTGGGCTGATATTTTACCGTACATCCGTTAGCCATGCCGTAATATTAATTACCCACATAATTATCCATTTAATCAGAGCGGGAAGTAGTTGACACTGCCAAGGGACTACTTGCTCAAAAGACCGTTGTAACTCCGTTATTCTAGGAGTTGTCAACAACGCTGACCGAGCAAGTCGGTGAGCGCATTTTCTGTTACATTTCTGATTCGTCAAGCGGTCGTGCGTGAAAATGCTTTACGAAACTCCGGATATCGCACGCGATCGGATGGAAATTTGGTACCATTGTCTGAAATAACTGTCCTAAGCTTTAATATGAATTGGTAAAGCGCGACTCGGATTTGTGTGGCGGTTCCGTGGTTTCTCGTTATTTTAGGATCTTCAAAAAAGAGAACTCAATTCCATCGTTAAGACGTCTGGTATTAACTAGGCAGACAACGGTGCGATCCATATGTCAATGAGTTTTTTGTAATTAAAAACTCATGTACGTAATCCGACAAACCACACAGAAGCTTTTCCATCTGGCTTTCCTCAACTGGCCACTTGTTAGCTAAAAGAGGGAGACTTGGTCTTCCGCTGGGTACCCTCTGACCAATAACACGGTTTCGGGAGCCTTATGGCAAGCCGTGAAGGAAAAAGTTTTTAAGTTTTAGACCAGCTGAGAATTGAAAAGGTCTGGAAATCAACTTTCCTACGCAATTTCTTTGTTTGTGTTTCTTAGTTTTATTTTACATCAATTTGAATATCTACATAAATACGCTTATAACTACTTACCTATTAGAGTTAGATATATGCTACTACGGATTTTTTGTAGATCATTTTATCCTATATCATTTTGTTATGTCTCTGACGAATTAGACAGCATACGCCATGAAAACTCGCTGGGGCTAACCTTTTCCCTGACTTGATTCACTTATACCATTAATGCTCAGCTCCTAAACATGATAGGTACATGTTTAATACTCGTAAACCTTCCCGGTGAATCAACCTAACTAATTATTATAACCGTAATCCGTAAATCTTTGTTATACCTTGAAAACATCTTCATATGAAATCAATATAAAACCCATAATTGCACAGATGTTTGCAGGTTGAATACGTCATTCTCACCATGATGAGGTACCGTATTCTTGCAAATAAAACATTGGGATATGAATTTAAGACGAGGAACGACTCAGAAATTTCTAATCGTAAGCCACGCCCTAAACTCGTGGTTCGAGCGCAACGATCACGTCATGCAAGACAACGACGGCGCTTAGTCCGTTCTTGCTGCAGAAGTGAGAAGGGCATAAAGTATCGCTTCTCGGAATAAATGACGTAGGCGGCACATTACAAATAAATAATTTATTAAAAAACGATCACATGCAGGGAAACATCTTCTTAATCCATACTACGTATACAATTTAAACGTAAATCCCTTCAGAGTATGACTAAAAAGGTGTTTTTGAAGAGGTGATTTAAAAAATTTAAGTTATCGAGAAAATTTTAACCAATCATGTTTTCATCCTACACAATACTAGATAAAATCCTCTAGTTTTCGATGCCCAAATTGTATGTTCATAGCATTAGTAAAATTCGGGAAAGAAATCAACCAACATTATTCGTTTCTCCCCTTAAGGTTCTCTTTTAATTCCTATATAGTGTACCCACAGAACCCTAAAACTGAGTCGAATATTTCAATTAGTTCCAGTGAAAGTTTAGAAAAAGTATCGATGTGCGAAATTTAGAGAGATCTTTATTGTTCGTAGCATTAATGGCATGACTTGAGCGAATTTGTTATTAACTTGTAAGAGTGCCTTTGTTGATGAGCAATGAAGACGTGGACGTGTGATTGACCACACATTTAAGGCAACACCTTTAGGTCAAATCTTGACGTGTTTCTTAAAGCTTGTCTTTTCCCACACACGTTTTTTTGATGTCCGACTCGTGGTCCTACCCATTATCACCCACCAGTGCTCGTGGTCCCATTTTTATTAATATGCTGGGTTCGTGGTTACATCGTTTTTGTCACACTGGTATCGTTATCACACTATCCTAACCTATTTTTAACTTATAAGCATATAAGTTTTCAGAGACGAGATAGTAGAGGGATTAAGAACCTTATGTGTTAAGGTATTGTCCCTATAGGTCAAATTATTGGGACCTTGAATCGGAAACTGTTTTTTTGTATATTTCGTGACGGTATGTAGTTAAATAATAATTTCACAAAAGCATTTTTGTCGAAGCAATGTTTTTACTTTTCACAATTAAACATAATTGAATGGGTTTTCGAAAAACTGACTTACTTTCAGAAACCTCAAACCTCCTCAGATAACCTCAAAACGATTCTACGGCATGCCATGGTGACCAACGCACGCGTCTCGTCGTGACATGATGAGGATCCACTTTAATCCCGTCCGTGCTATGATAGTTGTGATTAGTCAGTGATTATTAATATAACGGTCATCATATTGTTACTTGACATTGGCCTTGATGGAGCCATATAAAAAAAATAGAATAGAATAGAACCTCAAAACAATTTACAATTTATTACAAGTCAACATGAAAAATTATAAAAAATCGTGTAGGATCATAATTCTAAATTAATTATTAGAAATGATATCCATTACAATTAAACTTAAATTACAATTAATCACAAGTGATTTATCATTACACAAATTAAATTTAAAATTCGTCATTAATATTTCTTTGTATTTAATACAGTGTCAGGAACACCGCGGGATACAACGTAAAGTAATATCATTTGTTAAATGGGCCAATACTAATGGGAACCTTTGATGTTCCTATCTATCTATCATCACGCCTTTTACCCAAGAGGGGTAGACATAGACAATCGAATGGCATTTGTTACGATCCTGACATACCTCTTTCGCTTCTTTTATATTCATCATACCTTTCATACATATTTCTTTTCTCATATTTATATCTATTCTTACTAGACTTCCGCGCCGGCTTCGCTCGTCGAGACCTTATTAACTTTAATACACCGAATTTTCAAATTTTCCAATTTTTGTTTGCCTTAATATAAGGGTTTTTTTGCCTTTTTTTCATTTTGCCTTTAATCAAAAACTTATGTAGGTACATAATCCGACAAACCACACTTAGAGGCTTTTCCATTTAAATATACCTCAACAGAACTAGCCACTCGTTAGGTATAGCCTCACAAATACCATCGGTTCACGAGGGAGACTTGGTCTTCCGCTGGGTACCCTGGAAACATAACACGGTTTCGGGAGCTGTAAGGCAACCCGTAAAGAAAAAAAAATAGGTAAATTTATTTTATTCGAAAATATCCACAGGCGAATCCGGGGGTGAAAAGCTAGTGTTCATATAGGTACACATATACACAACATTTCTCACTTATCACATAATTCCCATCAATGCTACATAGAACAGCAACAATTCTTATCAGAACTGGAATCAAGACAATACTCGTCTTAAGCAAGTGTTCACAGCATCTGTCTAAGTCATTACCCTTCACTAATGTTGTGCTGATGACCCCCAAGTTGTTGGTTCATAACAATTTACTGACTTAATGTGCAACTAGAGAGGTCTTAACTCGGGAACGACCTGGCTCTGCTTAATTGACAGTTGTTAAAGCTGTTAAAATCACTGAATTTTTTCTAAAATTTGAAATATACTGTGCTATGACCTACACTCTGTTCACTATATGATAGGATGACTATATTACAGTGGCGAAGCGTGAATACTTTCAGAAGGAAAGCCGTAAACTACAACTTAATCCAAAATTGTCTTTTATAATCCAAAATGCACCAACTGTAATAGTAATTTATCATAATTTTAAATTACCTAAACTCTTTTTTATTTAAGTAATCTCTTGTATTTAAAACTATAATTAAAAAATGAAACAAACTCGCTGTTTAGCAGTCACCATTCCTACCGGTTATATTCGACTCTCATAACCCGCAATTCATCGGCTTATTTGTGGGTCTGTTTGCGCGTGCTAAAACTAGAGGGAAATGAAGAGACGGTTGCTTAGTATGTAGTAAGGTAGTATGGGCGGGCAAGCCGGTATTGTATCGGCTTATGTCCTTACGTTGCTAATGGATATCGGTCTGCGTTTAGAAAAATTTACTTATGGAGTACGTTTGTATTGATATAATTTTTTAAATGCCGTTAGTATATATAAATTGACTAATTCCTAAAGGGAAGCTTAAAAGGAATCGGGTTGTATACGCTCCTCGCCACTGCTATATTAAGTATAAATTATGAAAAATCATACTAAAATATTATTACAAAACCATATAACTAATCTACCTAATATTATCCATAATTTTTCTGGGATAAACTATTCCCAATTTCTCTGTAAATAATCCACCTATGTCACTGTAATTTAGCATATAGGTACATAGTTCAAGTAAGTATTCAATATATCTAAGTGAAATAGCCGTTATTATTTCAATGGGTTTTATTGAATAGGAAATATAGGTGGTTAAACTTTGCCCCCGTTTTCTCTTTCATAATCTATTATAAAGCTCTTGTATTTTTGTAGCTTATTGAAAATTTAAAATAATAATAATTTTATTATTTTTGACAGAGAAATTGGGAATAGTTTATCCCGATACAAATTATGGATATAGGACTCTTAAATGCTGTTCGTTGGTAAGCGCATAATTTGAGAACGGCTGGACGGACTTGGCAATTTTTTTTAAATGTTCGTAATAATAAAATAAGGTTTTTAGGGAAAGAAAAATTGGAAACGCTAGCCGGAAAATTGAAAACTTCGGGAAAGCTGCTGAAAAAGTGCTTTTCGCTATGGGATTTTTGTGTGAACTAAAGATCAGATTGTGCTGTTAAAGTTCATTTTTGTTAACTGTCAGGCATTCTATCTGTAGTGAAAAATATTTCGATATAGTTTTCTAAGATTGAACACATGCGCATTAGGAGTATAAGAAAAATTTGCCCATAGTGTTTTCATGGCGTATGCTGTCTAATCCGTCAGAGATATAACAAAATGATGTAGGAAAGAATTGTGTAGAATAAAATGATCTACAAAAAAGACCGCGGAAGTTTAGTATGAGGTTCACATGGTCGCTAGTCGTGCTGTATTATGAATATTTTCTACTCAGAAAATAACGGTTTCTAAAATTAGTTTTATACAACATATTCAGTTATCACGTACTTAATTTAATTTTATAGTGAAACGGTTATTACCGTAAATTATATTTTGTTATTATCACACGCTTCAACGAAAACATTGTCGGATAAAAAATGTTTTTCTTAGAATGCTTTAAGATTCGAGAGATCTGGAGGTCTGACGACGTGTGACTACGATAAAGAGTTCAAATGTTACTTTTTTTGACACCTGACGGTATTTTGATGCGATTACAACGCCAACTGAGGTCCTAGGATTAATCCCCAGTCGAAGAAAACAAGTTTATATAAAATTTTCAAATAAAATCCTTAAAATTCCGCAGGTTTAATATAAAAAAATCGATGAATGTGGATATTGTTACTAGTGTATCGGGGTGCGCAAGCTACAAAGACATGAGTCCACTTTTTTGTAATATTTACTTTTTATTAATTTATTTTATTATTTTCACCGACACCAGTTTAATTATATGTATGAACAATTTATGTATGAAAGAAGAAGCGAAAGAGGTATGTCAGGATCGTAGAAATTGGCATTCTATTGTCTCTGCCTACCCCTCTTGGGTTAAAGGCATGATGATAGATAGATAGAACAATTTGCTACGTGTATGACCGGGGTGACTTCCTAAAGTCCGTAATAAAATAGAGATGATTGTTTTTTGCGTAGTAATTATTATAATTTTTTTTTAAAGAATCTCTTTCTCTATTCTTATAAAATAGGTAAATTACTAAAGCCGAGCAAGCTAGGCACGGCTGGAATTATGGTTAAATTAAAAAAAAATACCGTTCGACAACTAAATTAAAAGCGGATGCAATCATGCTACATTACTGGGAGGTGTGATCAGTTTCGACATTTGATCTAAACAATCTCTAGATCTGTTTTGATGCAAGCTTACACAACCGAAAGTGCATTAGACCTAGCTACAGACTAAGCTATATTTAGCTAGGAAAGCGGGTGACTGTTACAATATAGTTTAACAATATAATATAACATAAATATGTTTCCAAATCATTTCCGCTAGCTACCTTGCAGTCGAATACACTATGGCTACTGGGCCAACATCATTCCATCGTGGAGAGGGGTCATTACAGGCATCTTTTGTTACGACTCGAAGGACATTCTCTTTCTATAGAAGACTATAGAATCCTTAAGAATTGGGATGTCAAATGCAAAAATATTTTTTTCCAATACGACTGGGAATCTTCAGCATTATTATTAGTACCTATAGATGAGCATTTGATTATACATAATTAAATTAATTGCTACATTATTTTATTATAATTTATTATTCCTAACGGATTAGGCAACATAAATACAATGAGAGCGCCCTGGCTTCAAAATTTCCTTGTGTAATTTTTAATATACATAAAACTTTCTCAATAAATGCAAAGCCGCATTCAAATCTATTCAGACAAACGAACGTCCGAGATTATTTTATACAATTTCACAATTACCATCGCCCAAAAAAGGGAGACTTGGTCTTCCGCTGGGTACCCTGGGACTGTAACACGGTTTCAGGAGTAGTAAGGCAACCTGTGAAGAAAGAAGAAGACAATTTCGTGATTAAAACGTTGGCTATAACACTTGTTAACCTGCACAAGTACATTGACCTACTTTACTTTAGTGGCAAAATTAGTGTATAATATTGGAGTAGTTAGACCAACAAATGGGACGTAGCATTATTGCAAGCGATAACATTTGATAACGCGTTATCTTTATCGCGATGTTGCTGGGAATTTATCAATCATTCTTTTTGCTTTATTTTATAAATAGACTAACCGATGTTCGAGACTTTCACGCATGATAAACAGGATTTTTAAAAATCGGTTCAGCCGTTTCGAAGCTTAGCTCGGACACAAATTTTAATGTCGTACTGCTGGGAATAGAGATATGTCGATAAAACATGGCGGATATCAAATGACGCAGTTTTCACCATCTTGCAGTAGATACAACAGAAGTGAGATAAAACGAGTAAAAACGAGTTTATCCCTCGACACACGACATCCATTTCTATCGTTGCCAAGAATAAATCTTTTCAAAAGTAGATAGGGGTATTGTGATGTTCTGTTGCAGAGATTTCTCTAATTCGACTAAATATCGAAAGTGAAAATTAAAAATTTGAGAAATTTTGCGTAAAGTAGGTACATAACTTCGATATGGCTAGGGAGAGACTTGAAACTATATTTAAATAAATTCAAAAGTAAATCACCTGTTGTGATCGACCTGCCATTATGAAAGAAAAAAAAGTAATGTCGATTCTTTAGTATTTTTTCCATAAATATTGTTTTTCCATGCACTTTCTTTGTCGGTTATAACTTGAATAACCTGCCACGGGCACGCCACCTTATTATACTCGCATAAAGAGCTCAGTGAAATTCTATAAAGTGGTCTGAAATGCTCTTTTAAGTGCTTAGAACCTGTTGTATTAAAGCCCACAGCTTACCTAGGTTTCCATATTTTTGCCTTTGTGTATTCAAAGAATTCTTAGTGTGTAAAAGTGATCCACATTTGCATAGCGTGGAATTAAATGGACTGGGAATTTTTGAGTCGAACAAAGAGAGAGGCAACCTCTGAAAATTATGAAATGTATGACTTTGTCAACATACAAATAATGCAATATTTTTATACAAACATGGAAAGTGCTCGCATGGAGAAAATATAAATTTTAGAAACAAACATTCATTTGATTGCAATTTATTTTATGGATTTTAGTGGATAAAGACATTTTTTTATGTAGGTATCTATTTAGGTAATATTTTGTTCATATGCACAAACATTGCTACACGATTAATCTATATACATTAAAATTAAATGCAGGTTGGTAAGCGCACTTGGGAACGGCTGGACCGATTTGGCGTTTTTTTTAATGTTCGTAATAGTCTGAATAAGATTTTAAGGTTTAAAGAGAGAGATCTTCAAGGATAATCTGGTGACTTGACTTCTTGGTTCACGAGGTTGTCTGAGTTTTTTAATGATTCTAATTTTAAGGATCCAAGGGATCCTCTATATTGAGATTTTCAATGGACAAAAGAACTGTGTGTGTACCAAAACTATGCAGTGAGTGTAATTTAGATATATAGATGTAGTACACACACACACCTTCACGGCTTTTAAATCTTACGGTGTGATCAGAGACACCAGGAACAGTGTCCACTTGACGCCAGTTGTACATAATAAACAGAACAGGTGGCAAGCCTCTGTCACTTCTTTAACAGACGTAAATATCTGTTATTTTTTTAGAAGAAGTGCGGCTTTTTTTGACCCCCAAAGCACGAGGCTTTAATCGATAAAGCACATATAGAACTAATTTTAATATAAATTTATTATGTACTAGCTGATTGCCCGCGAATGTTACATAGCCAACCTTCGCGCAAGTGCGAACAATAATATGCAAAAATATTTTTTCAAATCGGTCCAGTAGTTTTTGAGTCTAAAGAATACGAACAAACAAATATTATTCTCTGCTTTATTTACTCGTTTATTCGCTTTACGTAAAGCTTTTTCTAAAAAAATAATAATAACTGATCTCTGTCTACCCCTCTTGGGATGAAAGGCGTGATGATAGATAAATGGGTAGATAGATAGAAATATTATTTTTTATATATATTAGAAGATATCGCAATATAACGAAAGAAATTGGGGTGGAATGCTTAGTCTATAGTCATGAATGTCATGATTATAAGTCAAAATATTTTGTAACCACAAAATTCAACGTCAATAAAATCGCCCTACTTGTACTCATACGCACCAAAACAGGAACTAGCCAATTTGATCGTCGCCGATTTGAATGTCGACATGCAAAAGTGAAATAAAAATTTCGGACTTTTTCATAATTTTCTAGTGCTTTCGCATCAATACGGGTTTTGCTGTCGACACATTTTCCCACAATTGTATTAAAATTATGCACTGCCATTGTAATCTGAGAAACACGATCTTGAGTCGCCGTGTTTTTTCAACGCTTTCTGGCAAAAAATGTGCAATGATTCTTTTGTTCTTAACCTACCTACTTTCTTAGTGGAAAGGTTTTTGTATCAACTGAACATATCATTTAATATATCGTTCATAATATCAGTTGCATAATTAACTAGCCCATGCCCACGAATCTGATCATAAATTATACAAAAAACCCAACTGTAAAAAAAACAAAAACAAAATTAACCTCATAATTTTCATTTTCGTATTACGGTTGCAGGGTACCCAGCGAAGACCAAGTCTCCCTCTTTTAGCCGATGGTATTTGTGAGGCTATACCTAACGAGTGGCTAGTTCTGTTCAGGTATATTTAGATGGAAAAGCCTCTAAGTGTGGTTTGTCGGATTATGTGCATAAGTTTTTAATTATAAAACACTCATTAGTACATGGCCTGGTTCCGGGGTCGAACCCGAGGTCTGCCTAGTTAAGTCTTAACCACTCAGCCATCTTGGGTTTTTTGTTTATTCAATAACAATTAAGTAACTTTTATTTTTAACTTTTTTAAACTTGATTAGGCGCGAGTTTACTATACCAAAGTTTGTCCAGAATATTCTCCAAAACGGCTAATATATAAATTTTATTTCTCTTTTTTTCAACAATCCTCGTATGTTTCGCCTACAAACATTAATACGAACGAAGCCGTGCGCTGTACTTAGTTAAATATTGCATAATTTATCTGGAAGTCTGTTTGCATCTCTCGATCCTTACAATGTCTATTTTCGACTTCAAGTACTGCATTTCGCTTCAATTGAGCGATTATTTTGGTATGAGGATGCATAAGTCAGTTTAAAGTACGCTCAAGTATGTATTTATGAGATTGGCTCATGATCGGGTCTGGGATTGGTTTATTGAAACCAAGAGTTACTTTAAATATCAATAATCGCTGCATTAACATAAGATCTGCCTGTCTGTAGGTTTAGGTTCAATTTGGGAATACATACTAAATTGATTTTCTCTCTAAGGTTTTTTAAATTTACGTTAAAATGTGACCTGGCCATCATATAGGTACTCTATGGGTTATAAAAGGAAGTTTTTTGGTTGATAATTTTATACTACACAATTCTTTCCTATTCTATTTTTTTCAATATGGCTCCATTAGGGTTTTGATGATTCCGCCAATGTCAGGTATTATAGACGTCACAGTAACAATGGTAGGTAAGATGTTCTGGCCGACCGTGAAATGCCCTATTAATCACTGACTAATCACAATTCCCCATCACTTCACGGCGGGCGCGTGCGTTGGTCGCCACATGACGCGGAATATAATACTTTCCTACATAATGTTGTTATACTCTGACGGATTATACAGCAAACGTCATGAAAACGCGCTTGGGCTAACTTTTTCCCCAACTTGATTTACTAATACTGTAAATGCTCAGTTCCTAATTTAATATTCATTCAACCTTCCTCATCAACCTATCTAATAGTTAAAACTGCAACAAAATCCGTTTGGTAGACTTTGCGTGAAAAGTTTACAGACAGACAGACAGACGCGACGACAGACTTTGTTTATAATATGAAGCGTAAAGAAAATCTGGCTAACAATCGAATAAAAGGAGTTGGGCATAATGCCAAACTGATAGCCTCTCGACCTCATCTGCCTTGTAGTCTGGTTAACGACCTTACCACAAGTTCTACATCTTGACACGTTTGGGAAGAATCTCGTGTTTTAGCATAAACAGTTAAGCTTTGTGAAATTAGATAATGTGCGGTTTAGTTCAGTTTTATTGAGGTTGTGGTTTTATGCTTCTTGAGGCATGAATTTGAATTTGGGTTTTGAAACTGTATTTCTTCCTGTACAGTAGAACAAATTAATTACATTTTAGTGATATTTCAAATCAGCATAGCACAGTCGGTCCCAAATTACTGAGGATCGTGACTCCGACTCCTCAATTATCTTCTTCCATTGGCTGCGGTCCTCTGCCTGATGAAGGGCTGTAGTAATAGAGGGGTTCAGGTTTTCGGACACTTCATCGGATCATCGTTTGGGGCTTCATCCTAGAGGTCTTTTGCCCCACCATCCTGCCCATCACCACTAGCTTTTCCAAATCATCAAGACAACTTATTTTGCAATTTTATTTGTCAATTCACAAAAGTAGTAAATTTTTGTAGAAACATTTCTCGACAATTTTGCGAGCGTTCTATGGGAGTGAGCATTCTGTATTTTGGTACTATTATATATTCTGTGGAAGTGTTTAATAAACGGAAGTAGATTTAGAAGTTTATGAAAACTGTTATCTATACAAATAATTAAATGTAAGTATCTCTCAGTTTTTAAAGTGATTACGAATATTTAAGTGCATGGAAGCCCTTAGGTATTTCATCTCGATCTCGATCCTTTTATTATGGTTTCCTACCTATACTATTGAAATCTATAGTAAATTTTAGTTGTGGAACGCTTCGTTGTTGAATAGATGTAGAATTTGTGCAGATATGCAAGTTTTATCAAATCATGAAAGCTCATGCCAGTTAACGTTTGATTGCGGCTTCAGGCCATTCAATAAATAGGGAGATACTCTCTGTTTGATATTGCCAAACTCAGTGTGTACTATCCACAACTTGTTTATTTGTCGAAATCTACTAAAATATTAATTGAAATTTTGTTATTGATATACGAGATAAATTGAGGTCAGATATATTGGTATTTTTTCTTCTTCTTAGTCGGCATCTTCATTGCTGAAGGTCGTGCCTATCATGAGGTAGAGTTCATGACTTTCTGGACAATACGGTTCCATGTGTCCTGGGCAGTCCTCATGGCATCAAACAGCGGCAGACCGGTCAATGATTTTATTTGATCTGCCCATCTTGTAAGTAGTAGGCAATCGACCGCGTTTTCGTTTTCCGTCGAATTTAAAGGTCGCTATATGGATAGATACTGGTGTATCTGTCCATATTTAAGTTTAAACAATAACTGGTCTAATATTAATATTATTTTTATTATAAACCTAATTAATGGCTAAATGAATTTAAATTAAGGTCATAAGTAAAATTCTTAAAATTTAACTTAGATTTAATACGATATTTAACAACGACTTTCAATGATAATATGTAGATAGGTTACGTATATAATAATTTAAATAATTTATATTCTTGTTCTATTGTATGGAAACAAAGCATCGGTTTCAAACACTGTCCCTGGATAATATTAAAAGAAATGTATGATAATTAGAAAACAAAGAAATGAAACTCTCTCATAAGGTACATTCTAAAATGCATGACACAGCTACTTCCCAATAAGTGCCCCCATAAATATTAATGCTTGTTGTATCGTTATTAAAATTAATGATACAATTTTACAAAACCATCCGGTTTGGTGACAAACTTTTGGTGTACGAAAAGATTAAGTTTTAATTAACTCCAATTTTCTAGTTTCCTCGTTCGATAAAGGCTAAATAAAATTGGTTATTTATTTATGATCTTTGAAAGGTTTCAATAAAAATAATTCAGCTTCGACATTTTCTTTCCGGAGGAAAATTTTGAAATGAGACAAGAATTTATCCCGGGATAAATCCTATATCACCCGCCGCCCTCCAACTGTGTCTGTGCAAAAATAATACATCGATCTGTTGCAATAAACAAACGCACCCTTTCGTATAAATTAGTTAGGATATGTAAAATTTAATAAAAATAATAATTTAGCTTTTCAAAAACATTTTATAACAATTGGTAATGTTGGTAAGGATTAATTTAAAAAAATCCTGTGATTATTTTTCACAATAGTGCTAAAATCATGTTATTTCTATCTAACAATGAATAATGTCTGAGAAAGCGGTCAGGCACTACAAACGCATCCGGACTTTACAAAGCTCGTCTACTACAAAATCTAGCACTGTATGTATCTAGAAATCTAGACATAATCTAGGCCATTGCTTGTTAGCCATTGTGGACGCGCTCTGAAGAAGATACATTGTACTCTGCTCATATTAAATTGCAACTACCTAAATGTAACTTCATATTATCAGCCGTCAAAGATATTATGAAATTTAGCTTGCTAAGAAACCTTGGGTTCACATTGAGAACTTCCCATTCCTTTGAGGGACTGATTTCTTCTAAAAATGTATGTGGGCAACTGGCTAAATGTGAACATGGTTACGTGTATGTGGCCACTGGTGTATACATTCAATCATAAATATTTATAGTGTATGAAGTGCTGCATGGCATGTATGACGATTAAGCAAAAGCATGCAAATATATATATGGATTGCATCGAGGGCAAGCCTATATAGAAGACAGGTTTGAAGGTGTATCAAGTTTCTCTGCTATTCTTCTCTTTAAAATTTGATAAAGGTTTCATTTCGAATGGTATTTCAGCTTTAATAAATTCCAAAAATATCAAATTTGTTTCCACTTTAAATCCATTGTATGAATTCCTGAAATCCTACAGAAGTTGTTTGTTTCAATTAATGTCAGTTTTACAGAGAGTAGAACGAGCGGAGCTGTCTGGTGTAGTCACATTCTAAAACAGATTTTAAATGTTTTATTCGTAGAGTTATAAGTACTGACACATTTTAACAATACTATGGCTAACTTTAGTCTTTGTAGGGTGACCATATAATATTAGTGATCTACCGACTATGGATTTGGCCGACTACCTGACTAACGACTAATTGGCCCCAAAATGACCGACTATTTGCAGACTATGAAAGGGCCGAATAGTCGTCATACATTACCCTTAACAAGTCTTGTACGATTAATTGAAAATTTCAGATTGTCTAAGACTGCTTGAATTTAATAAAAAAGTAGAACATGCTGTAAGTACTGGCGTTTAGTATCAGTTATTTCCCGTTTCCTGTACCATCATAAGAGCCGATTAGTTACCATTGTTGCCGACTATTCGCCGACTAATCCGTATATCCCTAATATCTGTTTAAGAATTTGTATAAAATACTTTATTCTAATTTATTCAGGGTAAGGTCCTGAAAACCGTTTCGTACCTAACTACCTACGTAAATTTCTCATTTAGCCGATCTGAATATTTTTTGAAGCCAGCTAACGATGGGCTAGTCCTTTTGAGGTATTAAGTGTGGTTTGAATGTACCGTTTTTTATGTGTAACATCTTGTGATTTCGTGAAATGGGATGGAAATGTGTAACCAGAAGTTTTTTTAGATTTTTCATTTGACTATTCGACTTTTTGAGGTTCTTTAGATGTTACGACTCGCTGTTTTTTTATTAAAAAGTCCTAAACATGGCTGATGTAATGATCAAACCTTGGATTTAGGATTTATTAGACCTTCAATCAAGCGTCTTCAATGTCCTGTTTCTTTATATGGGCTAATGCAGCAGATGTATCTTATTATACTTGTATTGTACCTGTACTTTCATAATTTTGGCAATAATTATCTCTTTCATTTCGAGCGCTAATAACCAATAAGTTTGCTTGCTGTCGCTACTTTATGCAAAATTGATGTAAAACAATGATATACTATATAAACTGAGGTAGATGCGTGATTGACGCTCAAGCTATAGCAATGCGAATGAGAGGTAAGTGTCCCACTATAAATTTGGTCGCGCACAGTCACGCACAATCCTACGACTAGTGTACATGTCTCTCTTGAGTAGAATAATCCGCAAAAACATCAAGAAAAATGACATCTTGTGTGTTCCGCTTTTGCAGAAATTATACTGCAACTGTAAAGGATAGAAATGATATCTCATTTCATTGGTAAGTACAGAAATTTTATAATTATGGACATAACAATATTTTATTAATAATAATGCGCTGTTGCCAGTGCGCCGCTTGTCTGAGCGAGACGAACGATGCATTTTGTATGAGAGTGATAGAGAAGACAAAACGAAATGGCTGCGACAGACTCAGCGACTGATTATGGGGATGGTTGGCAATATCGGACCTGTCAATAAATTACATGAACCTATTTAAAAAAAATATATATTTTATTAAATGTACGGAAAATGTATATACATAATTATATTTACATTATTATAAATTTATATATTATATTATTGTTGTATGTATAGTATTATGATCTTATTGTATTTATTTATCTTTTAGTCTCCCTAGAAGCGGATTAATAAGAGAAAAATGGATAGAGATAATCAGAACCCAAAGACGAGAATATGATTGGTTGCCAAGTTTTTACTCTAAGATTTAGACGTATGGTGGAAGATACAACCAGCAGTTTTGCGAAGTGGACATATTTTCACATTCTTTGTATATATTTAGGAAAAATATCTGTAACATTCTAAATAGTAGTTAATTATATTTTGTTTAATTTTTTTTTGTATTATTTGTTATTTCTATATTTTTTGGAATTTGCATAAAAATATCTTGTTTTGAATGTATGTTTAAACAATACATTTGTATAAACAAACGTCACTGACTATATGACAGTTATTTTTTAAAAATGTATCTATGTTGTAGTAATGTTTGTTGTATAGTTGTTTGTTGTCCAGAATAAAAGAAATAAAAAAAAATTAAAGACTTAATTTTAAATTATACTACATAATACATAAATAAGTAGCATACTAATGTCCTATACCAAGCCATAATCTACCTCTATGCTAAATTTCATTTAGAACTGTTCAGCGTTCTGAGCGTGATTGAAAGACATTATTACAATTATTTTTACATTATTACATTATATTTATTAGTAAAATAAAAGTTTTTTTAATTACATATTGTATATTTTATTGTTATTCCAAAAATATTTTTAAGTAAAATATTGAGTGTTCCATTTAGACAATCTTCCCCTAGTTCTTCTGGAGAAGGTCACGCTTCGATGACGTGTCGCAACTTTAAAACATATATTTATCTCTTTTTAACAAATGGATTTCGGTATTGAGCTGTCTTTCTCTATCCCTTTCATCGCTTGAATATATAAACGTAAGTAATTAATAGGTAGCTATAGTATTGTTCAAGCTGTTTATTATCTGCATTTAGTATGGGTATAACGTGTCTACTTATAGTACGTCATTGATGTAAAATGAGGATTTGTGACGAATTAACAATAACCTTTACCTACCTGTGAGGTATTTAACACATATTTTTATTGCATGTGACGAATTTACTTTCAATGTATGGAGTGTACAAAAATGTGTCGAATTTACTTTGTGACGAATCTACAACAACCCAATCCATCAGCATACGCTTTTTAAAAAGTGACAGATCTATTCACATTAATTCGGCTTTCTCGTTTTGATATTCCATCTGATTAAATAATAAATGGTCACCCCACAAAAGGCTTCAGAGCCAAAATTCACACAAAAGTTTGGGAACATCAGTTCTGTAACAAATGCATACCACTTTAGTATCCTGGCTGCCCCCTTTGTATAAAACTTATCCTAGATTTTTAAATACATTGTTAAATAAATTGTTGTAACTTTGTATTTATGACTGAAAAAATAAGATTCGGCTCGCAACTGAAAAAGTCGCGGGTTCGATTCCTACATCCGACCATGTACCAATAGGTTTTTTTTTAATAAAAAATCTATGTAAATTATCCGACAAACCGTACAAAGATGCTTTTCCATCTATATACCTCAACATAGCTGACCACTCGTTAGGTATAGTCTCAAAAAATCATTGGCTAAATGAGGAAGACTTTGACTTCCACTGGGTACCCTAGGGCTGGTAACGGTTCCCGGGAGCTGTAAAGCAACCCGTGAAGAGTAAAAAACAAAGAAAGATTTTTATCAAAGGCTATGATCGCTAGATGTTCATCATAATACATTTCAGGACAAACACCTTTAAATCATAGAGTACTAAGCCTATGGAGGGGCCATAGACGGGCTCCCCCTTTCGCCAATTTTTTCCCCTTTGACCAGTGCGCAGTAATAAGTTACCTTAGATTTCGTTGGTATCGTTTTGTGTCGCGAGATAGAGCTCTAGGAAAATAGTTAATTGTGATGTTTTAATCGGGAAAGGCGATCTAGGGCGTCAAACTTAGTGTTTCCAATCATTAATTATAATTATTATGTTTGTATTTTAACATAATCATCATATAACGTAAAATCCGTTGCGACAATAAAACGACAGAAAAATACAGTGGTACAGGGGCTAGTACTAGGCGTTTACCTCCCCCCCGCCAAAAGTGGCAGAAAAAATTGTTCGGTGATTTATACCCTTCACGTCTCCTTTGGTAAATACTCAAAGCCTTTAAATGTGTGGGAAAATAATACGTTCCAATTTAGTTTATATTTGAATTGGTAAGTTAGTCAACTATGCGTGTACACTAAAGCCCGCTCTACACGTATAGTTTTAACTGTACAGTTGAACTGCGCAGTTCAATCGTTGCGTGTGTAGCAAAAACTGACAACTGTACAGTGAAACTGACAATCTAATCGAATTTTCATTTGATAAAACTGTACAGTTCGGATTGTGCAGTTAAAACTGAACGTCTGTAGCAAAAAACTGTGCAGTTGTCAGTTCAGTTCTAACTTCTGAAGAGTCAATACGTGTTTTTTGCCGAGTTTCTCTGTTGTTCGTCGTGAGAGTAAAAATGCCAAATCAACGTGAATCATTAGAAGAATTTATAGAAATATATCGTTCGGAGCCATGCTTATTAAATAATTTTGATAGTCAGTTGGAGTAAATCTGAGCTCTCTCAACAAATTAGTATGCGAATACTGTTTGCGTTGTAAGTCTTTTCTTTCTTAATCTTCTGTTTTACAAAACGCACAGTAATCCAATAACTGCTACGGCATCATCTAACGAAGACATGTCTATTTTTTACGACTTTAAATACGTGTGAATCTGATCGAAAGTTGAAAAAAGTGAACGTGTGTAGGCACAAGGGATGTCAGTTATAACTGGCAGTTCAACTGTACAGTTAAAACTATCAGTTAAAACTGTACGTGTAGAGCGGGCTTTATTCTGAGGTAATTTTGTTTTGATGTCGGTTTTCCAATGTCACGTAAAATAGGTAGGTAATATGTAAAATAGGTACTACTATTAGTAATAGGTAATTCATTCATAAAATTTATCATTCAATACATTACTAAAAAGGAAATTAAAGACTTATCAAATTATTTGTAACACAATTACGACGTATGTAAAATAGGAGGATAATCAGGGTATTTATACAAAATACCTTATATGCATCGAACTACTGGGAAAACAGTCATTTTTTGAATCATAGAACACGACACGTAACTTCACAATGTTGTCGGTCCCAGGGTACCCAGCTAAAGACCAAATCTTCCTCTTTTAGCCGATGGTAATTGTGAGGAGTATACCTAACAAGTTCTGTTGAGGTCATCATCATCACGGATTACCTCAGCTCCTAGGAACCGTTGCCGGCAACAGGTAAAGTCTTGCTCACCCAGCCGAAGACTTTTATTTATTTATTTATTTATTATAAATAGCCTAACAACACCTACGTCCACACATTATGCATTGTACATTTTTATAACTATTAACAATTTTAAAACAACAACACAACATATACCTAACGAGTGGCTAGCTCTGTTGAGGTATGTAGATGGAAAAGCTTCTTTGTACGGTTTGTCGGATAATGTACATAGATTTTTTTATTAATAAACCCATTGGTACATGGTCGGATGTGGGGATCGAACCAGCGACTTCTCAGCTGTGAGCCGACGTTTTACCCACTCGACCACCGACGCCCCTGTTGAGGTAATATACGAGTATATAATATAAAAAAACGTATTTTTATTCCATAAATCACATGCGTTTGGTTACAAAAATTAAGTACGGTCTTTCCCGTGGTATTTTAAGGGACAATTAAACATATCCTGTTCGGTAGTTTGGGCTAAATGTTTAGACAGACTGACTCATTGCTTAATAAGTGTCAACTGCACCTCTGACTTTTATTGACACGAATAATGCATCCGCCCCGGAAGAAGTGGGATACTGTTACTGAGAGTAAACAATGCTACTGTTTGCTTTGTCATTCACATACTTAATGGAATATGGCTGATTGATTTATGGAGTTAGCTTCTCTTTATTTAATTAACAATTAAAACTAAAGATTCTTTATTGATAGTCAAGCAATTGTGCGACGGATTGCATAATACTTCCTGTCAAAATGCAACTAAACTCACGTCCCTCGAACAACAAAGGAAAAAAAACAGGCCAAGCGCGAGTGGACTCGTTCCGTATACTAAAAAAGTAGGTATGCACTAAAGACCAAGTTTGACGCCCCTGTATGACGCAGGAACAAATTAGCGTTATTCCGATACACTTGGCCGGTTTTGCAGTGTTTTGAGTTTGCATTATAGTTACACTAGTTAGACGTTGGTATGTATTGTCATTATTAAGATCGAGCAAACTACGCCAAATATAATTCTTATATTTTTTACTTTATTTTATTTTTATTATTTGTTGTTATAGCGGCCACACTTTGTAAAAAATTCAAGTGTCTACCTATTACGGTTCAAAAGATACAGTCCTGTGACAGGCGGACGGACGGTCGGACAGCGGAGTTGTCACGGAACTCTAAAAATGACATAAATTCAGTTTAGTTGACATTGAAAGTTTGATTTGAGAAATGATATTTAGTTTCAAGCAACTAGAACACAACTGGGTTAAAGGTATTAGAAATACCGCGTGCTATTTGCTTGTATTACCTTTATACCGACCGAATTGCCGTCGCACCACTAGCAAATTAGTTCATAAGCTTGCGAATCACCACGTACAAAAATTCACAAGGAGTTTGGTTGGGAATTCGAAGGAAGGTAGACCCTTCACGCTTGAATGAGAAAACCTTTTTAAAAAAATGCAGTAATTTGCTGTTCAACATTACAAAACATTTTCTGATATCTGAGCAAGACGAAAGTGATAATAAGTAGGCGAATAATAATAATAAGTACAGCAATAAAATACAGAATTGTACTGATAGGAACCCAACTAGCAAAAGCTTGTTGTATAGTAGATCATAGAACGTTTCGTGAACACCAATTGGCCATACTAACTTTTTGAACAGAAACGAAGATCTCGAAACCGTTTCGAGATATAAGCTTTCAGTACAATTTCTATTTATCAGATTTTAAATTAAGTCTATACTTTTTAAGATATTCAATAACAAACAATAACCTTAATTTGACCGATGTATGACGTCATCTTAAGCAGTATGAAAAATGATACCTTTGCCTACAAAAAAGGGCAATCGTCAATCTTTGAATGACATCTTTATAAATTATATTTTACGTGTAATTATTTTCTTTGTTATTAGGACATGACGGGATGAAACACTATTTACTTGCCATTGTAAAAAACTATTCAATTTAAATAAATATAAACACGAGTATATAAACAAGAGTAATTTTTAGGTTAGTCGACCTTGACTGACGTTTGCTTGACGTTAATTTGATTGACTGTCACTTTTTATGTGTAGTGGCCAAGATTATAATCCTGTTCTAAATTCATGTGACGTCACGTTTACTTTTCGCGGGTAAAATTTGTAAAATATATTAAAAATAGACGCAATGGATAAAAAACAAAAATATCGAAATTAGTTTCTTAAAATGGGCTATATTTTCAAAACAAATTATAAAAAAAGTATATTATAAATATGTAGCATGGCCAATTGGTGTTAGTCATTGGTTCTATAAGAGGCCAAATAACCTTTACTCAGACCACATTTGGCGTATTTACATCGCTATTCAGTGATATAATGTTTCGAGAAACGCAATATGGTGATGTACGGGTTACCGCGACGCTATGATAGATTTGAGAGATTTCATCCCGCATAGTTCAAAATAAACTTCGAAATTCAGTTTAGATAAAACCAATTCTGATAATAGTCTGAAAATAAAGACAGTTCATTAATTAATTTTAAATTATTATTTCAAAAGGAAAAATGTAACTTCTCCTCCTCCACAGTCGGTCCCCATTACTGAGGATCATGACTCGGACTCATCAGCATCTAACCAATTATCTTCCTGCTTTGGCTGTGGTCCTCTACCTGATGAAGGATTGTAATATTAGAAGTGTCCAGGTTATCGGACACTTGATCGGACCATCCTCGAGGTCTCTTTCTTTCTACCCTGCCTTAGCTTCTAGTGTAAAATTCTGAAAATCTATGCATTTTTGAATGTCATATTATATTATATTTCTACTTTATTATGTCACTTTTGTAATCAGAAATCATAATACAGTCAATTATTTAAAAAATGTACAATCAACCGCGATTTCAGGCAAAATTCAGCTTTTTCAGTAAGTATAAGTAAATATCAAATATTTGAAATAATTTTGCGCTCAAAGTTATTTCAGTTTGTTCTAAAATCTTACAAATTAGAGACAATTTCATAATTGCCCAAATTACAGATCCATCACGGCCGCATTCCGGACTAAATTTAATTATACTGAAGTTTGTGAAATTTGCTTTATAAATAAAAAAAATGTCTTCCAAGGATATTTCTTAGAAATATTTATTTTACTTAGATTTAAAATTCTTTGACACGATTTTTTTCAAACTTAGAAAAACTGGATTAACCTACTCTGAATACCTAGGTAGTAGGTACCACTTTCACAGCGTAGGTATTACCTGATTTTTTTAGAGTTTCTGTAAGGTACCTACCTTTTAAAAAACTTTCAACAGTCAATCAAATTTTTTTCAAAAGAGGTACGTCAGGATCGTAACCAATGGCATTCGATTGTCTCTGCCTACCCCTCTTGGGATACAAGTCGTGATGATGATAGATAAATCTTAAATATTAAAATTCTGCGTCACAGCAATAATTGATTTTAATATTTGAAATTATGTATTGAATTGAAGAGAAAAACTATATACCTACACCGGCCATCGCTAAATAGTTTAACCCTATTCCAAATAATCACACGAAGATGATACAAAATTGTAGAAATTGTAAGCGAAAACAAATTGTAGAGCCGTGATACTGAATAATGGCGGAATAAGAGGACGTCTAGGCGTATTCAAATGAAAAAGATAAAAAATCGGTTGTCTGTAAAGTCGGTTTACTGACGATAGTTGAACGTGACAACGTCATAAGAAAGCTGTCCACGCGGACGCATCGCTCACTCAAGTAGGAGAGAGACAGATGTCGAACGCTGCCGAACGCGGAGGCCGATTGTGCCTCTTTGTCGCTCGTTCCGCGCTCTCGCTTGCACTTCAAGCCTTAAATGGAACGCCTCAGAGCGAGGTAACGCCGCATGATTCATGTTTTTTCGTGCGTGCAGCCGGCTTCATCGAATTATAAGATGATGTCACGTCAATAAGCAGTCCACTAGTATTTGACGTGTGAAGCACTCTACCTCTATAGAAAACAGGCGTGAATGTATGTAAAACGCAATATTTATTTAATTTGCTTCCCCGGGCCGTCCCTTCCACCACAAATTACCTAAAACTTTAGTACGGTTTGTTTTTATTTCGTTCTTTAAAATTTTAGGGATCGTGTTGTGAAACCACATAATAAAGAATAATGTTTGGGGTTTCGTTAATGTTCTCGGGGTCCATACAGGTATTGTTATAATTCTACCTGCGTTCGTGGCGCGTGCTCTTTCTTAGATATTGAGTTATGGTATTCCGAAAATTCATATAAAACATTATTAACAGTAACATTAGCCTTTGTCCGTGGAAATGGCAGAAAAAAAAATAACTTACCAAATCTCTTCTTAGTCGTGGTGGTCTTGCCAGAGCTGTCGTGGTCAATCATGGCGGTCCACAGCGCGACGCACCTTGTGACTCGCCATGTTTAACTTTCTTGGGAAGAATAGTGTAGTGGTTTCCCCTTGCCTTCTGCACCAGACATTTTGAGACTATTTAGGTCTTCAGGCTCGCTGTAGCCTCTTCCAGCCAGTTCTCAGCTAGGTGTATGGTTATGCCAGAGCCTCGTTTATTGTCTAGCAGAGGGTACCAAGCGTGCAGGTGAGGATGACACTTGGTGTCGAATATATCTTATTCCGTTCTAACCCTTACCCTCAAAATCAAATCTAATGCCATTCAAATATGTAGGAAATACACACAGGCACACAACTTATGTCTATCGGCCAGAAACACTGTAACAGCGTCCACATTTTAGTCTGTCGCCGGGGGTTTACTGGGACTACAGTTGTCACTTTTTAAATAGAAGGAGATGTCCAACGGGCTTTACCAGCCTTTGAAAGCACGAAAAATCGATTAGCACACATTTTAAGATATTTATTGAGTTGCGAATAAACTCAAAAACTACTGAGCCTATTCTAAAAATTATTTCACTAATAGAAAGCTACAATATCCCTGAGTGACATCTAATAGGTTATATATTTTACATTGTTCGAATATATCCAGGGGCGGAGCCGGGGGCGGAAAGTCTAGTATTCTGTAATTTCTATGTAGTCTAGTCCCTCCGATGACTCTTTCAAACTGCAAAGTATCATCGTTTTGACTAGACAACCAACTTCTTTTTATCCCAACTTTAATTACAGGGGTGAGATTCTCATTGTATTTTCTTAATTGGTCATGAAATGCACAAAATTAGGGACATTTGCTGCACTTGTACAGAAATGTTCAAGAATTTATTGAATTAAAAAAAAAATTGGTCAAGTGCGTTCATTTTAATTTACTTACTGAGAGTTCCTTGAAACTATAAGTTAGAAAAAACTTTTCCGCGTATGTACTAATAGCCTTGGTAGCCTCAAAATTGACATCGGCTAAATGAAGAAGACTTGTCTTCCGCTGGGTACCCTGGGCACACACGTTATCACGTCATAATTCCAAGTATAAACTGAAAAAAAAAGATAGATTTTCAGATTGATTTACTTCCTTTCTGCCGCCACTGTGCAGTGTGCATTTGATGTTAACTTAAACGCCGCCGTTCTTCTTTCTGACTTCTGATTCTTGACAGACAGATGGACAACAAAGTGATTACAATGGTTCCGTTTTCCCTTCTAAGACACGGAACCCTAAAAAGACAATGAAAATATCTAACAAAAGAGTGCGTGATTTTAGGGCGTCTTAGAGTAAAATAGAGCATTGTTTTACCCCCATAAGCCAAGCTATTTGAGGGGATCTCCCTCTTACTAAATGATGATTTTTTTTCTTTTCTGTATGACGAAAACGTTTTGAGAGCTTCCCATGAATTATGTGCATTAATTTTGATGGTCGTTCATAGGGTTGCCAGGACAAAAAATCAGAAAGCCGGATTTTATCTCTAGTCAGTTTGGCCGGACTTTTGGGAATAACAAGGTCGGAAACCTATCAGAACAGGGGGATGGTCGAAAAATCATTCTATTCTATTCTTTTTCGTGATGGCTCCATCAGGGTTTTGATGATTCCGCCAATGTCAAGTTTTGTATCCGTTATAGTATCGATATGACGATTAATCGGTAGCTACGATGATCCGACTGTGATGTGTCTTATCGGATTCCCCATCATGTCACGACGCGACGGAACGAAAAATAATAAAAAATCTTTTGACAAAACTGACCCCATTTTTAATCAATACTATCCATACTTGTATTATAAATGCGAAAGTAACTCTGTCTGATATGGAGTAAGCTTGAACCCTAAGAAAAAACATAGGCTACTTCTTTTTAAATCCACCCACCTAAGGGGATGTAGTAGTATGTAGTATTTATTCGTCCTGCTTTATTCGGACGCCTGGCAACGCTACTCATGCAGTAGCCTTTGTTTTGATTCCTATTAAAATGGAAATTCAGTTTTTGTTGTCCAAAAGTCATCAATATTCGATTGGAGCGGACGGACGAGAGTTGTGTTGTTGTTCGTTTAATGTGGTTTTAGAAGATTGAATAACAAATATAATATTTAAACTTAGCTTTCCCTCCCGGCTTCGACCGTGATTACAAATTGGTGCCGTTTGGTGTAAAAATTCTAGATGCGTGGGGTTCAAATGGCAAAAAAAATATTAAAGTAATATCCTCACGACTGATTTTGTCTCCTCTGGTGACAAGAGGACTCGCCCAACGAATTAGCATCGGGAAATGCAGCCAGTATTCTTGCCACTATTCCACGCGGACCTGATAGTAAACGTAGGAGTTATATTAATTATATACTTGTGTTATTTAAATTTTATCTAAAGAAAAATATTAATATTATTAAAACTTCTAAAACCGGAAGGTCTAGGATACAAAAAAAAGGGGCATCGGTGGTCGAGTGGGTAAAACGTCGGCTCACGACTAAGAAGTCGCGGGATCGATCCCCACATCCGACCATGTACCAATGAGTTTTTATGTACATTCATAGAGTACTAAGCCTATGGAGGGGCCATAGACGGGCTCCCCCTTTCGCCAATTTTTTCCCCTTTGACCAGTTATACTGACCAGGTGCGCAGTAATAAGTTACCTTAAATTTCGTTGGTATCGTTTTGTGTCGCGAGACAGAGCTCTAGGAAAATAGTTAATTGTGATGTTTTAAACGAGAAATGCGATCTAGGGCGTCAAACTTAGTGTTTCCAATCATTAATTATAATTATTATGTTTGTATTTTAACATAATCATCATTATAACGTAAAATCCGTTGCGACAATAAAACGACAGAAAAATACAGTGGTACAGGGGCTAGTACTAGGCGTTTACCTCCCCCCCGCCAAAAGTGGCAGAAAAAATTGTTCGGTGATTTATACCCTTCACGTCTCCTTTGGTAAATACTCAAAGTATACATTATACGAGAAACCGTACAAAGAGGCTTTTCCATCTAAATATATACCTCAACAGAGCTGGTCACTCCTTAGGTATAGCCTTAAAAAAAATCTTCAGCTAAGTGAGGAAGACTTTGTCTTCCGCTGGGTACCCTGGGGCCGACAACTTTAAGAATATGGTGCTTTAATCGACTTAGGAGGGCAAGTAAAGACGGATGTGATTTTGTGATTTTCTCTTTTCTCGATCCTGCCTACCCCCTCTACATTACAGGCGTGAATATATAAAAGGATTATGATACGATTCATTAATAAAGTTAAACGGTGCATTACATTACTGATTACTTGTAACTTTACACTCTAAAGGCTTGAAAGAGAGCGGTGTAGTTATTCTTGATATGAAAGGGTCTAACTGTTATTTCTTATTTAGGTAACTTGATACAGTTATTAAATCGGCAGAGATGTATCAAAAACACTCTATGGCCGATGGTAATAATGTCCACATTTAGCAATTTCTCCATCTATACAAATATTATAAAGAGGTAAAGTTTGTAAGTTTGGATGTAGGGGGTAATATCTCAAACTACTTAACCGATTCTAAAAAATCTTTCACGAATAGAAAGCTACGATATCCCTGAGTAATATAGGCTATATTTTATTTTGTTCGAAAATATCCTACCCGCCATGTGATAAAAGGCGTGATGATAGACGGATAGATAGAAATCCTAAACGTAACTAATATTAAAGATGCAAATGAGTGTTTGTATAACGATGTATAAAAAGTAGTATATGTCATTCTCTGACCCCAAACTACCACTATGCAAAAAATCAAGTCGATCCCGTGAAAACCAAAAACAAATCTATCCCACGGGAACCATACATTTTTTTGGGATAAAAAGTACCATATGTGCTATTCCAGACTATAATCTATCTCTGTGCCAAATTTCATCCAGATCCATTCAGCCGTTCTGACGTGATTGAGTATCAAATATACATACATCCATACAAACTTTCGCTGGATTAACTTTAAAAGATTGAAAACTAGGTTAAACGTTTAAATTTAAACTCAGTTTTAGGTCAATGTACGGTTGAAGCCAACCGAAATTCCTCCGATGCCTCCGTAAGCCTCGCGGAAGGTAATACAAAGAAATTTCAAGTGGCGAACATAAAAGATTTAAAACGCCTCGCCGGGTATGAAAGAGCTTTTGGCACATACCGTATTTCCCTAGAATTCACAAGCTGTTTGAATATTTTCGTAATGAACAATTTTACATATACATAAGTTCAAGTCGATTTCATCTGTCTATCTATCTATCTATCTATCATCACGCCTTTTATCTCAAGAGGGGTAGGCAGAGACAATCGAATGCCATTTGCTACGATCCTGACATACCTCTTCTTCTTCTTCTTTTTTTAATGTGGCTCCACCAATATTCATTGATGATTTGCCAATGTCAAGTTGCGGCAGTCCAGTTAAGTAGTAATGATGATAACTGATCAGTGAGCTTTTCACAATGTTTCTCTGCAAGTATCCGTGTTTTTAACAACTTAAAAAAAAGGCGTTTCTCAATTCGACCGTATATATATTTTTTTATCTGTGTTCGCGGATAACTTCGTCATTTATGAACCGATTTTGATGATTTCTTTTTTAATCGACAGATAATTCTTCCGGATTGGTCCCAATTTTATCTCATAAAATTGGACTAATTTGGCACCAACAGTCTTTAAGTTCTACGACGAAATATTGATTATTTCTTACTTTTCAGTGCAAATATTTAAAGTCGGTACACTTTTTTTTTAAAGTTAATTTTGAGGAGTACACTTTAGAGGAGACATGCCTCTTTAGCTTCTTTTATATTCACATTTGACCTTTTATACATTCGATTTCAAAATCAATAAAATAATAATTAGATATACTTTCCGTGTACTATCTTTGCCCGACCCAGCAATATTCCTTGGCTGGCTATTGGTCGTTTTTGACCTTCGTCATAACTTTTCATACTCTCTACCCATCCCTATGCGAAACAGGCATACAGTTATTTAAACTAACCTTTTACAGGCGTGTTTTTGAGGTTTAAATTAATATAAGTTTTAAATACAAAAACGCGAAGTGGTTGCACCCCGTCTGGCTTTAGTCCAAAGTGGTTGGCGTTTTTATGACCCCTTGAAACTATCGGAGCCAAGAATTGGAGTCAAGTGTTCCTACATTTCTTGAAATATTTTTTGTTCAATTCGTAAGAATTATTTATTTAGATCTGAACAGATGATACCCATTTTTTAACAATATTTCTTTCTATCTATACTGTTATTGTGTGAGTTGTCAAGGAAAGTCAAAACTACTTGTCCGATTTGAAAAAAAGAATATTAGAGCATTTCAAAATTGTCTACGCTTGAATTAATTGGACAGAATTTATGTTTGTCTGATTCCTGAAAATGATCCGTAAGTTTTACTTTTTAAATTGGTTTAAAACAATTAGAGGGTTTCCACTCGTTGCCACTAGCCTCACAAATACTATCGGCTAAAAGTGATTGACTTAATCTTCCACTGGGTTCCTGGAGCCATAAGCATATATTAAAAATTTGAACAACCGTTGTCACTGCGAACTACTGTCTCTATTTATTATGATAGGTACATAATCTTAGCCTAAAATTCCTGCCTGTTTCCATGTTCCATGAAATTAATTTCAAAATATAATCCCCCTAACAGTTAAAGAAACACAATAAAATTAATGGTTTACTATTTACAAAACTATTTTGTGTTCTCATTTACTTTATGACTAAGTGATATAAAATTTACTTTTATTGTTCTTGTATGTATTACTAACAATCATAATAATATAACCTCACGCCTGATTAGCAAAATGGGGTTGGTAGACGCTTTTATCGAGAAAAACGTTTTTTTTGTATAAAATTAAAGGCTTGTGTATTTTTCTTCACCGGGTTGCCTTATAGCTCCATAAACCGCGTTATCAGTCCCAGGGTACCCAGCAGAAGACCAAGTCTCCCTCTTTTAGCCGATGGTATTTGTGAGGCTATACCTAACGAGTGGCCAGTTCTGTTTTTAAGTGTGTCGGTGGCCGAGTGGTTTAGACGTCTGGTTATAACTAGGCGAAACACGGTTCGATCCCGGATCCCGGCCATGTACCAATGGGTTTTATAATTAAAAACTTAAGTATGTATATAAATAAACCGACAAATGAGAGGATTTTCCATCTAAATATACCTCAACAAGCTACTCATTAGGTAGCCAAATACCTTGGGCTAAAAGAGGGAGACTTGGTCTTTCTTATTTATTTTTATCTATTAAACAGTCTAAAGTCGGGTTCTAAAGCTAGTTAAAACTCATAGTTTCACTTTTATTATTATAAAAAGCCTTTGTAAGTATTCTACGTACCAATTACTCGGTTGTTACTTTTCCATTCCGCCGTCATGACATAGTTAAGTCTATTTTTAGAGTAATTGGCCTTAAATAACACATTTCTTTTAAGTGAAACTGAGGATTCATGAGTGCTTTTAACTAGATATATAATTTAGTTCAACACTTGAAAGCTCCTTGTATGTTAGGGCATTGTAAAAGAATGTGTAATAATTCATGAAATTGTGAAAAATGCATCTGCCTTTTTATCTTCATGTGGCTAGCACGTAACAAAACTATATCCACATTTAAGCTACGTTTTTCTAGTCTTGTTTTAGTAATCAATATGTATATGAATTTCTTTTTGAAATAAAAAATATTATTATTAGTTCTCCAAATGGAAAATAGGTTATTATGTAAAATTGTTGATTATGAAAAGTACACACAATCGCCGAGCATTGTGATGATACGACCTTATTTTCCTGGCCGCTTACAAGCTGGCCATCATAAATAGCATTTATTTTGATTTTAGAACACGATATTGTTCATTTTAATTCAATAGAACATTGTATGGAACCTAAATTAAAATTTTACTCATTCCTTCACAAACTGTTGACTTAGGCAGTACTCTGCCAATTGTAAAATTTATTATATTTCTATTTTATCAACTAAGTAAATAACTATATAAAATGTATTGAATCAATATTCAAGAACTAATATCTATGTTAATTTAAAAGGAGCGCAAATAAGTATTGTAAGTATTTTTATCATACTTTGTATTGTGTTACTTCAATAGCTTAACGCCCTGTAGTAATGTGTAGTTCATTTTTATTACAGTGCGCTCCTTCTCCTCCTTGCTCCTTGCTCCTTCTCCTTGGCTCCTTACGGATGCTTTTACTGGTTGTTCTTTTGCTGCTTGTTCCTTCCTTGTTAATTCGACCAATAAACGAATGGTGAAAGTTTACTACGAGTTTTCCTGCGATACCTACCCGGCCTGGCTACCCCACACCCGACAGCATGTATGAAAGGTATGATGAATATATAAGAAGCGAAAGAGGTATGTCAGGATCGTAACAAATGGCATTCGATTGTCTCTGCCTACTTACTCATCTTGGGATAAGGCGTGATGATAGATAGATTGTTGATATAGGGTCTTTTAAGAATTTTATATGGCAACGTATTTAAATGACCACTTCTGATGAAGAAAAAAAACCGCCTTCAAAACCAACATGTGCTTTCCGAAAGCAAATACACAAGTCACTATGAAAAAAATACCAAAATCGCGCTTCAAGTGTGCCTATAAAATTTGAAGAGTTCTCGATTTCTCCAGGATCCCATCATCAGATCTTGACCTGATGACCGTGGGACCACCTGGAAAGTATACCCTTTCAAACAAAAAATAATTTCCAATTCGGGCCAGACGTATTCAAGTAATCAGGGAACATACATAAAAAAAAAATCCGACGAATTGAGAACCATCTTCTTCTTTGAAGTTCGGTTAAAAAGACATGCAAAGCTTGTTTACCAAATAAGACAATTAAAAAAAATTTAGTCAATTCATTAAAAAAAAACAGTCGACTACTTTTTGCGCTTTTTTAATTTTTAAATCCATCTGGTTTCCCAGATATGAAATTGCGGACTCGTATGAGCCCTGTGTATGGGCCCATTTACTTTGTACCCACATTATGACAATTGAAACAATTTAAGATTATACTCGTCGATCATAAAAGTGTCATAATTTAAAATGTCACTTACCATCCTGTCTGTCTGTATACTCAATTGTTAATTAAAACTAGTGCTTTGAAAATAAATTTATTATAGGTGAATGTAATTGTAAAACCACGCAATTAATGTAAGTAATGCGGGTCATTGCTCGTAATAATGTCCAAATTTAGTTAATCAGGTGTAAATAAAAAATATCTTCATGGGTTGCCTTATAGCTCCCGAAACCGTGTTACCCAGGGTACCTAGCCGATGGTTTTTGTGAGGCTATACCTAACGAACATAGAGTACTAAGCCTGCCATTAGACGGGCTCCCCCTTTCGCCAATTTTCTGCTCTTTGACATATATAAGTATTTTAGGTTTCGTTGGTATCGTTTTGTGTTGCGAGACAGATCTCTAGAAAAATAGTTAATTATGATATTTTATTAAATGGGAAAGGCGATCTAGCTAGGATCTTATTGGCGGGAACAATTCCAATCATTATTTATAATTATAATGTTTTTGGCATAATTTTCATATAACGTAACCCCCCCCCCCCTTACAAAAGTCAGAAAAAAAATTTCGGTGATGTACCGCTTCACATCTTCTTTTCTTTCTTCACGGGTATATTAAGATTATAAAGCCTCTAAGTGTGAATACTCGGTCACCGACGCACCTTAGAAACCTCTATAGAAAATTAATACAATTGATGTGCATTTATGTGTATACGAAGTAGTGATCAATTATTTTGGCGTGGATATACCTATCATGACAGAGGCGTGATGATGTATGTGTTAATAATGGAGAACAATGACCTGTCGAGTACTTTAATTATTGTAATAACCGCGTCGCCCGCACTCACTCGTAAACACACATTTTAATCTCAGGCCATCTCTCACATAAATGAATAACATAAAAAAATATTCGACTGCCGGATGACCTTTTTATTACAAAAATATTTGAAAACAATGCGTTACCTATTCTGAGAGAAAACATGTGAATTTTGATATCATGAATTAGTGACTTTTTTATATTGCTCGTCACTGTATATGCAAAAGTATATGCCATCTGTTTTCGAATATTTCAACTTCATCTTTTTTATATCAATGACTTCATTACTGTTTGCTGCTGTCTTTAGTTTTTTCTATTTTAAATAAGGTTATATAGGAAGAGAGTGAAAGATGATGTTGTGACTAAAATGAAGAAAAGTAGTTTACGCTGGTGTCCAGCGTTGAAAGAATGAAGGATGAAAGATTGACAAAAAAAGTTTATATGGCTGAAGTGAAAGGAAATGCTGGCAGAGGACGACCTATGTGCACTTTTATTGAACATATAAAAAATGTATTGATCGATGGAGCATGTATGAAAGGTATGGTGAATATAAAAGAAGCGTACGAGGTATGTCAGGATCGTAACAAATGGCATTCGATTGTCTCTGCCGACCCTTCTTTGGATAATAGGTGTGAATCGGCGTGATGATAGAAATTCATGAAAATTGTTATTGTATTATATCTAAAATAAGCTCTGAAACGGCTGAAATCATTTTGATGACATTTTTAGCGATTATAGAGTGACCTATTTTAAAATATATCTTTTCAACACACTTGCTCGTAACATGAGTGAGTCTTATTGCCTCACTTTTAGACCCATAATTCCATATATTAAACACGCGTGCTTTTTACTTTACATTACAGCACAAGAGTTATAATATAACCCAATGAAGTTAAATTCGTACAAGATTGGAAATTGTATGTGTGTCCACAAAGCATTCTTAATTTAACCGCATAATACAGTTTTTATTTTTAACCACGACTTTGTTGGCTGTTTGGCGAAGTTACCCGTGCTTTATCTAGCGCGACTTTCATTAATTGTTTTAATAATTAAATGTTAAAACCACATGAAGTTTGTTTTTTTCCTAGCAAGTGTGTTGAAAAACGTCGTATGAAACGCGTGTGCATTGGTCATTGTCAGCTTTCTTAAAGACTCGCGCTGATAATACCGCCTCGTATGTAATGACCAACATAGCACACTTGTATCACAATGTACTATTTAATAATCCCAATAAAAGTCAGGTTCTGCGCCAAGTGTATAATAAATCAATAATTCACTCATATGACATAATATTTTGTTACAGGTATGTTATGGAAGTACATAATGCGACGCAAGGAAACCGGTATTCATGACATTGAACTACTATTGGCGTTACTATGCGATAACCTGATCTTTACATTCGGTAATGTTTTGTATTTTAGAAATTAAACGAAAAGAAAGTTTCAAGTGTGACGTTTTCGCGGGCATTTGTAAAATAAAATTTAAAACATGAAAACACAAGTATAAAAATTTCAAATTACTTTATTAGGTACCTACAATAAATGTTACAGCTATATTTAAAAGTATTCCCGAAAATGTCCTTGAGAAATCGGCCATTTTGAATACGGGTATAAGAACTGAATGCGAGACCACAGCTTTCAAGTCCAAAGCTCTGCCATCGCTATATAGACATACCAATATTATGTGCATAATTCATAGAACGCCCTATGCACGCGGCAGTCATGTCATAAAAATTCCTTGCGTTTCTTAGAGGACGAATTGGTCTCAGTTCATAATCCAACCAACACGACAATGGACCTCATAAATTCCATACTTCTATATGAAGAATTCCCATTCCGTGTACTAACTGTCCACCCCGGTTTCGTTTTCGGATATTTTAGTAATGGGGAAATAATATATTGATTTTTATAATAAAAAATCTATGTACATTATTCGACAAACCGTGCAAAGAGGCTTTTCCATCTATATACCTCAACAGAGCTGGCCACTCGTTAGGTATGGCCTCAAAAAATCATTGGCTAAATGAGGAAGACTTTGTCTTTCACTGGGTACCCTGGGGCCGGCAACGGTTTCCGGGAGCCGTCTGTTAAAGAAGTGACACATCTGTTTAATATGGACAACTGACAAAAAGTGAACACTGTTATTGGTGTCTCTAACTACACCCCAAGGTATAAAGGCCGTGAAGGTGTATGTGTGTAGGAACCATAATTGCTGAATTTCAGGATTTTTTCTGTTCTTCTTTCTTAGTCTGTGATAGTCCTACTATAATGGGATTTAGGCGTAACTATAATATATAGACGATCTATTCATAGTACAAAACGCAACGTCTCTGTGTGTCTGTTAGTGTACTGATAACTCGAGAACCATTTATCCAATGGTAGGTATTACTAACACGTTACGCCTAAATCCCATTATAGTAGGACTATCACAGACTAAGAAAGAAGAACAGAAAAAATCCTGAATGTTATAAAACAAAGTCCCCCGCTGCGTCTGTCTGTCTGTGACCTTTTCACGCAAAAACTACTGAACGAATTTTGTTGGAGTTTAACTATTATTGATACACTAGGAATGTTTATCATGTTTAGGAGTTGATCATCTATAGTATAAATAAGGTAAGTATAAACTATTATTGATAAAATAGTTTTTTTCGTTTTCGTTTTGACTCGAATGAAGGTCAAAAACGGCGGCCCTAGAATGTCCGGGCAAATCCGTGTACTGTCTATGCCCGACTCAGCAATTTGCTCGGCATTCTCGGTCCGGGCATTCTTTGGTTGGCTATTGGTGGGGACCCGTCGTGTTTGGCTTTAGAATCAAGTCCTAAGTATGCTGTGCTAACCCCACAAAAACCATCTAAATAAGAGTTATTGACCCTGCAGTGCAATAAGTACAAAACTTCACGTCCAAGAATAAGGGACCTCTACTTCTGGGAGTCGTATACAAAACACTAAGTTTATTCCCACAAGCTCCTCCCGACAAATCCCGCAGCCTAATTGCGTAACTTTGATAGTGATCCAATCACTATCATTTTTTTACAGATAAAGGTCGAATTTAGCCCCGCACTTTTCGAAATGTGTATTTTCGTTAGTTGTCCTACATTGTGCTGCGTTTGTGCCGTACTGTGCCGCAAAAAATAGCTCAATATCTCATACAGTTTTTGAGAAAAAAAATAAAAACAATTAAAAACGTGAAATTTTCGTTTTTATTTTTTTTCTCAAAAACGGTTTGAGATATTGAGCTAATTTTTGCGGCACAGTACGGCACAAACGCAGCACAATGTAGCACAATTAACGAAAATACACATTTCGAAAAGTGCGGGGCTAAATTCGACCTTTATCTGTAAAAAAATGATAGTGATTGGATCGCTTTCAAGTTACGCAATTAGGCTGCCGGTCATGGCTCATTAAAGTCGAATAAGATCATACTAAATGACCCGTGCGAATACTTCGCACCGTTAGTGGTGTTGTTGTGATCAACGTGTTTTTTTACACTGATATAGGAAGGCCAAAGAGTGACACAGACCGGGAATATGACTCGTTCCTTCAAAAGCTTTGTTAGAAAAAATCCGAGCAAAATATATAAAACTGTCGTGTCGCTGACTGACTGACAATCAACGCACAGCCTAAACCACTGAATATATAAATATGACAATGAGAGGTTTACAAGATGACATTTAAAAAAAAAAGACGTTTATTTAACGCCAATAGATGGCACCTAGGTCTAGTAATATGTCAAAAATAAAATGTGTACTGTATGTATTTAGCACGATGACAGCTGAATTGAAATTGTTAAGTTTAAAAAAATTTAAAGAAAAATGTACGACGACGCTCACAGACTAGAAGTCATTTTTTCCACACTCAGCGACCCTCAAGACTTTTTGACATAAGACTGCACTGCATCGCTATCTATCAACAACATAATGAAACTATTTTTGTTTTTTTCAAACTATCAGATTGAAAACCTCTCATTCTAAGGTATATTCCTTAGGAGATTTTTCGAAAATCAACCCTTAAGGGGGTGAAATACCGCGTACGAAGTCGCTAGTATAGCTATAAATCTCGACCTCTACTTTTGGGAGTCGTATACAAAACACTAAGTTTATTCCCACAAGCTCTCCCGACAAATCCCGGTCAAGGCTCATTAAAGTCGAATAACATTTCGTTCTCCCCAACTCAAGTTTTCAGACTATATCTGTATATATCATTGGTAGAACTTTGAAATTGAAACCGGAAACCCCAGGTTCAAACCTTACTCAAGCTGAAAATGCTAATCTTTTTTAACAACCTGTTTCTGATGGCACGTAAAGCTGACGTCCGCATTACTTGTAATAATAACTAAAATATTGACACGATTACTTGTTTCTCTATATGTTTGTTTTGTAGAATGATAAAACCGTCAGTGGTGACCGAATAATAGGGTAGGTACAGAATAATAATCTTGGCCACCACACATCCATCAGTCATTGTCGACTAACCTAAAAATTACTCGTGTTTATATTAAATTAAATCGTTAATCGTTCTTGTCGCCATGTAAATCGATTTGTAATGAAATATGACACGAGAAATATAAATGTTTGAAGAGAAACCAGGATTCCACATCCGGTCATGGCGCCAACCGCACGCGTTTTCGTCATGGCGTGATGTGGAATCCGGTTTAATCCCGGCCACGCTGTGATGGTTGTGATTAGTCAGTGATTAATAAGACATATCACAGTCGGCGGGATAATCTTAGCTAGCGATTTATCGGCTTACTATTGCACAAGATTAAACACTGGAGACTGGCAGAATTGCGACGAAAGTCAGCACTGTTGCCATATATCAAAAGAAGAAGAAGAAGAGAAACCAGAAAAAAAGCTGTCACTCATAGATTGACATTTACTTTTTTTTGTAGGCAAAGGTATTTTTTTCACACCGCTTATGATGACGTCATACATACCTAGGTCAAATGAAGGTTATTGTTTTTATTGAATTCTTAAATAGACTTAATTAGAAATCTGGTAAATAGAAATTGTACTAAACGCTTATTTCTCGAAACGGTTTCGAGATCTCCTTTCCTGTTCAAAAAGTTAGCATGGCCAACTTTATTTATTATTATTTAAAAAGTTTCATCTACTTGTGAACAATTTTTTCTAGGCTCCATATTTTCTTTGACATTGCCAACTGAATCATTGTTGGTGATTTGTTTGTCATTGTACAGTAAAATAAATATTTTAGTTTTTAAAGTGTAACAGTAAAACCAACCACTCGTTATTTAGAAATTAAAATCCATTGTCTCATGATCTCATAAAACATTTAATATCCATCCTTTATTTGTTTATTATTTACAGCTGCATGGAACCATTATGTGAACAATATACTCATACTTTGTACTAAACTTTTATTGAGGACATTACAATGCGTAGTTTTACGACTCAAATCCCTTCTTGGTAAACTTAGTACCCCCATACGTCTAGCGTAAATTTGGTTTTGTAAATATAGGAGGGACAAATAAATTCATAAGCAGCTTATTGCTTTTCGGAATATTTTCTGTATAATAGCATAGCATTCATATAGTCACGCTTATTTCTTCTAGGGGATGGCAAAGAGCATGGTTCATAGTTCTCTCGATCCAAATTTTTAGTACTGCGTTCTTGACATATTTTACGTTCCTATAATTTAAGTCAATGTCATTTAAGTTTACCTGCGGGCTTAGACGATATTTTTTTTTTATGGCAATCGTTCACTTATGAACATTTATGCCAGTGTCACGTCAGTGTATTTAGAAACGAGAGAGAGAGACAAATAAGACAATAATTTAATAGAATAGAATGTAGAATATATAACTTTAAATGTATAGGACCGACTGAAATACAATAACGTCACCGAACTGTCACTCTGACGAAACCAAGGAGTTTATATACTTATTTTATTATTATACAAACTTCTTGAAGTATATAAACTCTTTGGAGAAAACGAAGCGTAATTATGTCATGTTGTCTTCAGTTAGCGTCTTTCATGAACGTAAAGTTAGCGTCTGCCCATACCCTGTAAATAACGTTACTTTACCTAAATGATGAAAATTAAATATAAAAAAAATACTGCATTTAAAAAAAAAATCAATTGGTTTCTTAAAATAGCTTAATCTTTGAAATAAAAAAGGCATAGGCATTCATGGAGACTGCCGACAGAAGTGAAAACTTAAAACGTGAAGAACAGTGGGTTTTAATTTATAAAGATATAATATCAAGCGCGCGCAAAAATATATATAATTTAAGTTTTCAATAAGTTTTCCCGACCGAGAATTGCCAGCCAGGCATACGTGGAAGCCAGTACACGAATTTCTGCCCGGAGATTCTCGGGTGGAGCATACTCGCGTCGGGCAATCCATGGTCGGAATTTGTGCCGAGAGCATGTCGCGAATTCATAAGATTCCCCCCTACTAAAAGACGTTTTCACTTCAAAAAATATTTAAACAAAACATACCTTACGTTTTTCTTTACAAATCGAATTGGATGATCACTGAGCAATGATACCTTAGTAATCCCACTTCAACTTAACCGAAGTTAACACTTCCAAAGTGCTACAATAATTCAAGACAGTTTCAAGACCCCTATCCTTCAATTTGCGTTAGTGTTTTGCAACCCAGAAACCCCTTGTAAACCTTTTAACATTTGGCTCGTATCCATTTACTGGCCCTAATCCAATATAAGGAGTGACCACATCATTAATTTTGTACAATAACACCCCTCAAAAAGCACTCCTTCGATATTTCAACGGGAACTATTTATATTTTGCCCGCCAAAGCTAACAAAGGCGCGAGAACCATAAATAAAGGAGGTTTGGTCCCGAGGGAGTACCACATCGTCTTACTGCCTTTGATACGGCCCTTTCTTATTTTGATGTTGTCTATGTTGTGGACGGGGCAAAGTATCATTCTTTGTAAATCATGATTACCTGCAAGGGTGTTAAAATCTATATTTTGCGTGGTAGTCGATTTTTTTTTCTTCACTCCCGAAATCGTGTTATCGATGGTATTTGTAAGGCTGTTGAGGTATATTTATATGAAAAAGTCTGGATTATATATTTTAGTATTCGTACTTGGAAGGGCAAGTAAATTTTTCTGAAAATAATCGGACAAATATCTTTACTGATATTATAAAAAGGTAAAATTTGATTTTTGTTTGTAATGAATTAACTCAAAAACTACTGAACCGATTTAAAAAATTGGTTCACTAATAGAAAGCTACGATATCCTTGATTGACATAGGCTATATTTTATATTGTTCGGATATATCCTCGGGCGGAGCCGGGGCCGGAAAGTCTATATGAAATAAAATTATGTCCACAGCGTCGGTACCTATATGAGACGTTTCTATATGGGTTCCTTACGGCTCCCGGAACCCGGTACCCGGTTCCGGGTACCCAGCAAAAGACTAATTAGGCGATAGTATCTGTAAGCTATAGATATTAGATACCTAACGAGTGACCAGTTCTGTTTGCTATTATAAATTGCTAAACTAAGCGCATAAAAATTGCATAATATTCAGTACTACTAAATTTAAAATGTAAAGTGCATTGTATATCGCAGGGAATTTATTTCTATTATAAAATAGGTGCAATTTACATAATAACAGCGTCGCCTGCTAACTTTTATATTCTACTGTGTGAAGTGAAAAGTGTTCTTCATCAATCAAAATTCAAAGCTCTTGTGTAAAATTTATCAACGTTTCGTATTTCTTAAAATGTATACTAGCTGAAGCCCAGACTTTTCATGAAATATCTTGATAATATAAAACTTTAAAAAGAAGTAGGTATACTTAAATATGCACTGAAAAACAAGAAATAATTAATTGAGCTGTTTCGAAACTAATTCTGGTCAAATGTCTAGTCTATCTAGATCTATCTAATAAATTTTACAGACAAACAATTTTTGTTTTTTACGGGTTGCCCTACAGCTCCCTAAACCGGTATACTGTTCCATCGGAAGACCAAGTCTCCCTCGTTTAGCCGATGGTATTTTTAAGGATATTTAGATGGAAAAACCTCTAAGTAAACCCATTGGTACATGGCCGGGATCCGGGATCGAATTATTTGAAATGATTTGTATTGCCATTTTTGGCCTGTGTAGCCGACAGTCTTAAAATACCTCAATGGTATCTTCATTCTAGGTACCATGGAGGCTTCTTTCTTTGGGGTCTCTTTTTCCCGGGACGAAGTTTACGCATTCAAATCCGTTTGGCAATCAGAAAATTCTTTACCCTTGTAATAACAATTGGCCATGCTAACTTTTTGAACAGAAACGAAGATCTCGAAACCGTTTCGAGATATAAGCTTTCAGTACAATTTCTATTTATCAGATTTTAAATTAAGTCTATACTTTTTAAGATATTCAATAAAAAACAATAACCTTAATTTGACCGATGTATGACGTCATCTTAAGCAGTATGAAAAAATGATACCTTTGCCTACAAAAAAGGGCAATCGTCAATCTTTGAATGACATCTTTATAAATTATATTTTACGTGTAATTATTTTCTTTGTTATTAGGACATGACGGGATGAAACACTATTTACTTGCCATTGTAAAAAACTATTCAATTTAAATAATTATAAACACGAGTATATAAACAAGAGTAATTTTTAGGTTAGTCGACCTTGACTGACGTTTGCTTGACGTTAATTTGATTGACTGTCACTTTTTATGTGTAGTGGCCAAGATTATAATCCTGTTCTAAATTCTTGTGACGTCACGTTTACTTTTCGCGGGTAAAATTTGTAAAATATATTAAAAATAGACGCAATGGATAAAAAACAAAAATATCGAAATTAGTTTCTTAAAATGGGCTATATTTTCAAAACAAATTATAAAAAAAGTATATTATAAATATGTAGCATGGCCAATTACAAGTTACGAGTATAGAGTTTTCGAAAGTACCATAAATCGAGCAACTAATTTAACAGCAATTTGTTGGTCTAACTTACTACGTACGATACGCTCTGTTTGTGATTAGAATTTATGTTTAGATGTGTCTTGAGGGATTTCATATTAATTTTGGGTCTTTCGACCGAATAGTAGGTCCTATTAGATTATTAAACAAAGGAGAATAATAATTGATATTATAATAAGGCGGTAAGGGAGGGTGGGGTTGGTGGGAACGATATGAATAAAATAACGTGCCCCAAGATAGATTTCTGAAGTATTGGTTGACAAATAAATATGTGAAAATGTATGGATTTTGGCATTTCGTTAATTAAGTATTTTTAAAAACATACATGCAGAGGTAGCAAGATGTATTAGAGGAAAAGTACATACAAAATAATAGGAGAAAATAACAATGTCCACACTTAGCGAGTTGTCAAATATTAAACGGAACAGGTGGCATCTTCATGCCAGCCGCTACACATTATTAAAAATAGAAGTATTTTCAGCAGTGTATACGCTAGCTTTACGTATTCTCCGAAGCACGAGTACTTGGCTTTTTGAACCATATAGGTATTCTTCTTCACTGCATACGGTAACAGTGTCCCATTATGCCAATTGTCCATATTTAACAGAACAGGTGGCAAGCCGGTTGCTGCAATTAATTGTTGACCTGTTATTTTTGTGCGGGCGCCGGCTTTCATTCCCTCCGAAGCACGAAGAGATTGGTGCTGACCAATTCTCGTAGAGTTATAATATTCTACTTGCTGAAAATGTCAAATACATTAGGTATTAAATTAAATTGTAAAGTTAACTGTTTAATGAACATTGTTGCTCTGCTAAACTTTGTAGAGAGATAATAAATTCTCCGGTGCTTGTCTGAGCAAATAGGTGAATCCGGGAAACTTTATTATGCGTTTAAAATTTAATTTTCTATTCACCTTGAAGTGGGCGATTGTGAGATACTGCAAATGGGTACTTAAAATTAAACTTTCTTTAGAATTACTTGTTTATGATCCTTGAATGAGACGCATATCAACGACATAGACGACAAATCTCGAAAACAACTAAATGGATTCGAATGCAGTTGTCACTGTTATAATCTGCACTACTCGAGGTTTATTTATACTAATATTATAAATAGAACAGTATGTTTGTTTGTAATGAATAAACTCAAAAACTACTAGACCGATTTTAAAAATTTTTTCACCGATAGAATGCTATATTATCACTGAGTAACATAGGCTATATTTTATATTATATATTTTGTATATATTTGTTACCAGAGGCGAAGTCGAGGCAAGCCACTAGGTATATATAAAATTGTCCTATCACACTATGAAAACATTGGGCAAAAGTTTGCCACGGGCTTACAGAATTTGGTAATTTATTATATTTAACACATAATACCTACCTTCCAAATCTTCACGGGTTCCCTTACAGCTCCCGGGAACCGTTGCTGGCCCCAGGGTACTCAGCGGAAAGACACAGTCTTTGTATGTGTGTGTGTACCTACCTTCCATGGGTTTCTACACTAGTAGAACGAGTAGAACTAAAATTTGTAATTTATGTAACACTAGCTTTCCGCCCCGGCTTCGCCCGTGGATATTATCGACTATAATAAAACATAGTCTGGTAGCTTTCAATTTGTGAAATATTTTTTAGAATCGGTTCAGTAGTTTGAGAGATTTTCCCCTACATCCAAATTTACAAACTTTACGTCAGTATTATTTTCGTTAGATTCATTCATCTTTTATTTTTCACTAGCTTTTCGCCCTGGCTTCACCCGTTGAAATGAAACTTTTCTTCAGACGGAACCGAACGATTTTCGGAATAAAAAGCATATGTCATTCGCCGGCCCTCCATATTTGTGCAATTACGTCTATTCATTGTTCTATTTTGACTTGAAATTTTGACACAAACAAATAAACAAACAAATATACAAACAAACTTTCGTATTTATAATATTAGTTAGTCTAGTATAAGGTTTTTGAAGTTATTTTATTGCTTTGAAAGTGTTCACTGATATCTAGACTTGCGAGTAAATTTATTGTAGGAGAGACTTGTAAGTTATACCTCTTGTTGTCAGTGTATTGTTATTTATTACTTAGTTAGAATTTGTTTACTTGGAAGACATTTTGTGTTCTTAATATTTGATTAAAATCATCAATTGGTCCGTCTGAATGTCTGTATTTTTTAACCGACTTCCAAAAAAAGAAGGAGAAGGTTCTCAATTCGGACCGTATTTTTATGTATGTATGTACATCGATTACTCCGCCAGTTGTGAACCGATTTTGATGGTTTCTTTTTTAATCGACAGATAATTCTTCCTGATTGGTCCCATTTTTATCTCATAAAAATTGGTTCTTTAGTTTTTCAGAAATTTTGAAAAACTGACCTTTTAAGTCAATTTTTCGTAATATCTCGATGAAATATGTACCGATTTTGACGACTTATTTTTTTAAGGATATAATAATTTCTTGACATTATCTCACAGTCATATGACGAAAATCGGTTCAGTAATTTTTCAGAAATTCAGTAATTTGTCTCTGTTTACTGCTGAAAATTATATCAGAGAAAAGCCTTAGCAACGGTTGCTATTGACACGAAGTTGTTAATTTTCGTATCGACGGTGGTCTAGCGGCTAAAGGTATGGGATGCAGCGTAGGATGCACATTGCTCGAGGTTCAAATCCCATCCACCGCAGTATTTTTTTAAATTTTCCATAATTTTTTTTAGTTGCGTTATTATTTATTTCTCAGGCCAACAAAATCACTTAAAAGGGAAAAATAAACCTTTTAAAAAAAGTGTACCGACTTCAAAAATTTGCACTGAAAAGTAAGAAATAATAAAAATAGCGTCGTAGAATTTGAAGACGGTTGGTGCCAAATTAGAAATAATTTAGTACCCAAATTCACTAATCTAGATAATTCATTAGGAACCTACGATCATCAGTAGAAACACAGATAATATTGAACAGATCTTTATGTCCCTAGATGTTTACTTAATTTTGTATCCTAATTTGGCACCAACCGTCTTCAAATTCTACGACGCTATTTTTATTATTTCTTACTTTTCAGTGCAAATTTTTGAAGTCGGTACACTTTTTTTTAAAAGGTTTATTTGAAAACCTTTTCTGTTTCTATTCTTCACGGGTTGCCGTGTTACGGTTCCAGGGTACCCATCAGTCCAAATCTCCCTCTTTTAGCCGATGGTATTTGTGAGGCTATACCTAACCAGTGGCTAGTTCTATTTGAAGTAGGTATATTTAGATGGAAATAGCCTATAAGTGTGGTTTGTAGGATTATGTACATAAGTTTTACGAGGCACCGATGCATTAGAATTTTGGAAATATTTAAATGTTTTATTTGCAAAATTAAAGATATTTTTGAACGAAATCGGCTAAATGCCACTTTAGGAGCGACCTAAAGCATTTTAGCCAAAAGTAGTTGAAATTTTAAATTTCACAGAGCTAGTACAAAAAGGCTTATGGAATCTATTTCCGTAAAGTGGAGGATATCCTTTCAATTCAAACCGTTTCATGAATAATATATAGACTTAAAATTGGTTTTTCCGTTTAAAACGTAAATTAAAAGGACATTGTCACTTGTCCGTATCTATTTTAAAATGCATCGTTTATGCCACCCTTGAAGGGGTTGTCAGTTAGTTACGGAAAATACATACTAGTTAACAATTAAGTCTTATTAAAATGTAATTTGTCACTCAATCAATCACATTGTAACAATTTAACTAATTTGGATGATAGTTTAATAGTTTATTCGTATAAGTCAGAAAAAAAGAACTTTTATTGAACAAATAAAAAATGTATTGATCGATGCAAATATTAAAAGTACACACAATCGCCGAGCATGTTTGAAATGTATGATGAATATAAAATAAGCGAAAGAGGTATGTCAGGATCGTAACAAATGGCATTCGATTGTCTCTGCCTACCCTTCTTGGTATAAAACGCGTGATGATATATAGAAATAGATGAGATTGTTTGTACGCGGTGTAGTGATAGGTACCTACTTAACTTGTCTTGATTAAAATATGCAGGCAACTAACTAAATACCTATGTGTAAAACTGGGTGAATTTGAAGAAACTTGTATTTAATTTAATTCTAGCTTTCAGCCCTGGCTTTGTCCGTTGAATTTTGATATTAATGATCTCATTAACACAGACATAAAATATGAGGCCATACGATGCCTTAAATTTCTTGAAAATTGACTTCATTTACCAAAGGGTAGAAACGGAAACCATATTACTAAGACTCCGCTGTCCGTCTGTCTGTCTGTCACCAGGCTGTATCTCATGAACCGTGATAGTTAGACAGTTTAAATTTTCACAGATGATGTATTTCTGTTGCCGCTATAACAACAAATACTAAAAAACAGAATAAAATAAATAATTAAGGGGCTCGCACTTGGACGGTTTTTTATTTTAAAATGATGTACTTTCTTTTTCATGTATATCCATGTTGTGTTCACTACTAATTGGAATATCTGTATAACAAGTGTTTTATTTTATTAAGTAATATTTGCATAATATACCTAGATTCAATACTCACACATAATTTGGGCACTAGGATCTGCAATCGAGGCTCATTAATCGTTTAAATCAAAATGAATTTGTTCAATGAATTATTTTAATTCAGTCAATTTAGGCTTAATTAATGCATTCATAAAACTAAAATTTAGCAGAATTAGAATGATTTTTTAATATGAATAATTAGGGGCGTCCCTGAATATATTTTCTTCAAAAATTCACAAAGCAAATGCCACTTTTATATCTATTTTAAACTTGAGCCTCGACCATCCCCTATCTATTCCACTTTAAACGTCTCGTATTTATAGATCATTACACGGCTGAGAGATCGACTGTTTTTTACGATGTATTTCAAGTGGGCACTTGTAGTATAAATTACTTGAGTAGCAGGTAGTAGTTTATTGATGTCCCTTTAGAGATTTTAGCCACATATGCTTTACATTTTCAAATCACGGTGAATTGCACAGAGGGGACGGCGGGCAAAACGTGTCTGTCTGTTACCAATATCTATATGTATCTTTCATCACGCTTTTTATCCCAAAAGGAGTAGGTTGAGACAATCGAATGACATTTGCTACGATCCTGACATACCTCTTTCGCTTCTTTTTAACCGACTTCAAAAAAAGGAGGAGGAGGTTCTCGATTGGTCGGAACCTTATTTTTTTATGTATGTTCCCCGATTACTTGAAGACGCCTGGACTGATTTGGATTTTTTATTTGTTTGAAAGGGTATACTTCCCAGGTGACCATGGGGTCATCAGGTCAGGATCTGATGATAGGATCCTGGAGAAATCGAGAACTCTTCAAATTTTATAGGCACACTTGAAGCGATTTGGGTATTTTTTTTATAGTGACTTGTGCATTTGCTTTCGGAAAGCACACTTTTCAGTGCATAATGTTTGAAGTCGGTAAGTTCTAATTTTAGTTTTATTTCAATATCATTTTCCATGGCACTCGTCGACCATCTTTCAAATTCAACTTTTGAGTACACACTATTTGGTTTTTTTTAATTTTGACACTTGTAACTTGCTTCTCAATTGTTGACCCAAAGGTCTGAGGTTGATTCCCACGCCCAAACTAATATTTGTAGTGGGTATTTGTTTTTGATACTGGATGACCAAGGGATATTGCCCACACAACAGGCGTGAAGATGGTGTTAAAAATTAAACCCGCTAAACAGTAGGGTTGCGTGTCTATTTCAAATTTACGGGTCCTATGAACCTTTTCCTCACTTAGCTGGTGAAACTTTTTGAGGCTACCAAACGAATAGCCTTTTATTTTGAGATTATAAAGCCTCATGGTAATTCCTATAGCAGCTGTCAGATTATATTTTTACTAGTTATTGCCCACGGTTTCACCCACTTGGAAATATAACAAAGGACATAAATAATCCCAATGTGGCTGTATATATTTTGCGCCTGAGAAAGGATCACTCTTGTGTCTGTCTGTCTGTCCGTCTGTCACAGCTTATTGTCTCAGAATCTACTGACGAAAATGGTCTAAATTTGGTACATATGTAGAGTTTGATGACCCAATCACGGACGTATAGCGTTAATAATCGAATTTTAGTTTTTAACCGACTTTTTTTTTATTTTTTTTTATCTATGTATGGACATTGATTACTCCGCCAGTTGTAAACCGATTTTGATGGTTTCTTTTTTAATCGACAGATAATTCTTCCGCATTGGTCCTATTTTTATCTCATAAAAATTAGTTTATTAGTTTTTCAGATATTTTGAAAAAACTGACCTTATAAGTCAATTTTTCGTAATATCTCGATGAAATATGTGTAGCGATTTTGACGACTTTTTTGAGTTTTGAAGATTTTTTTATTAACTGCACAGCCACTAGGCCTTTATTGAAAGAAATATTTGGAAAATAATATTTCCCCTAAATATAGTTCTGACGATGGCATATTGGCAGACAAAGCCAATTACTACGTATCGCAGGGAATTCGTAGCTTCGTGCACGTTTCGTTGTCCTAACAATTTTGTTTTATATGTGAACAAGTGTTGTTTCTTTATTAGAAACTTGTTTGTTTTGGTCTTATTAGACTAACCTACCTCGACTTGATACGCTTAGGAGTTAGGGATGCCTTATATCTTTACGGGATGCCATGTTACTGGTCTCAGGGTACCAAGCGTCTTCCCCTCTTTTAGCTGAGGATATACTTAACGAATATACGGAGTGGTGTACGGTAGACCTTGCAAGGCCACTGGTAACGATGTCCGAATTTAGATAGTTGACAGCGGTGAACGTAAAAACAGTTGACAGGAACTTTTTTGCACATACATATAAATTTACTAAATAACAAATTCGCTCTAATTTATCCCTGATCTTGTCAGGTAGCAAGATTTAAATCAATGATTGTCAGAAGAAATTCTTATATTTTGGAAATATTTTAGAGAAAGATTTTTCTTCAAGAAAATTAGTGCTTAACTGTTAGTATCGACTAGGTATTGAAATCCGAGAACTTAGGTTTCAATTTCAACTTCAATTTCGAAGTTCTTTGAAACGAGGGTCAGAAAATATAAACGATCCTCATGAGTTTCCGTGCACGCTTATTTATAACTAAACAATAAGAACATAAATAATAATCCATTTGTAAAGCGAGCAAGCACGCATCGGTCAAACTGGAGAATTTCAATGTATTTGCCTGTAAACGGTCCATTGATGAAGTGTGTTATTTTAAACAATTACATAAACATTGCCTTGTTTTGGCTGGAAAGAACAAAGGGCGAGATTTTTTCTTAGAGCGGAAGCGAATTTCGCTCCGCTTGAACTTTTTACGAGGCGCTGGTTTTAAAACGTGTTACTTTGACGCAATCGTCACGTATTTTTGCACCTGACTTGCTACTTGCTATTGACTTTTATTTGCCAATTTTTAAGGTACTCAGGGTTAAAGAGAGCATCCTTGGGAATTCAGTGTTTGACGAATGTGTCTAGATGACAGTATTTTTTGTGCCACAGCTTACCCCCGAATCTAATTACAAGAAAAAATATCGAATTGATATAGATAATGCTGTTTTAGTTCCATCACTTACTTATGGAAGCGAGACTTGGGTATGGAATAAGAAGCATGAAAGTAAGATAAATGCAGTGTAAATGCGGTCTTTACGTAGAATGTGTGATATATACGATATCATTAGAAAAGAATGCGGAGTGAAAGATGATGTGACTAAAATTAAGAAAAGTCGTTTACGCTGATTTGGACACGTTGAAATAATGAAGGATGAAAGATTGACTAAAAAGGTTTATATGGCTGAAGTGAAAGGAAATGCTGTTAGAGGACAACCCAGATATACTTTTATTGAACATATAAAAATGAATTGATCGATGGCAATTAAAAGTACACACACTCGCCGAGCATGTATTAAAGGTATGATTCTGGATATCTAGTGCAATAGATAGGTAGGTATATAATTTAATAAACTTTGCTACTTACTTACCTATTTATAGATTCGTACTTGGCCTGTTTTCTATACATTTTAATAGAATTATGAGCACTTTTAACTTCTATCAGACAGGTTATTCAATTTCATTAATGTCAAAGTTACTTTTATGCGAGTTTCTTTAGAAAAAAAATAGGAATATTGCATAAACAAGATTTTTCTTCGGGAATTGAAAGCGAGTGTTCCTCGAGAAAGTTTCTGACAGAGCTCCGACTTGTGATTTATGCGCATTTTGATCCAAAAAAAGTTTTCTAAAGTTAATTTCTTGATATATATCGACGAGAACAGACTTTGTAATCTGGTACGGACAGGTTGACAGGAAATCCTGATCAAAATAGATATTATATTAATAAATGTTCTTTTTTTTTTTTTATTTGCAGAAAAGTAGTTTACAGTAATATAAACTTTTTTCACCAGCATAGTTGGTATGCAAATTTTAACAAAAGAGACAAATTATAATCAATCATGTCAAATCTTAAATATACCGAGGTTTGCTCTGAAAATCCTGAAAATTCAAGTGTGTTTATTTATTTATACTTTCACACCAAAACAGAGCTAAGAATCGACGTGTTTTTTTGGTGATTTTTGGTAGGGGAATGCACAAATACCGACCATGGATTGCCCGGCCCGAGTATGTTTGACCCTAGAATCTCCGGGCAGGAATTCGGGAATTTTTACCGATTTTCTTTAAATTTAAAACTTCTTTAAGCGCACGCTAAATGGCGTGATTATACGTTATATACTTATAAATTAAAAACCAATGTTTTTCATAGTTTTAAGTTTTCACTTCTGCACAGAGAGATAGTTGGATGGCTGTGGAGGCAACTTTTTATTCCTGAATTTCGTCTTATGTCACATTTAAAAAAAATCACGGGAGAAGCCGGAGTGAAAAGCTTACCTATCTCTGTCTGTCTGTCTGTCTGTGCCTGTTTTCACTATTCGATATTCATATATTCACATGAATCAAGTCGGAGAAAAAAGTTAGCCCCAGCGAGTTTTCATGGCGTATGCTGCCTAATCCCTCAGAGATATAACAAAATGATATAGGAAAGAATTGTGTAGAATAAAATGATCTACAATAAAGTCCTTGGTAGCATAATATATCTATCTCTAATAGATAAATAAGTAGTTATAAGCCAATTTATGTTCATATTGAAATAGTTGTACCCGTGTGAAACCGGAAACTTTTCACTTCATTACCAACCATTAACGGTTTCCAAAATAGATTTTTGCATGAAATCCGTTTCGATTTATAAAAAAATAGCTGTACCAAATAATCAACTACTTGAATGGCCATTGAAACCAACCTCAAAAGAAAATCACGCTTTATTATATGAACATAATTAAAAGACACCGTCATAAGAGGCCATACAAATCGCCCCCGAGATCAAAGCATTGTGCGACTTCCCTAAGCTCCTATTGCGAGCTTTTTCATTTATATTTTATTATCGCCCATGGAATTTGATTTAATCATTACTTGAGGTATTTTTAATGATTCTTACATAAAGCTTGAAAGCATATGTCGCAAATAATATATGTGTTTTCATAATATTTTTTAATTGGCAGGTAATTTCCTCTTAAAAGTGAATAAATATTATTGGTGTTTTTGATGTAAGAGAGTCTATAGCGCATGATTACAGATTGGACTTGAAAACGGAAGTTCCACGTTCAAGGTTGTTACTCAAGCCAAAAAATCATTTTTTTAGGTTTAAAAGAAATTAAAGCTTTAACTATAGCAATCAATCGCTGCGTTTGTTAAGTAATTATGTCATAAAGGCTTAACTGATTTTGATTACACACAGAACATTATAAAGAAAATAGAAGTAGGTAAGTTAGTATATTTATGTATATGAAAACCGCTTTAATCTTTTTGTACTGTGATGATAATATTCTGAGAAACTAGTCTAGTTAAATATGGTATATTATGCTATCCGAATGTTATCTTTAGACAAATTATTTATTTGTGCGGTTATAATTTTTGCACTGAAATATAGGTACTTGCTTAGCATAAAATGTATTTGTTCTATATTTTTATATTTTTATATTCATATTTATATTTTCAATAGAAATTCTGAACATGTGCGGAAATTACATACACTACTAGCTTTCCGCCCTGGCTTCGCCTGTGGACATCTTAGCAATGTGACATAAGATTTTACACCGAAGGATTTCCGGGATAAAAAGTAGCATATGTCAGTCTCCCGTCTTAAAATCACGTCACATTTTTCACCCCCTAAAGAATATGTGCTCCAATTATCACATTTATATCTTCAGTGGTTTAGGCTGTGTGTTGATTGTCAGTTAGTCAGCGACACGACAATTTTATATAAGATAATAATATGCTACAACGCATATGGTTACGAGGGAAAGCCCACTTACTAGGTACTTCTAAATTTTTTATAATGTTCTGTGGTCCTATAGGTATTACTAGACCTTTATTTATAAATATCTAATATCTATTCAAGTAAATAGACTACAGCCATTCATCTGGATTAGTTAAAGATATTATTAATTATACATTTATAATTAAGCAAAGCTGAGAATCTAGATTGGGAACAATTCTTGTTTGAACCGAGTGATTACAATCATTGATAGAACGCAGAGTTTTATTATTTCCATGAATCGAATAAAGGGTATTCACACCTCAAAGTCAAGCTCAAATTGACTTTCTCTTTTAAAAAGTACAATTATTTATGTCAGAAGTCAGGTACCTACTGACATTCTATTATTGTTCATTTTGAAATAATCTGCTGCAAAGCATCTAAAGATTTTGAATTGGCTTTTAAATTAAATAGAAAGTCAAGTTTGATAAATAATTGTATTCTTCGGAATCATGGCAATCGGCAAGCAACTAGCAATACGTGAAACACTTGCTATCGTTTCATCACAACAACCTCATTTCGAATAATAACATCCTCGTAACTAATCTTATAAATGTGATGTTTCATAAAATTGTTATTTATGACCTTCTCCTTCCAATCTTTTTGTTCCATCGGTGTTCGCGATAATTTTCTCAATTTTATTTTTTTGTAGGCGACTGTCTAGCAACGAAATATGCTATCTAATCTACCCTTGAAATTATTAAGGCTCCTATATCCATAATTTTCTGGGATAAACTAATCCCAATTTCTCTGTTAATGAACCACCTGTGTCGCTGTAATTTAACATATAGTTACTTATTCAATATATCTAAGTGAAATAACTGTTATTTTTTTCAATGGGTTTTATGGAATAGGAAATGTGGGTGGCTAAACTTTGCCCCCGTTTTCTCTTTCATAATCTATCACAAAGCCCTTAAATTTTTTTAAAGCGCTGGTTAACCATTACCCTTCCCATCCATATTTCCTATTCAATAAAACCAATTAAAAAAATAACAGATATTTCACTTAGTAATATCCCCATAAAAATTATAGATATAGGGCTCTTAATCGTAAACTTAAAAAAAATTGGTTAGTTAACCTAAAATTCAAACTAGATACAACCATGAATCAAAAACTTGAACTCCTAAATACATCAAATAAAGCCAGTAGCAAAAACTAGTGAATAATAAGCCGTAGATTTGAAATGAAAAATTTGAAATTGACGAACGCTGTGCCCAGTTCCATGCAAAATGGGATTTACTCGATGCAATTTATATCGGGGAACAAAAGCTACCCTTTGTTAGTTGCTTGCCACACCACTCACGTAGAATTCAACGAAATCTACGAAATACTCGGCTTAACTGACATTATTTTGGCCACGCAACGAATTTTCGTATTGTACCTACGAGCAACAATGCCTATTCATAGATTCGATTGAATAATTCAGCGTAAACTGCGCTATTACTGATCAATCGAGCGTGTTGAATACAAATGAGAAGACATCAATGAATCAATTCATCAAATCTTCGTCTTATTCTTGAGGAAAGCTTTACCTTACATTATAGGCTTTTTCAAAGTAAAACATTAATTAAAGGTGTCTAATTTGGCACTAACTAATGATTTTTTTAATAAGATTATTCGAAAACTATACTGGACTCATTTAACAAAATATTTGACTAAGTATATAAAACTACATTATTCCAGAATATTCTAAATTAAGAAGTACCTAAGTTACGTAAGATATTATAAACATTATTGCAACTAAAAGTGGAGAAAAACGACCGATCAGGCTTGTAAAACAATTTTCACTTTTTAAAAATGTCCATAAAGCCTAAGCCAGCGCGACATTATTCTGACCTTGTACATGTACCTATGTACATAATCCGACAAACCACACTTAGAGGCTTTTCCATCTAAATATACCTCAACAGAACTGGCCACCTTACAAATACCATCGGCTAAAAGAGGGAGACTTGGTCTTGCTGTAAGGCAACTCGTAAAGATAAAACAATTATTGAGGAATGTTACACTCTATATAACATCACGCTGCAACTCAAAGGAGCAGACTAGTAACATGAACGTCAACCAATCAAAAAAATCCACGGGCGAAGCCAGGGCAAAAAAACTAGTCTATATAATTGTGGACAAATGGTATTAAAGGTATATAGGTCAAAGACGTAATCCAAAATTTAATCTCGTATTGTTAGAAGGTATTCGGTTACTTAAAAACCACAAGACGCTTTGGTGAACAATTACAGGCCTGTCGTACACAAAGCTTTGAGTTTTGAACCCTTTTGACAAACACAGGCCTTCTTCAAACGTCAAAATAACAATTTCAAGTTACGTTTTAATGAGAAGATGGTATAAATCTCTTCTATTTTGTATATTGCTCTAGAAAACTACTTGTTAATTTCTAATAAACATCGTATTATTATGAACTTAATAGTTTCTGGCCTGGTAAAAGACATTGGTAGCAAAGGTGACTGTACTTACTCAATGAGTTCAGATATGTCACTTCCTACTATATTCAAAAGAAGTATGGCCGTTCGTGTATTATAGACATTATTAATGAAAAATTTAAATAGCATTTTTTTCAAGGGAATGAGGTATTTTCCAGGCATAAATCTCCGACCCTCTATCTATCGCTTTGTAATCGACAAAACGTCTATCCGTTGTAAAACACACTCTCGCATTATAATTTAGTATAAATGACGAAAGGGAACGACAGAGAATAGACGCACTAGAAATGTGGTGCTGGAGGAAAATGCTGGGTAAGTATATCTTGGACCCAGCACCGCACAAATGTTTCCATCCTCCAGGAACTTCATGTCAAGGAGAGACTGTAGGCTGTCGTTCAATCTAGGATCCTTTGGTTCTTTGGTCATGTTACACGACGAGACGAGCGGGAAAAAATAATAACAGACATACAAACAAATAAACACCCTCTTACCCCAAAGAGGTAGCTTATATTGCACAATCAATTCCAATCTTAAAACCTAACCTAACCATAAAAATCGCAAGAAATAAAGTACCACATACTTAATGTAATTTAATTATTATTTTACTAACGCGCAAAATCCTAAACGGGGGATGAAATAACGCATGAACGCTTTCAAGCGTTATTTACAGCTCTTCATAAGAAAGGTCCCTACACGCATCAGTAAATTCATATTAATATCTATATTCTGGGTAACCCCCTACGCGAAACAGAGTGATCTATATGCAAATTTTATAACCGGCTTTATTATATTTTCTTTTCCCGGGGAAACACTCTAAAATATATTGTGTAAATTTTGCGTTATTGATTATGGCGGGTGTAAGGATCCTGGGATCTGATAAATAAAATTAAAGTATCTCTGTCTGTGACCCGTTTCTATCTGTCTGTCTGTCTTCGAAACCGCTTGACCGATTTTGACTGGATTTTCACTGGCAGGTAGAGGAGTTTGTAGGGAAAAATCTAGGCTACTTTATCCCGGAAATACTTAGGGTTCTTTTTATTTTATTATTTATTATATATTAGAGCCGCCTGGTATGGCACGTGATGATGGAAAAAGGCCCGACGGTATGACACTCGTGCCCTGGACGCAGAGAAGACCGTTAGTGTGGGACGCTACCTGTGTCGATACATTGGCGCCTTCTCACGTCCAGGCTACATCTAATAATGCTGGTGCAGCAGCAACAACAGCTGAAAACCTTAAACGGCGTAAGTACGCAAACCTTGCACAAGATTACTTATTTGCACCGTTTGGGGTTGAAACCATGGGTCCGTGGGTCCTCGGAGCAAAAACTTATATAAGGAACTATCATCTCGTCTAATCGACATTTCAGGTGACAAGAGGGCTTGAGCATACCCTGGGCAACGTATTAGCATAGCTATACAGCGAGGAAACGCTGCTAGCCTTCTTGGCACTTTACCGCAGGACAGTGATTTCGAGAAAGTTTTCTACTTATGAGTCTATATATCACTACATATTCATGATTAGAGAGCCACTCATGGGGTTCCATGTGTTTAATTTTTAATTTTTATTATATTTAAACTTTGTATGTAGATATATATTATTTAATATTTATGTAAAAAGATAATTATAATAATACAAAATTCGGTATTATAAAATTTGAATGTTTTGTGTGTGAATGTTTTTATGGGATATACTCTTAAACGGTTTAATGGATGGAAACTTTCAGCTATCATTTTGATTATTTTTAAATCGGTCAGTTAAAAAAAATCGTTGCATTTCCGGTATTGTATTTAAAAACCGCATATTTAAACTAAAATTACGATATTTCCTACCAAGTCTTTTAATACGACGGTTAACCACGGAAATTGTGGTCTGGTGAAAGCAATCAACACAATTTTAACATCTTAATAAACGCAAGTGTTTATAATGAACTAAATAAACATTCCTAAATATTTTGAAATGAGGACGTGTTTTATTGGAATCGATTTGGAAATTTGTGGATTTGATGGGCTATTACTTTGGTATGCCGAGTGCCGACATATTCCGGTATAGAACTACTAACTAACACTTTTATTAACACAACAAACACAACTTCACGACTTTTATAACTTGCGGTGTGCCCAGAGCCACCAGTAACAGTGTCCACTTTTTGCCAATTGTCAATATTAGTTCTTACCTGCCAGTAACTTTATTCATACATATTCGCGTTTGATCTAGTTGGTCACGGAAAAATATAATGGGGCCCACACACTACACACATTCTGTGAGTCCGAGCATACATAAAAGGTAGACGCACAGGAAGATGTGTATCTGTGGAGGGTTTTATTAGAAGTAACATTCATGTTCCTGGGTACCCTGGAACCGTAACACGGTTTCGGGAGCTGTAAGGCAACCCGTGAAGAAAGAAAGAAAAGAAAAAAACATTCATGTTCCAAATTCAAAACTCATTATAACCCGCTGTGAGAAAAGTAGTACTTTGCTCGCACTTATTGAGGAACAAACCGTCGTTTATCGAATGGATGGGATGAAACAATATTGTCCATACCTATATATGGCTGTGATAATAGGATCGGATGAGCACTTGAGCAGCAATATCAATGGAAACAGGCGAAACCGGGGTGGGAACCTAGTTTATAATCTTAGCAGTAGGATTAAAACGAATTCCCAGCTTAATTTACCATTCACTAAATAATGGGAGACAAAGGAAACCAAAATTACGTTAACGTCTATTTTTATTTCCAACTCGGAGTGAAAGCCGGTCTGTCTTAACAAATTAATTCGCCTGTGTCCGCCTCAAACGGGATTCGTTTTAACGTACTTCCTGTGTTGCCATCACTTTCCCCATAATGGGGAAACACCCTTGGTGAAGGAATTTCGTGTTCATTTGTGGTATTATTGTTTGGAAATTGAGCGTTACGATTGAAAAAGAAGCTTCAATTAGTTTGGTTTGTTTTTTGTTTTGATCTCGACTAAAAATCAGGGGCCACGTTTTCTGTTTATTTCCATAAAAATAGAAATTAAAATTTACCACAGACTATTTTATTAAAAATGTTTTCGGATGCGCTGAAAACTGAAATATGTACCGACCGATATATCGATGATATTTTTATGGATTGCGAAGAAAAAACAAATCAAAATGTAACCAAATTAAACCCTATGTTTTTGTAAAAAATCCGTGCTCATCCCATACATTTTATTATTATATACTATCTTTTCGCCCCATCTTCGCTCGTAGGGTCCATAAAACTCTCATCCCTTATTACAGTTTTCCCAGTAACTTTTACAATTTTTCTTTCCCTAAAAACCTTATCCATACTATAATGAAAATAAAACGAACAGTATTTCATTTTTATTTACATACTACTAGCGGACCCGGCAGGCGTTGTCCTTCCCAAACGTTAGCTTGCCTGCTATTTACTTTCCCTCGTCCGTGAAAAACAACTACTACTACCCTACCCCTACCTCTACTCCAACCCCTACCACTACTCCAACCCCTACCACTACCGCTACCCCTACCACTACCCCTACTCCTTCCACTACCCCTACTCCTACCACTACCACTACACCTATCTCTACTCCTACCACTACTTTTAGTCCCATACAAAATGTTTTTCCGATTTTTTTTCTAAACCAGCTAGGAGTAAACATCATGACTGATTGACCAAATGATCTGGAATGATTAAAACCTATCAATTTGACAGTTGAATTTTTGTTTCTGTCATCAATCCGTTCTGATATCAAAAAAAGTCGTTCCATAGAAAATGTATGGCAAAATGTTTTTCTTTATATTTTGTTTTTTTCGTGCATTTTTCCAATGTTTTAATAGTTATTCTGCTATTCGGGACGGAGACAAATACAACAAATCAAAAACCATGAACATCGGTCCAGCTGTTCTAGAGTTATTTAAGTGTGTTTGTTTGTTTTATATAGGTATATACCTAGATATAGATATTCCCAATTTTTTTGACACTACGATTATTGATAATATATTTATCAAATCTTATCCTAGACTCAGGTGCATCAATCTATAATATCTATACTAATAATAAAGCTGAAAAGTTTGTTTGTTTGTTTGTTTGTTTGAAGACGCTAATCTCCAGAGATTAGTTCCAGAACTACCAGTCGAATTTGAAAAAGGAGCGGAACATTAAATACCCAGCTAGTAATTCATACGAAGATTTACCATTGGTATTTAAATCCGAGACCTTTAGCTCCAAAGGGTAAGATAGGCTAAATGAATGATTACCTATTTTACAATAAAGGAAACATATTCAGTGAGCCATAAAACATCCCAAGTAAATCTAATTATTATCAGTATATTTTGGTCGTAGCACATGCTAGGTTTCATCGAAGTTATACCCAAAAAACCATTGAAATGGAAAATTGGGTTTCACAACCCCTGTTCATACATTTCGAAAAGCAAAAGGCAGCGCTGATTAATATACTTGCGAGTTTCATTGATTAGATGTTCTGTGAACTTTTGGACCCTCTTTTTTGATTTGGCATGGAAATCCTAATATAAAAACCGGCCAAGTGCGAGTCGATCTCGCGCACGAAGGGTTCCGAACCATTATCTATAAAAACGGCAAAAAAAAAAAAAACACGTTTGTTGTATGAGATTCCCTTAAATATTTATTTTATTCTGTTTTTTTTAGTATTTGTTGTTATAGCGGCAACAGAAATACATCATCTGTGAAAATTTCAACTGTCTAACTATCACGGTTCATGAGATACAGCCTGGTGACAGACGGACAGACAGACAGACAGACGGACGGACAGCGGAGTCTTAGTAATAGGGTTTCCGTTTTTACCCTTTGGGTACGGAACTCTAAAAACTGAAGATTTTGTCTGTTGGTTTCATACTGCTGATATGATTTGGATAAATATGATCATTTTTGTGTCGTCGGTTAACATTAGAAGAAATGACGGCAGAGAACGTCTTTGTAATTTCATTACCTAAATAAAATCTATCTGATTCAAATATATATATAGGTATGCGAATTGTGAATTGAATTGTGTCAAAAAAGTATAACGACTTCAAACATGTTCAGTGAAAAGCAAGAAATAATTAAATGTTTCGTTTCGCTGTTGAATTTGAAGTCGGTTGGTGCCAAATTAGAAACTACCTAATCATCGAAATCGGCATATATTTCATCCAAAACAAAAATGGGAACATGGTTTATAAATGACTGAGTTCTGAGGTAACAAACATTTCAAAAAATACAACCGAATGAGAACCTTCTCCTCCTTTTTTTTTGAAGTCGGTTGAAAACGTTTCTCCATACAAACTTTACTAGTGACTTTCACTTCTTTAGAAATGGAATTTCAAAAATACCTCCTTAGTGTAGTATAAGCTTTGCATTATCTCCCAATCAGGTGTTAGAGTTTAATATTTTCTCTTTAAAAATACGATTCAAAATGTTAAAAAACAATGTTTCCATCAATCACAAACATCAGGATAAGACACCCCACAACCCCTAACTTCTAGAGTTATCTAAAGCATGCGAAAATAAATCAGACGGAAAATTGAAATAGGGGGCCGCTGCCCGTCTACCTGAGACTTGATACCAATACTAACTTTGATTAACTCGATTCGTTGGTTTGATTAAATATTCCGAATTGCTGCGAGAAAGAAAAACAATTTTATATTTAAAGGAAGCGTAGAAAATTCGATCGTTAGACAATTCGCTGCGTTATAGTAATTGATATTTTGAAAGAGCCGAAATTAGATGAAATTTAGCTTCAGATATTACATGTACAGTCTTTATATTGTGACCACACACATTGGTAACAATGCTCACATTTTGCTAGTTGCAAAAGCTTGTATTTATTGAAATTCCTTTTTATCAATACAAATATGATGATCTTCATTAATTTATAATAGCTTAGACATTTTTGACCGAACCAAAATTATAAGTTCTTTCGCTGACTTGATCCACTGATTAGTGATTTTTAGCATAGGAGTTTTGTAACTTGACAGGAATGTAGACGGTCCTGAGTAAAACCCTAACTTTGCGACCTCGCGCGAATATCGCTTTTTATCGATGCAGATAATATAAATAAAAGGCTATATACAATTTAAATTAGATGAAGAACGCTTTCCTGCGATTTAAAAAAATGTGCTACTGCTTGGCTCTATAAATCAGAAAGTATAAGTCCGACTAAAAAACTACGTATTGCAATTTTATAGCAAATTTTATCCTCTCTAAGTTTTTAGAAGAGACATTATCTATAAAACCTACAGTTACGGAGTTATATGTGCCTAAAACTGATTTTGGGCGCCATTTTTTCAAGATGGCGGCGCGAGGACCAAACTTAGGACCACTCTGGACCACCAAGTCTACACTCTTGACAAGACCTTTTGCACCAAAACACCTTTTTATCAAATTTTCTAGGGGTAAAATAATATAATTTTGAATTGTTTGACCGATAAAAAGAACGTTAGGTACTACCACTTTTACTAAGTTTTGTGAAGAACCGACCGTAATTAGAGAAGTTTTTAAAAAGTGCATCTACGAATTGTAGTTTTATTGCGATATATCGGCGATAAGAGTACCCTTATACAACTAGGGTCGAATCCAATTACTTACAACTTATGATCAGCGCTAACATCCACCCTTGTTTAGATGGCTATAGTTTTGCAACAATTTCTCTTGATTTTTATCGATTTAGAACCTTTGAGGCAATTTTTGAAGGACCTATGGGATTTTAGGACCGCGACGTGAAAGCAAATAGCTAGGTCGGACAAAGACAGATCTATAGACGGAGCATTCCTTGGGTAGCTATTTAAACGTCTTTTTAAACGAAAGAAGTCGCGGTCCTAAATATACTTGGTAAATTATTTATTTTATTATTTATTATTTTATTATTATCTAAAATTCCCGTGTCACAAGTTAGTTGCCATTTTTGTGTATATTCGGTAGGGCCCACGATCGGTCGTAATCTATTTTTCATACCCCTAAGTGATAAGGGTAGGGGTAGGGGTAGGGTTAGGGGTAGGGTAGGGGTAGGGGTAGGGGTAGGGGTAGGGATAGGGTAGGGTAGGGGTAGGAGTAGTGCAGGCAAGCCAACGTTTGGGCAAGACAACGTCTGCCGGGTCCGCTAGTATTATATATAAATTGATTAAATATATCTATAGTTACCTACTTATATTTATTATAAAGCGGTAAAGTTTCTATAATATCTCTAAATAATATAGGCTATATTTTATTTTGTTCGTAAATATCCACGGGTGACGCCGGGGGCGGAAATCTAGTTTAAAATAAATAAATAATATTTTTAGCTTATTGAATTAAATATTTATAGAAAAACACTCATTAAGTCAATTTCCCTTATATTAATATTATTAAAATCTCGTACTTATATTCTATTCTATTTGTTACAGGTAATAAAATTAAATACGAAGATGGAGCACATGAAAAAAATACGTAGAAAACAGTAAGTACAGAATTATATACATATAGGGAGACTGGTAAAATTTTCATCTTAAATGTTATGAATACCATAGATAGAGTAAAATTAAACGTATTTTTTAAATATACAATTGGCATGCAAAAACTGATATTTCCTTACTCTCATTCCGCGAAAGCAATGAAACCAGGGTATAAATCGGTATAAATATCTCTATAGATAACTACATAACTTTCACCAAAGAAAAAAAAACCGCCTTCAAAACAAAAATGTGCTTTCCTAAATCAAATGCACAAGTCACTATAAAAAAACCCAAATCGCTTCAAGTGTGCCTATAAAATTTGAAGAGTTCTCGATTTCTGAACAGATCAGACCTGATGACCATGGGAACTGGGAAGTATGTAAAAAATTGGGAATTTTTTTAAAGTTCGGTTAATAACAGCAATCTAGTATCTCAATCTCAATATCTAGTATGGAAGAGCGTAATTTCGTAAACGCATCCAAAAAGTTACAAATTAGGAAGCAATGTAGTTAAAGTTCGTGTTGTAAGATTCCCATAAACGCGACCAAACCTATAACCCTCGGGCGCATTTAACTCCTAAATATAAACAAACTGGTAATAAATATGTCGTCGAGAACACATATTTGTTGTATTATATCGATGCTAAGTGTGAAAATATTCACCTCTCAGCATGAGACTATAAGATGAGAAATTACGACATCGTTTCTGAAATATCTAATCAGTATTGGAATTATAGTAGAGACAGCAGAAATATTAGAAAATATATTTAATTATTTCTTGCTTTTCAGTAAACAATGTTTGAAGTCGATATACTTTATTTAAATTAATTATTTTTTCTCTTTTAAGTGATTTTGCTGTTAATATCATCATTATTTAATCAAAAATAAATCATCGAAATCGGCATACATTTCATAAACTACTTTTCACCAATTTTTACTAAAACAAAAATGGGACCAACCCTTTCAAATAAAAATAATTTTCCAAATCAGTTCAGGAGTTCTGAGGTAACAAACATTTAAAAAAATACAACAGAATTGATAACCTCCTCCTTTTTTTAAGTCGTTTAAAAATAGATACTACGAAAAAAAGCTTGGCCACCATTGGCCACAGACATTCGTGGCAGTGCTCACATTTATCCAGTAATGACAACGCCTGTCGCTGCATTTAAATTTAATGGAATCAAAGTCATGGAAAAAATTACTATAATGGGTGCCTTAAGGCTCCCAATGACCATATTCGCAGCCCCCAGGGTACCCATCGGAAGACAAGTCCATAATAAAATTTATGTATAGTCTGTTTAACCGCTGCTAACGGTCTTACAGTCACAAAATCACTAGATTAAAATTAAATAACACTTATATTAATATTCGAAATTGGCATTTGTAAATAAACAAAATAATTTCACATTTATTCAAGAGCAGAATAAATTCCTCCTTCAAACAAAATAATCCTGTATTTCCATAGATACACTCTTTACGAGTTATTGTATTACATTATTAAAATTTTATTTAAGTAATAATATTTTTCTTAGAAAAAACATAAGAAGATTAATTCCTTAAAATGTATTTTCTTTTTATTTTTAAGCTAAGAAACATTAATGGTATAGATAGAGTAAAAACTTCTTTAGGCTCGTTGAGCGATTTTTGGTACGGGGAAACCTTATAGATTTGCGACCTATGTTCGCAACATATTTTCAACACAAGACCATGGATTGCCCGGCCCGTGTATGCTCGACCCGAGAATGTCCGGGCAGGAATTCGTGTACTGGCTTCCACGTATGCCTGAGTCGGGCATTTTTGGCTGCGCATTTCTGGCCGGCTATTCTTTGGTCCGGACATAGATACATTGTGAATTGATGGCGTTATTATACGTTAGAAATCTGGTTAGAGAGATGGAGACAGAAAGTGGTTGTAAGCACTTGCCGGCAGAAAACCTCTGTTTCGTGTAGTCTGAGCCCCCCCCTCTACACTTGATTGTATTAGGGTCCAGCGCTTGTCGGTACGCCGCTGAGCCGATTTATAAGAAAAAAAAACATCTTATACCAGCTAGCAGAAAATGAGTGAACAACATCTGTGGAGGGGGACCTCTCGGTTGTAGGAAAAATATTTTCTGCCAATTTACTCCCTACAGTTTTTTTATATATACTTTTTTGGTTTTTTTTAAAGAATTTTGCAAGTAGCTGCAGGGAGTAAATTGGTAGAAAATATTTTTCTTACAACCTAGAGGTCCCCACAAATGCTGTTCACTGATTTTCTGTCAGCTGGTAGGTGAGGTTTTTTTTTATTTTGTTTTCTTCTAAATCGGCTCAGCTGCGTACCGACAAGCGCTGGACCTCTACTCCTCTACAATAATTTGTAGATGGGGGCTCACACTACACGAAAAACAGGTTTCCTGCCGGCAAGTGCTTACCACCACTTTCTGTCTCCATCTCTCTAAAATAGTTTTCACTCCTGTCGGCATTCCCCATGACTACCTTTGCCTTTTTATTCCAATCTATCGTCACGCCTTTTATCACAAGTTTTTTTATTTTTTACGTACACTAAAGTGAAGCGAGACGGAACCATTGAAATAGTGGGTTTACAAGAATTAATTAGTTAGTGTATTCTTGAACTGTAAGTGCGAGTAATATCCCTATAAGTTCAAGGCCACGCACCACTTTGTAGTTTTACAGATTTTACTATATGGATCGATACCTACTACCTCGCATTGCTGTATCGACAATACTTTACCATTCTTTATAAAATAGAGGATATAGGCAAAAAAAAAAATCTTTTTATATTACGATTCTTGAAATTATATGTCACATGTAATGTCCTGTATTTTTGGTTGTGGAACTTCTTTAAATATATATGTCAGAGTACGAGGGGTCGGTAGGAGGTCTTTCAGAGTCCTGACCTCCTACAAGGATGTTACTTAGGTCCATGATGTAGGTATATGATAAGTCCTAATCTTTGATTATATACACTCTAGATAGAGCAAAGCGGCGCGACCACGTCGAAAAAAATGTTGTGTAAAAGTTACCTGACTTGAACTTTACCACCGCTCAGTACCGATTGAGTCATCGTGTCTGACAGTTGTGCTAAGTGTAAAATTTTGTGCCTCAAAATGGCGTTTTGTGTTATAAAAGTGTGCCGAATTTATAGAAGACGTTTGAAAACAACTACTTTAATCACCTACCATCGGTAAGTAAGTCATATAATATTATATTTCTCAAAAATAACACGTGTACTAAAAATAATATTTAAGTCTTAAAATCAGCAACTTTGTACGATGTTGCAAGCTTTTGAAATTAAAATTCCCAAATGAACGTCAAATTAATTTAGTAGTGGGTATAGGAGAGAGCTGGACCAGGTATAGACCTTTTTCTTGGAAATGTCCTTTTTTTTTGCTCATCAATCGGCAATAATTCACATTTCATTTATCGTTAAGTACCAAAATTAAAAATCCGTTTGGAGATCTTCCTTTGCTTAACACGATACACATATTTAATTATTTTTTTATTCAGTGGTTTAAGAGATATTTTGAAAAAACTACACTGTGTAACGAGTACCGCTCAAAGCTACTATACTCTCTGCCTTCAAGGGAAACTGGCATTAAAAAGTATTAGTTGTAGTTGTAAAAACAAAACAGAATACAAGGGGACTACTGATGGAGCCATAACACGAAAAAATAGAATAGAATAGATACAAGGAAATTTAATTTACGTGCTTCTCTACCCATCTTAGTTGATGAAAGTGAATAAAATTTAATTTTAAATTAATAAACTCAAAAATAAACAATAATGAATGAAACAAAAGAACCATGAACGAACTATTGAACGAATGAAACGAACGAACGCACGCAGCTCATGTCATTTCTTTTTTTTAATACAGAATACGCATAGACACCTGATACTTTTAGCCGTTATCGGCTTTTTCTAAAAATACAATATTTAAAAATTAATTTAAGAGTTTTAAAGTTAAAATTTTAGAAAAGCAAAAAATACGGGTACCTTAATTTTTCACCTACTTTCATATAAGCTAATAAAATTAGGGTGTTAAAAAAATGTTGTGGATTTCGGTGTAAGCCTAGAAAAAATTTCTAAAAAAATTTTTTCATAGCTCATCGTTTTACAAAGTTAGAAATTTGTACTCGGTACTATTGTCCGCAATCTTCTTTAGAATTAAAATGGGTTATCTCTAACAAATATTCACAATACAATCCTTTATATTTTATCTATAGACTAGGGTCGCTATTGTAGTATGCGGACATCGCCAGAGATATCGGTAACAGTGTCCACTTTTAAAGAAACAAATGTTCGCTTTATGAATCCTTCAAAACAATACACACATGCACACATCTTCATACAATGCCAGATATACTGGTAACAATGTTCACTTTTTGCAATCCCTTATATTTTATCTATAGACTAGGATCGCTATTGTAGTATGCGGACATTGCCAGAGATATCGGTAACAGTGTCCACTTTTAAAGAAACAAATGTTCGCTTTATGAATCTTCAAAACAATACACACATGCACACATCTTCATACATTACCAGATATACTGGTAACAATGTTCACTTTTTGCAATCCCTTATATTTTATCTATAGACTAGGGTCGCTATTGTACTGAGTACAAATTTCTAACTTTGTAAAACGATGAGCTATGAAAAAATTAATTAGATATTTGAAAAGCTTGAAAAAACGCGATTCTAAAAAGTGTAATTTTTTTTTTAGAATTTTTTTAGGCTTACACCGAAAGTCTATACCTGGTCCAGCTCTCTCCTATACCCACTACTTAATTTACCTATATTGTAAATAAAAAATAAAATTCCCATATTTATGAGGCATAGTCAAAAGTTGGTAACACCGCGCGTTCATATAACAATAGCAGTTCTCCTTACTTGTGTGCGTAATTACGCACACTATTGGATTCACACCTGGCCTACTGTTTTTGTTGCGTATGTAGCGTAACGCTCTATCTAGAGTGTATCTTATCAAAGGTCCTAATATGCACTTTACTACTATAATGTCCGGACAAAAACAGAACTAAGTAATAACACGAAAGATAAAGTAATGTAATGGAACCAACGGGTTCGACATGTAGGAAGCTCTGGAGGTCTCAATGTGGTCTCACTATCCAAACCAAGTCCAAAACTCAACTGTGTACTCAAATCATCTCACGGCTCTACAGCGCCGTCATTTCTGCCCTTCCCTCCCAGGCCTCCTCTTGTTCCTCACATGTCGACTCCGTTCACATGACAACAGGTAGTTTGTCACGGCGTTCATTAATTACTACGAAATAGGTTCTAATTATATTGACATAAGGTATTTTATCGCTTGCTACGACATATATATAATTCTTCTGTACTGAACTGAACTCCTCCTAAGCGGCTGAACCGATTTTGATGTGTTTGAGTGGGTCCCTAGATCGATGCCTCTGCCGGCTGTCGGTGACAATCCGTCAATTTGACACATCATATATTTATTTATTCTTAATTTTGGTAAAGCCAAGGCTACGGATTGTAGGGCCAAAGTATATAAATCATGTACAACGTTACAGATTCTAATATATGTTTTTCGATGTATGTATGTATAGATTCTTTTGACATATTAATATAATTAACTCAGTTACAACCGGTTTTCGAGCTTTGAGCATATATATTTAATGATTTCTTCTGTTAAAGTGTCAATTAATATTATTTATTATAGTAAGGTAGTTATAAAACAGAAGAAATATTGTTCCATAAGTTGTAAATCTTAAGCGTGAAAGTGAAAGAAACAAAGCTCTTTCAAAGGAAAAACTATTTTTAAATATCCCTTAACTCATTACGTCATTGGGTTACGAAGCTATTTGTTCTTTGTTATATTAAACAATGGGAGCGTGATTGATTGTAATTTATATTTGGGTTAGCGTTAAATAACTAAGATGATAGGTTTAGTCCTTTGAGTATATACCAAAGAAGGCGTCAAGACACACTATGTTCCCGCAAGTTAGACGTCCTAGATCGCCTTTCTCATCTATAACATCACAATTATTTTTCTAGAGCTCTGTCTCGCGACACAAAACGATACCAACGATACCTAAGGTAATTTATTACTGCTCTCCTTGGGGGTGAGCATATATTTGACGTGACATATTTCATGTCGTCCGAAAGGCCAAGGTCCGTACAAGAGCCAGCCACGGAATACATGGACCGAGTCGTTCCAACCCTACAATGTGCGGGCAAATTTTGCCCGACCCAGCTTTGTTCGGCATTCTAGTGTTGGACAATCTTGGGCCGTGCATTCCGTGGCTGGCTCTTGTACGGACATAAACGTTTTTGGCCTTTAGGTCGACACGAAAAATGTCACGTCAAATATATGCTCACCCCGCAGGTCAGTTAGGCCAATGAGCAAAAAATTGGCGAAAGAGGGAGCCCCTCCTTAGGCTTAGTACTCTATGGTTTGGCACCAACCGTCTTCAAATTCAACGGCGAAACGAAATATTTAATTATTTCTTGCTTTTCAGTAAACAATGTTTGAAGTCGGTATACTTATTTAAAAATGACAAAAATTGCCTTAAAAAATCTGTTTTTTTAATTTCTGAAAAACTGCTACTTACACCAATTTTCATCAAAACAAAAATGGGACCAATCTGAAAGTACAGATTGTAGCTGACCGAAATAAATAATGCTGGAATGAATATATCCTTTCAAATAAAAAAGAATTTTCCAAATCGGTCTATAATTGACGGAGTTCTGAGGTAACAAACAAAAACAAACTTTCTTTTTGAGGTCGGTCGAAAACAAAGTCTGCCGCCGCGTCTGTCTGTCTGTGCAAGGTCTGTGCCCTTTTAACGCAAAATCTACTAAACGGATTTTATTTCGATTTTCACTGTTAGATATCTTGATTTTAGGAGGTTATTCTTAACAGAATCAAGTCGAAGAAAAAATTTGCCCCAGCGAGATTTCATGGCGTATGCTGTCTAATCCGTCAGATATATAACAAAATGATGTAGAAAAGTATTGTGTAGAATAAAATGATCTACAAAAAAGACAGTAGTTGTGTTATAAATGGTTTAGCAAACTTTGTATTGGAATTAGGTAAGTATCTAATAGTTTCCTGGAAACGGAACGGGGGAGGGGCGCTTCTAGGTATATTACTTTACTGAATGTCAACAGCAATCTTTAAATACTAGACATCCTATAAAATTCCTAACTCAATGTTCCTATCTATGACTACTCTGTGGTGGTTAGATATATATTTCTTATATCTTTTCACAATTCCTTTCAACTTCATAAATTATAATTTAGTATTATAATGTTTGTTATTAATCCCACGACCTAAATGAGTTTAATTAACTCTAATGATACTTGTCAGCGTGTTATAGTGACACAAGATCATATGTTGCGCAGGCGTCTTTGTTGTGTAAACTACAAGATGAATGGATAGACTAGAGTATAATGTAATTCAAGCTCTTATTTTGAAGAATAAGTTTAGTATAGTTCACACTAATACTATAAATGCGAAAGTAACACGATCTGTGTGTCTGTCTGTTAGGTTCTCACGACAAAACCGCTGAACGGATTTTGATGAAAGTTAGTATGGGTTACGTAGTAATTATTATTTAATCTATGGTATGGGCCCCAGAAGCGAAGCTGGGGCGAACAGTTATTTTTAGTTCTGCAACAAAAAGATCTTCTTTGATTTAATAACACAATGTTTTAGCCCACAGGATTCACAGGTTTTTTCATAATTTTTTTCGAGTTATATTTTATCATAGCGTTATAGAAATTTTTCAGCGTTTTTTCTGATAAAAAAAATATTATAAACACGTTATTATGATACAAATATCGTTGACATCTTGCTTCAATTGATTTATTTTCATATCCTAGAATTTATTAAAATTTCCCTGAAATTATACTTGATTTTAAATTTCTACTTTGAATAGTTTCTTAGAAAATCGCTTTTGACGGACGGTCATCATTTCACGAATAATAATTATAGTTTATTAAGGCCATCTCACCAACGTGTACGCTAATAATACTAGAGATATCATTAGACAACTTTTAAGAAGCTCGAAAACTAAGTACATTATCGATTTTGATGTGGTTTTCATTCATCATATCCAAATTACATTAAAGCGAAGTAGGCGGCCGAAAGTAATAAATAAAAAACTACTTTCTACATGAAATTGTGTTTTTAAGCGGATGCATCCTAAGTTGTTTTTTCCATTCGTAGTTAGAACATGTGAAAACCATTATGTTGTCAGCGTAATAAGGAAAGCATTCTGTCTGGATAGATTTATATGAGATTTCTAACAATGACTGTATATTTAGAAAAAATCCCATACAAATTATTTACTGTTTTCGTTAAAATATATGCTACATATCAACTGCTCATCGCATTCCATTAATATTAGTTTATCTTAGAAAATTCTAGATAAATAAAAAAGCAGATTAGAAAATTAAATAAGTACTTAATTTATCTAGAAATTACCATTGATTCTTCTAAATTAGACGAATTTCAAAGTTAAATGCATAATAATATTTTTAAAAAAGGTACGTACAACAAAACACACCTTCACGACCTTTTGGTGTGGCCAGAGACATCAGTAACAATGTCCACTTTTTGCCAGTTGTCCATATTGAACAGAACAGGTGGCAAACCCGTTGCTGCAATTTAACTTAGACGTAAATATCTGCTATTTTTAGAAGAACTACTTGCTCTCCGAAACACGAGGAGTCGATTAAAGCACATGCTTAAAGAAAATTGGTGCTTAGAATTTTGGCACGAGTTGAAACTGATTTATATTTAATAAACTACTGCATAGAAATCAAATATGTTCAAATTAGTTTCTTCAGAGTTCTTGGAGTATAGAGTCGTTGGTACGGAATTCCGTCCACGATATTTAATAAATCCTGGTATAACTATGGTAAACAAACGAAGTCATCATCACAAGCTATAAAAAAAACCGACAAAATCACGTTTGTTGTATGGGAGCCCCCTTAAATATTTATTTTATTCTGTTTTTTAGTATTTGTTGTTTATAGCGGCAACAGAAATTCATCATCTGTGAAAATTTCAACTGTCTAACTGTCACGGTTCATGAGATACAGCCTGGTGACAGACAGACAGACAGACGGACAGCGGAGTCTTAGTAATAGGGTTTCCGTTTTTGCCCTTTGGGTACGGAACCATAAAAACGAAGTAGGAGTAGGTACATATTTTGATCAAAACCCAATATCGAGTGAATTCCGTGGCTTCAAAATAAAAGTACTTTTCCGACAAAGCCATAAATGTGCCCAACCCCTGTTGTGTTCGGCCGGCAGTGAACTGTGTGACATATATAATTGTTATTTATTGTATCTCCCTTAGAAACAGTAAAGACTCCGAACTTACTTTATTTTCTTACTAAAGGGACAAATAAAACGTCCATCTTCGTCAGATTGCTTACAGTGAAAATACTGAAACATGATATAACCAAGGATCTCATGGTCTTCCCTTTCCAACTGTCTCTTTTACACTCGTCCATTGACATAAATGTGTTACAAGTAAACATATTATATCAATGCCGCGTCCCATATATTTCCTTTGTAATCTTCTTGTATCCATCCTTTCTACACTTGAGAACGGATGGACCGATTTGGCTAATTTAAGAATGTTTGTAATAGTCTGAATAAGGTTTTTAGGAAATGAAAAATTTGAAAATTCGAAAAATTAACTCATGACCATAGGGGACGAATACGTACGTACATACTTCAACAGAGCTGGCCACTATGTGAGGAAGACTGCCTTCCGCTGGGTACCCTGGGGCCGGCAACGGTTCCCGGGAGCTGTAAGGCAACCCGTTTTTTTTGACTCAGTGTTGTAAGTATGTAGTTGTAAATGAACTTGATACGAGTATAGTTTTGAATAAATATGTATTTAAAATATTTAACAGGTCAAAAGTTAGGTTCAAAAATGCAGCACACAAGCACATGTGGCAATATATCTGCACCATATTTCACTTCAAGTATGTATACCAGAGCTTTTCGCTTGAGCGTTATCTATTCAGAAATCGGATCCTTTACAAAAACGCACTTATTTCCATACGGTCGCATGTTATTGAGTAGAGGTACTCTTTTGAATTGCAAATGGCTCGATCCTCTGAGCGGGTCGCTATTGAAATGTCAATTTGTTTTCTATTCGGGTTGTTTGTTTGGTTTCTAAGACCGCCCTCACTTTTAAAAAAGATGCACAATTCGCTCTTTTTACGTTTGATGATTTTGAATTTTGAAAATAATTAAGCAATAAAATTTTAATAACTTGTTGAATGCGGTACCTATGTAAATATTTGAAATTTATTATTTATATTTAATAATATTGAATAGTAATATATTTACTATGCATTTACACATAATATAAAAACTAATCTAAACATTAAAAATAAACTAGAATTTCAATTTTTTTATTTCAAAGCCTAGCTACCTAATACCTAAATGATGACGTAATTTTGTCGTGTGTCATTTTTTTTAAGATATACAAGATAGAGTAGACAGCACGTGTACTGGTAACAATGACTACATTTATCGAGTTGCTCATATTAATACTGCTGTCCCTGCAATCAATAGGATTAGAGCGTAAGTAATTATAATTTTAAAGGAGAATTAATTAAAGTTTAATAAAAAAAAAATAAAAAAAGTGAAATAATGTGCACTGAAAAGTAAGAAATAACCGGCACCAACGGTTTTCAAATTCTACGACGAAATATTAATTATTTCTCACTTTTCAGTGCACAATGGAACCAATCCGGAATAATTATTTGTCGAATAAAAAAGCAATCATTAAAATCGGTTCACAACTGGCGGAGTAATCGATGTTTATACATACATACATAAGGAAGTCGCTTAATAATGGATAGTTTTTTTGCTTCGCATAAGGATCTATCTGAGACCTATGCAAGCGGTAATAATTTGTATGCAAACGTAACGCTGGCGTTTTCCCATGATGTTGGTGAATCGGTCTATTCCGTGAAGTTTTTGTAAAGTGCTAAGACAAGGTGCAGCCTCATTTTATATTCATTGAACCGTAAAATTCACTTGTTCTTCACTTTAACTTGCCAGTTCACACATTTCGCCAGTTTACGACCATGTGGTTTGTTTTTTTCAAAATATTTATAGCGTAGGGGTGTGGGCCACATAGAATGTTACTCGTAAACAAACGTAAGTATAAGAGTGTTTGAAAACCGGGGTCCAAGGTTCAATCTTTGCTCAGGTCAAAAATATCAGTGCCTTTTTCAAGATCAAATCAGTTTTAAAGCGAATTCTGGACAAATATTGAGCCATTTATAAGCAATCATTAAATTATATTATTACAACAAACAAACAAACAAACAAACACACCTTCACCGGTAACAGTGTCCACTTTTTGCCAGTTGTCCATATTGAGCAGAACAAGTGGCAACAGACCTAGATGCGTCACTTCTTTAACCAAACGTAAATATCTTTTATTTTTAGAAGAAGTGCTGACGACAGCTTTACGTGCCCACCAAAGCACGAGGAGTCGATTAAAACACATATTCTTGAAAATTTTTTTTCCATGAGTGGGAATTGAACCCGGGACCTCCCGGTTTAAATAGTCAACGCTCTACCAATTAGGCTATCGACTCCTATAGAAGGACTAGCAAAGATTTTAATTAAATTTGTTATCTACTATAAATTATTTCAGACAGTCACTTCAATTATATTTATTTGTGATAAGAAAAGGAAAGAAAGAGGAAGAACTAATTCTCTCCAAAATCGCATCGTACAAAAATAATTCACTCCACCGCAACAAGTGATCATAGAGTGGATGACAAGTAGAAATTCTCGTTAAAGTTTTAAATTGCAAAAACCCCCTCAATCGACGGGGAGTGCGCTCGATGTCATTTTTTAAGGGTTTCCCATTATTTAAGGGCTGTTTTTTTGGGGTGGCGGTTACATACAGGCTTGTGGTACGATCACATCCGGTCTATTCAACCATATCCGGGTATATCCGATTTTTATTAGAACGGGTATCGAGTGGCTTCGAGCGCTTTGTGTCGCAGATTTCGACGGTTTCGTCCCATTGCGTATTATTTGAAGTGAATTGTTCATAATTCACATACAAAATGACAAAAATACTTGTCCGATGCATAAGTGGAGAATGAAAACACAATAAGCTTTATCCCGTGAAGTGATTTTTTGATGTGATACACTACCTATTGGCGCGCCTTAGGGGTAAGACCATAGATCTTAGGAATACGCGCGCGCGCCCCGCCTGCCTTCAATGCCCCTCCGCCGTCGCTCTCTACTCTCTTGTGTGTGCGTGGCGCGTATGATATATACTTAGTTGCTTCTCCGTGTTGCGTCAATTTCGATGTTTCGGGGGTCCCGTGACGGCCACCTTTTTTGATACTTTTAATGACACAATTTTAGACGAAAGGTTTTATTTTACATATTTATTGCATTGACAAAGGGCTCACTCTTGATATTTATCTGATTACTCTACAATCTATATCAACACAACGTCCACTAAATGTGGATATTTTACCAGTGTCTCTGAATAAGATTAAATTTAAGATTAATATTTATAAAGGCCGTTAGGTGTATACATTTTTTTAACTATATATTTATTTATTTTCACGTGGGAGAAACCGCGGACAATAGCTAAAAGGTAAATATTGAATTTAAAATACTTTATATCAAATCTTTATAATACCAGTTTGGAATTGACTAAACAAGAAAATCCTTTTTGTCTGAGTCCGTCTTTCATATTGAATCGATCGCTTATTGAAAAATACTTCTAGTATTACCTTGGCTTTGTTTTCATTGTTCTCAACAAAAATACCTTTTGTTAACTTTTAGAAGTATTTCAAGAAATACAAATACCTATTAATAAAGTGATTAACAAAACGAATTCCCCCGCTGCCTGTCTTTCTGTGGCCGAAACCACTTAACCGATTTTGTTGCGTTTTTCACAATAAGACATATTTATTCACGACGATTAATTAATATCATGTTTAGGAGCTGAGCTGAGTAAATATTATTATAAGTGTGTATATTTATTTATTTTGTATATATAATCAAATTCTTATTACACTTGAGGTTTGTAAAATAGTCTAACTAACGGGGAGATCTCTTGTATGAAGACCCCGACAATAATTCGCCCGTCGTTGATACTTTGCAGTTCTATAAAGTCGAGTATGTAGATTACGAATGTCGAAGAATCCAAAACTTTTTTTTTTCGGAAGAGGGTTATTTTCATCCCTAAAGTTTTAAATTGCCTATATCTCCCGATAGAGAAGTCCTACGGCCAAAAATCCTACCCAACATATCATTGTCTGTTATTGAAGTACAAGTATGTAAAGAAATCCCGGACTTTTTCCTTTCAGGGGGCCCGCTATATACACGGAAAAAAAAAGAAAAAAATTGTATGGCGTTGGTCGATGATACTTTGCACTTCGATAAAGTCGAGTATGTAGATTACGAATGTCGAAGAATCCAAAACTTTTTTTTTCGGAAGCTGGTTATTTTCATCCCTAAAGTTTTCAATTGCCTATATCTCCTGATGGAGAAGTCCTACGTAGAAAGTTTCTTCCCTACATATCATTGTCTGTTATTGAAGTACAAGCATGTAAAGAAATCCCGAACTTTTTCCTTTCAGGGGGCCCGATATACATAAAGAAAAAGTTTGTATGGAGTTGGACCACATACTTGTCACAGATGATTTAAATGAGATTTGATAGATCTCAACATAAGTATCATTTTTCATTATGGAGTCAAAAAAAATCATCCAGTAAAAAAAAAGTTACACGTATTTAAAAGGGAGTAATTTTTTTTTAAATTGCTAAAGTATAAAATTACAGTAACTGCGGTAGAATCTTTGACAGTACCTATGTATTCTATTACAAACGTTGAATAACATTGTCATAAAACCAAATATTTTTAAAATCCGTCTCATGGTTCTCGAAATAGACCTTTTTATTTTTCACCTTTTCATTGATAATATTTCAAATGGACTAGTTTACTATTTTTAATATTTGAAAATATAAATTATGGCAAAATAAAACAAATTGTTCAGGAGAAATTGAGATATTTCAGAAAATTACAAAATTTTAAAGATGTGCTTTGATTAAATTAATTTAAATTTCATATGTTTTGAATATATTTTATTTAACTTTGAACTTAATTTTGAGCACAATGAAATGTATTGTGTTTTTTTGTGTCAAATCTGATTTAAAACTAGATTTACTAGAAATGTGGTGCAAGCCGCCCTAAATAACTTTCTTTCTAAACCAATCTTTGTTTCAAGAGAAAGAGAACTGGAAACGTGGCATTTTCATAATCCGTCCCAGGGTTCTTAATATTCAGTTCTTGATATTTTCGTTAATATTTCAAATGGATAAGTTTACATCTTTTTATAATTGAAAATATAAATTAGGGCAAAATAAAACAAAGTGTTGAAGAAAAATTAAGATATATCAGAAAACGACGAAGACTTTAAAAATGTGCTTTGAGTAAATAAATTTAATTTTCAATTGTTTTCAAGATATTTTGAAGATATCTTTGAACTTAATTTTTCGCGGCATTAAATGTATTGTATTTTTTTTGTATTACATCTATCTGATCTAAAACTAGATTGCAAGCCGACCTAAATAACTTTCTTTCTAAAATAATCTAAGTATTGTTTAGATCAACACATGACAAGTGGAAATCCCATCGTTTGCAAAAATTATTATTTTCGGTTAAGTACTTAGATTTTGAACATTGGAATTATTGAGACTATTTTTACTCCATTCAGTTAACACTCGTGTGAATATATGTAGTATCAAGTAATACACTCGGAATACCTGGTGTAAAATATTACAGCAAGACAATGTTATACACAATTTACTATAAAATAACTTATTAAATTTTATGATACCTACCTTATTTTCGGGTCTCCTACATTTTCTCTATAATGTTTTGATATAATTTTAGAATTTATAAGTACATAAGATATAAAATTACGTTCTATAATTATTCATTTGCTATAATTTTTTTTTAAACCTAAAATCGATTTCTGTAATTTTCAAAATCACTATTATCAAAATATATAAAATTACATTCTTTAATTATTTATTTGCTATAATTTTTCTTTTGTCGAAAATCGATATCCGTAATTTTCAAAATCACTATTATCAAAATATCAATGATCTAATAATTAATATATAGAAGCAAGAGAAGCTTGGATGAACCTTCTTCCCAACGGGGATATTCCAAAGGAATTAAATAAACAAAAACTATGGGATACCCCTTTGGTCGACAAAATTCGTGATTCTTTGGTTCAAAATTATTCCAGTGATCGTGACCTCGCAAGGATGCTAGCAGTATTGGAAAAAGAATCTGGCCAATGGCTCCATGCTATCCCATCAAACCATCTTGCCACTTTACTCGATGATAATAGTTTCAAAATATCTATAGCCCTTAGAATAGGAATAGCCATTTGCCATCCACACAAATGCCCTTGTGGCAAAGAAGTTGACAAATATGGACTCCATGGGCTTTCATGTCAAAAAAGTTTCGGCAGAATACCTCGTCACAGCTCTCTAAACGATTTAATAAAAAGAGCTCTAAACACTATTAAGATTCCATCAGTGTTAGAGCCTCATGGGGTAGTTCGTGACGACGGTAAGAGGCCAGACGGAATGACACTCATTCCCTGGGAAAGGGGCCGACCTCTCATATGGGATGTGTAAAGTATGAGCACTCATTCATACTTTTTGTAGAAAATACTGGCTGTATGTTTTAATACTGGCAACTAATCTTTTGGACAGAGTTTCAAATAATTATAAACTATATTTGAAGCTCTGTAGAATTCGAGACTGAAGAGAGTCTGGCATCAGCAACGCTGGAATGATGTAAAAGAGGACTCACTGAAATATATATATTATAAAATAAAAACCTACTCTTATCATTGAAATCGCCTTAAAACCCGTTATATGGTGGAGGCGCCGGGTAGTATATATTCGATTGATAATATTGTATTGATCGGGTATATATATTTAAAATACGGTATTTACGTGATATAAAAAATAATTTAATAATATATCATAGTATAGTGTATATTCGGGATTAGTGTAAAATCGCGAGTGTACCAAGAGAAGAAGAAGAAGGTATACCCAGATTGCAGTTTTGTGGAGACAAGAAGCTGTTACGGAGTTGTTGGAACTTGAAGTATAATTCGACAGAAAAAATAATAAGAAACAAGAGGATAATATATAAAGCTAAGTGGTTTGAAATTAATAAAATGTCCTCAACATCGAGATACGACGGAATCTCGACTTCCTTTGAAAATTTTTTGACCCAATTTTCAACACTAAGTGCCTTGAATTCATGGACTGATGAAACTAAAGCTCTCATCATTATAAACTATTTAACAGGCCCAGCTCTTAATTTTTTTAAAACTAATTGTGATGCTTCTACGACTTATAATGAAGTTTTACAAGTATTAAGGGAAGAATTCAGCACCCAGACTGATTATGCTGCTCAATTTTATACATCAAGGCAAAATCAAGGTGAAAGCACGTTAGATTTCATATATCGAATGACTCTATTAGCAAAGAAAGCCGAAATTACGAATGAGTCAATTATTATTAAACAAATATTATCCACATTGTCCTTTTATAATAAGCGAAAGTTTGGTACGCAATTGTTTACCACCTTAAAAGATTTTAAAAATGCGGCCAAACAAGAATATGAGATTTTTAACTCTCAGTCACAACACTTATCATTGCCTTTAAAAATACAAACGGTTGGCGATAAGGACATTTGTCCACAGACTTGCTCGCGGGGTGATTTCCGTGACGAGACCCAAAATGCACCAATTGTGCATTTCGAAAGTCAATTCAGTGATCGACGGGCACCAACTGATGTTTTTTCAACACCAGTTACGTCTGGACCCTCACGTAGGTTCCCACCGCCAATACGCCCTATGGAACCCATGTTTTCTGCTGGAAGAGGAAATAATTTCTCGACGTCCACTCAGAGACCGACGTTTCAAAAATCTGAGAGAAGAGACTCATCAATGGTCGCTCAGCAGCCAACGCATGGATATGCCTTGCGAAATAGACAACAGCCATCACAAGATGTGAGGCAACAACAACTAAACACCGGGATTATGCTAGCCGCCGAGGAAATTGAAGGTCCCTCTATTTCGTCTCTGACACCTTTTATTGAAGTGAAGATACACGGAATTACTACGTGTGCTTTACTGGACAGCGGTGCCAGCGTCTCAGTGATCTCCGAGAAGTTGTTTTTTAAAATATTAGATAAAGTAGATATTGGTTCATGTCAATTAAATAATAATAAAGTGCCCTATGTGCGTGTCGCCAATGGCAAATTTCTTGAAACAACGTTTTCATTAATATTAAAGTTTTCTGTGTCAAATTTATTACTAGAAAATAGGTTTATTGTAGTTAAAAATATAACTTCAGATATTATATTAGGGTGTAACTTTATCAGAAGGTATGGAATAACAATGGATTTCAGAAGTAATAATGTATTATTTCCTGATTTAGGTCCTATATCTTTTATAAACAAATTACGAACAGATGAGTATGAAGAGTTACCATATTTATCTGAATCTGATAATTATGTTAAATCTTTAAATTGTGCTATGCCTTTAAATAAAAATTTAAATTCTATTTCTTGTCCAGAGAATATTAATGAATCTCTAGATATTTCAAGAAATTTTTCTATAGAATGTAGCAATAATTTAATTAATGATTTGTGTGAATATAGAAATGAAGTTACTTTTGATAAACATGAGATAGAGTCCAGTGTAATTTCAGAAGTTGAAATTAACACTATGGATGCTATTCCCGTACATAAGGCTCCATATAGGTTGTCGTACGAGCAGCATCGTTTATTAAGCGAACATGTAGATAAAATGTTGTTAAATAATATTATTTGTGAATCGCGAATTCCTTACTCTTCACCAGCCAAACTCGTTAAAAATTCTGATGATTCTTGTTATTTTGCTGATTTAGATGTAAATTCGGGTTATTGGCAGATTCCTTTTAAAGAAGGTATAGGATAGGTCATTCATGTGCTCGTAATTTGATTCATCATCATAAGTCGATGAAACCTTTTAAGTTACGGATTTGATGATACTAATAAAATATCATCACGTTTATTTTATTTATTTCACAGGATTTGGTCTGTCATAACATTGTTATGTCATATTTTCTGACGGTCAAATAAAATGACACATTATTTTTGAAACCTACTACAGGTGAAGGTATCAAAAGTATACATCCTCTAATATTTTTTTTATGTAGATATAATTTTTTTTGGTAAGTTATGAATATGACATTCTTGTCTATAAATTTTTTTTCAATAAAAGTTTTGTCATTTTAATTTTTCTTACTCTATGACTTTGACGTGATTATATTCTCTTTGACTTTGATAAAGAGTAAAGTCAAGTGTCAATATTGATTGCTCTGTGATTGTCTTGTCAATGTTGATTATTTATTGAATTAATAGTTATAGTTTATTAACTGTTATTTATGCACAATAATTAATGGTATAAATTCTAAATTTATTTTAATTGATTTTAAGTATTAATTTTCATATACTAATAGTAGTATATAGTCATACTAATTTGTAAACAAATTACAATTTATTTGGATATATCTTAATATTGTGATGTCTTTGATAGGATAATAGCTTATTGTAGGATTTATTTGATGGGGTTTTATGATATTCTAGTAAAACTTTATGGGATAGTTTCCATATTTATTTAAAACTCCAATATGAAGATATTTCATGGAGGGAGTAATATCTTAGCTCTACTTAAACATGGTTGACATTTTATTCCCGGGGGTGGTAAGGTAATTTTATATGATATAGAGTAGGTAAGTTTATCCTAATTGTTGATATTGAGATAGGTATTGAGAGTGAACTTCTATATTGACTATTTAATAGTTTGTTTCCTTTTAAGTTATCCTTTATAAAATAGGTTACTACAACTGTTTCTTAGAAAGAATATCAGTCATATATTGATACTTCTTATAGTCTATTTAAATATATTTGTTGGATGTGAATTAACATTAGTAATTTTCAGATTCTTTTTAAATAAAATGATGACTGATGTTCTACCATATGGTAATATACTACCATATGCTGCCTGATGCAGCATTTGCAGGTCCATGCAGCCTATACAGCCTTGGGGTTGTCAGCTGTTATACAACTAGTGTGCGTGTGTTTTTTTATTTATAGTTAGGATTTAATTTTTTTTTTTAAATTTTAAAAATATTTTGTTCTTTTGGTTTAAAGTAGGTTGACCTAACAATCAGTATGATCAATATTTTTTGACTGGTTTTGATTGATTAGGATTAAAATAACTTGAACTATTTTCAATTATTTTATTTAATTGTCTTTCTTTTTATTAATTTTTCTTTAATAATAATTGGTGTAATGGTTTGTTATCTTAATCGGTTATTAGTAGTAACTTCTGATATTGGGTCATAATTGATGTAAACTGTTCCAGTCTTAGGTAGGTTAGATCTTTTTATAGTTTTTGTAAGCTTCAGTTTCGAACGAGTTCTAAACTTTTTTCGTAGAAGGGGGGATGTAAAGTATGAGCACTCATTCATACTTTTTGTAGAAAATACTGGCTGTATGTTTTAATACTGGCAACTAATCTTTTGGACAGAGTTTCAAATAATTATAAACTATATTTGAAGCTCTGTAGAATTCGAGACTGAAGAGAGTCTGGCATCAGCAACGCTGGAATGATGTAAAAGAGGACTCACTGAAATATATATATTATAAAATAAAAACCTACTCTTATCATTGAAATCGCCTTAAAACCCGTTATAGGATGCAACCTGCGTTGATACACTGGCCCCATCCCATCTGAGAGGATCTGTCTCAAGAGCTGGGACGGCTGCCTTATCTGCCGAAAACACTAAACGGCACAAATATGAAAGCCTCATAAGAGATTACATATTTGCGCCGTTTGCACTTGAAACCTTTGGCCCATGGAGTCCATCAGCAAAAGACTTTATAAAAACTTTAACACCAAAATTAATTGTCGCTTCTGGTGACAAGAGAGCTGGCTCCTACTTAGCACAGAAAATAAGTATAGCAATCCAAAGAGGAAATGCAGCCAGCGTTCTTGGCACTATGCCATTAGGGCGAGACCTTTTCGACCTTTAATTAGATAAGTTCTTACATATTTTAGTTTGTTATTATTTTAAGTTTTTTTTTATAATTTGATTATGTATTTATATATCTAATTAGTTACATTAGTTTTGCAATAACAGGAATAATAATTATTTAATTATAATATATATTTACATAAATTAATTTTTGTACATAATCATATTATTTAAAAAAACTTAAATATATATAATTAATTTGCTATAATTTTCGTTTTATCTAAAATTGTTTTCTTTAATTTTGAAGATATCTAAATTATCAAACTTAAATAATCTAATGATTATATAAAAGTGTTTAGTTTCTGCCGCTTAACCGTCCGCTACCGCGTCACGCTCGCTTCGCTCGCTCGGCTCGCGCTCTGTTTTAGCACTATACGAACCACGCTCGTCGCGTTTACAAATTAGGGGAATAGGAATCGAAAATTACTGCAACAGGTTAAGATTAACAAAAACTACTGTAAATTTTAATAGTAGTACTTATTTAAATTGATTTAATTATAGAAAATTATTTTTTATGCTTATGTATTTGTAAATGTAAATAGAAGTTATACTTTTAAAATATAGTGAGTACAATTATTTTAATAATCCATTAGAGCAACTGATAGTATATATAGATATAGATAGTATAGATTAATAATTTTTTAGAAAATGAATTTATATATTTAGAAAATTATAATAACTGCATAATAATAAAATAGAAAAGTAGCCTTAGTGCAATTGCAACTACAGATTATAGAAATTATAAGACTTGAATTTATATATTTTCAAAGTTATAGTAACAGCAATTATAGAAAAGTAGCAATTAGTGCAATTGAAAATAGGCATTATAAAAATTATAGGACTTAAAATTATAGATTTTGAAAATTATAGGAACTGCAATTATAGAAAACAATGCATTATAGGAATTAATATTATAGATTTAAAAAATTATATCAAACAAATTTATAGATTTTTAAAATTACAGAATCTAAATTTATAGAAAATGAATATTTATAGCAACTAAAGTTATAGCTTCTGAAATTATATATTTTAGAGAATTTGAGACGATACCCTTTTTCTTCATTAGTAATTGAGGTATGGCCAGGCGTCCTTCGCTGTTTGGGTAAATATTTTTTTGTGTTGGCTGTACAGTTTAGAACGGTCTGCTACAAGATTCGTATAGGACAAAAAGCTCCTCAGTTGGGTAGTTTTTCAGAAATTTAGTAATTTACCTCTGTTTACTGTAAATTGTATATATTAGAGTAAATCTTTAGCAATGGTTGTTATTGACACGAAGTTGTTGAAGTTAATTAATTTGTCACCAACCGTCTCCAAAATCTACAACGAAATACAATTATTTCTTACTTTTTAGTACAAAGTTTTTGTCAGTATACTTATAATTTTACAATTTACAACTTAACTAAAATGTACAATAATAAATAAAAATATATTCAAAAACTATATATACAAATTACAAAAAGAATACCTCTTCCAGAACCCCTCCCTGTGGCATGGTTCCTAAAACACTGGCTGCGTTACCTCGCTGAATGGTTAAACTGATCCTTTGAGCGAGGTAAGAGCCAGCCTTTAGGTCACCTGAGGCGTGGACTAGTCTCGTACCTAAATTTTTTATGAATATTTTCATTTCGGCAGACCATGGACCCATTGTTTCCACCGCAAGCGCCGAAAATAAGTAATTTGTTATAATATTTGAATATTTTCGGCGCTTCAGCTGTTGAGCCTGTTCTGCCGCCGCACCCGCTCTTTTTTATTTGTATTTATATATACTTTTATTGTTGCACTTAAATTTTACTTTAGAATCTGATAAAAATCCCAAAGAATCTAGCTATCATTTCACATATAATTTTTAATGTATCTGTGTCCGGAATAAAAATTCTCCATGTAAAGTTTTAATTTGCTATTTTTTTCCTGATAGTAGACGTTATTTGAAGAAACAAATTTCACATTTTTTTCATTTATTTCTTTTTGCTATTTATCATAGTATTTTAATCCATTGGGCCAATATTAGTGCGACATTATGTTAAATGTGCCATTGCCTATCAATATTAAAACAAATAAACGTCATTTGCTACAGCATTGCCTGACTAAATAATATTTTTCGGCTTGCACCAATGCTTGCACCTCATTTCTATTAAATCTAGTTTTAGATCAGACAGATGTAAGACAAAAAAACACAAATTAACACAATACATTTCATGGCGCGCAAAATTAAGTTCAAAGTTAGCAATTGAAATTGCGGATATCTTAAAAAAATCTTGAAAACAATTGAAAATTACATTTATTTACTCAAAGCACATTTTTAAAGACTTCGTCGTTTTCTGATATATCTTAATTTTTCTTCAACACTTTGTTTTATTTTGCCCTAATTTATATTTTCAATTATAAAAAGATGTAAACTTATCCATTTGAAATATTAACGAAAATATCAAGAACTGAATATTAAGAACCCTGGGACGGATTATGAAAATGCCACGTTTCCAGTTCTCTTTCTCTTGAAACAAAGATTGGTTTAGAAAGAAAGTTATTTAGGGCGGCTTGCACCACATTTCTAGTAAATCTAGTTTTAAATCAGATTTGACACAAAAAAACACAATACATTTCATTGTGCTCAAAATTAAGTTCAAAGTTAAATTAAATATATTCAAAACATATGAAAATTAAATTAATTTAATCAAAGCACATTTTTAAAATTTTGTAATTTTCTGAAATATCTCAATTTCTCCTGAACAATTTGTTTTATTTTGCCATAATTTATATTTTCAAACATTAAAAATAGTAAACTAGTCCATTTGAAATATTATCAATGAAAAGGTGAAAAATAGAAATGTCTATTTCGAGAACCCTGAGACGGATTTTAAAAATATTTGGTTTTATGACAATGTTATTCAACGTTTGTAATAGAATACATAGGTACTGTCAAAGATTCTACCGCAGTTACTGTAATTTTATACCTTAGCAATTTAAAAAAAAATTACTCCCTTTTAAATACGTGTAACTTTTTTTTTACTGGATGATTTTTTTTGACTCCATAATGAAAAATGATACTTATGTTGAGATCTATCAAATCTAATTTAAATCATCTGTGACAAGTATGTGGTCCAACTCCATACAAACTTTTTCTTTATGTATATCGGGCCCCCTGAAAGGAAAAAGTTCGGGATTTCTTTACATGCTTGGACTTCAATAACAGACAATGATATGTAGGGAAGAAACTTTGGACGTAGGACTTCTCCATCAGGATATATAGGCAATTGAAAACTTTAGGGATGAAAATAACCAGCTTCCGAAAAAAAAAAGTTTTGGATTCTTCGACATTCGTAATCTACATACTCGACTTTATCGAAGTGCAAAGTATCATCGACCAACGCCATACCTTTTTTTTATGTGTATATAGCGGGCCCCCTGAAATGAAAAAGTCCGGGATTTCTTTACATACTTGTACTTCAATAACAGACAATGATATGTTGGGAAGGATTTTTGGCCGTAGGACTTCTCTATCGGGAGATATAGGCAATTTAAAACTTTAGGGATGAAAATAACCCTCTTCCGAAAAAAAAAAGTTTTGGATTCTTCGACATTCGTAATCTACATACTCGACTTTATCGAACTGCAAAGTATCAACGACGGGCGAATTATTGTCGGGGTCAACTTCCCCGTTGATCGGGCTAAAAATAAACAAACTAAGGTTCTGTGAACTGTTGGTCACATCATATGTATATGTTTATTAATATATTTGTTTATTCCATACAATCTTGCTGTACATATGAAATTATTATTGAAATAATATTTCTCACTGTATTGCAGATGTATTCTGTTATGATTCTAAGAATTTCCGATTTTCTAAGTTGTATGAGCTGACAGAGTAAATAAAGATTTACAGTGATATCAATCGATTCTTAACGGACAATATGAATTCAATAGGAGTTTGTTTGTCTCTGGAACTACCATTTGCATTTGATAGCCCAATTCTAGATGAAGGTTATATGCTATATAACATCACGCTAGGGCCCAAATGAGTTGAGCAGTGACCATAAAGGCACAGCTAGTGTAAAATAAAAACGAAGTTTTTTTTATATTTTTATTTCGAAGATTTCGTTATTTTATGAAAGTAATTTGATTATTTAGTTTTCTGTGCAGTAGTTTTTTATAATAAATTTTCGAAGATAAAATTTGCAAACAGACGATAAAATTACGTCATCATTTAGGTAAAGTAACGTTTCTCTCCCGTGGTACTGTGGTACTACTTATGAGGTCATTTAGTCGGAAATATTTTGAAAATATATTATAAAAAAACTAGGTATCTACTTACTGCATAGATATCAAAAATATAAAAATACCTTAGTTTTTACTTTATACCGAATTTTTCAATCGATTTTAATTTATTTTCAGCTCCAGAAAATTCCGCGGGTTGACTTAACTTTTTTGATACGATTTCACTAAGAAATAGGCATTTTCTTTTTTTTTAAACAAGAATCGAATCGCATTAGAGCACACTTTACATTCATTGAAGCACTTGTAAACGACCAACAAAACCTAAATAACACTCAATGAACCATTACCTTCAAAAATTAATGATATTCATTACGCGATGTTTTTTCTGAAGAATTTACAAATCTATACTAATAGGAACTACTAGTCCGGTTTAAAAAAAAATGTTTGCATATTCAATAGCCCAATTCCGGAAGGTTATAGGCTATAATATAACATCACGCTACGACCCAAAGAAGCGGAGCAGTAAGTATTAGCAAAGTATAGGCAAAATTGAAGTGTCTGTCTGTGATTTCAAAAAAATAATACCAATATCTAAGTGGGTAATATAATTATGTTCCACTGTATGTACTAACTGGAACATTTTCGAATGTGACATAATATTTATCCTGAAAGATTTCCGGGATAAAAAGTTAGCCTATGTTAATATCCGGAAGGTAGTCGATAGCCTAATTGGTAGGACGGTGGACTTGAAACCGGAGGTCCCGGGTTCGATTACTACCCCCTGCCAAAATGCTAAGCTCCTCGTGCTCCGGAGGGCACGTAAAGCCGGCGTCCGGTCACCAACCCGCCTTCTAAGCGTGGTGACTATGGCAATTCCTCTCAATGAGTACCACTAAAAATGGTGCACTAGAGGGAGACCATGATCCAGCAGTGGATCTTAAAAGGTTGATGATGATGAATATCCGGCCCTACAACTATCTCTGTGCGTTGATGCGTTGCTCTGTTCTGGCGTGAAAGAAAGACAAACAAACAAACACACCTTCGCATTTTTAGATACCAAAAGATTTAGGTACTCGAAAGTAAGTACTTAACTGTTTTTTTTTTATCTAAATGTCTAATTTTGGCCAGAAGAAGAATATTTTGTTAGACTCCATCATCAGGTCTTCCAAGTTTCCACATTCATCATCATCATACAAAAGTAAATAAGGGCCAACACAATTGCTCTAGAACTAAACATATAAAACCGTCGTGTCGCTAACTGACTGACAATCAGTGAAGATATAAATATGAAAATTTGAAGGTATGCTGGTATTATTATATAACTTTCCGCCCCTGCTTCGCCCGTGGAATTTATAAACTGATTGCACACCCGATAACATTACGATTTCGAATAAAGAACATTGTCATTATTGGTTACTGCTCTGCTCTCAAAAGTGTTTTATATATCCAAATCATATTATCTAATAACTCGGTAAAAAAATCGGTCCAGTAGTTTTCGGTTTATAAGGGACAAACAAACATTTCACATGTCACAGAGATTTGGTAATAGTGTAAGGTGAAATTATATTATATAGATGATAGGACCACTATGAAGCGATTATCACATAGACGGACATGACATGCTGAAATGTTGCCTATATAATAAATGTTGCCTATTCACCTGTCGTTTCTTGATGAATCCTGAAGCTTATTCAACCTTTAGAAACCCTTTATGGACAAAGGATGTCCGGAGGCTGTCAAATAAAATGAAGACACCTTTACCTAACCTTTAAGATTGGGTTAAGTTAAACTAAGTTTTGCCTGCATTATTGCCAAATTGGAAAGTGTAATAGTGGATAATAATCTTCTTTTTCATTTACTAGAAAAAAACGTTACTCCCGAAATACCGGGATCCAGCATACCTACATGTTGCGGGACTAATCTCGGTCGAAAAATTTGCGGGATCCCGATGGACTAGTGGGATTACAGAGAAGAGTGGTACATACGTGTTTCTCTAAGGTGCGGGGCGCCGAGCCCTAGGGGAATGGTGTGAAGGCGCGGGGTTTGTTTGATTACTTATATTATTGTAATTATGACGCAATGCAATGATTTATTCATTGAATATTGATTGTCATAGAATCTATAGATAAATCAAAATCAAACTGAACTTTATAAGAAATACTATTATTTTTTTAACCATCGGGCCGGGTACCCTGCAAAAACCTGCGTCACACCTGCGACCTTTTCTAAGAATTTTATTTTTTATATTTGATTATATTTATTATATAAATAAACCATTTAAAATGTCCAAAAAAGCTTATTTAATTTGGATTAAAATTCTATTAGGTCATTATTACGATTATTTACTATTGATTTCAGAGGTTTATATCGACCCTGCGGGGATCCCGCAAATACCTGGATTGAAATTATTTTGCCGGATTGCATTCCCTAGTCACAGCTTTTTTTCTCCGAATCTATACTAGACGAATAATGTGGAAACTTAGTACATAATAGAGTTTCATGACCCATAATAGCGTAGCAAATTACGATTTGATGCATAATTTTGAAATTGTTAAATTATACTAAAGAAAATATACAAAATTTTATCATTCTTCTCTCCTTATCTCCAAAACTACTGAGTCTAAAATTTAAAAAAAAATCCCGTCTTAAATTTCTGACCAAAAAAACCCTACGGAACTAACAACTTGGCCAATTATTTAGAATCCAAACTTACAAACTTTACCTCTTTATAATATTAGTATAGGTTAGCGTGGAATAAGAAATCCACCTGAAATAATTATTTCTATTCCTCCAGACTCAAGTCCTCTCGTATCTAGTAAATTCGGTCGATTTTTTTCTTTGCCATTTTAACCACTGTTTCCTATTGGAGTAGGAATAACTCCATCCCTTTTGGGTACTTGTATAAATACGCTTATAACTACTTATCTATTAGAGATAGATATATGATACCAAGGACTTTTTTATACACAAATTTATTCTAAACAATTATTTCCTACATCATTTTGTTATATCTCTATCGGATTAGACAGCATACGCCATGAAAACTCGCTGGGGCTGACATTTTCCCAGACATGATTCACTTTTATACTGTTAGTCCTCAGCTCGTAAACATGATATCGCAAATATTTCAGGTGATGCAACCTATCTTTCAGAGACTTTACAGTGAAAACCGCATCAAAATCGCAGCGGGGGACTTTATTTTATAACTAGCAATTGCTCGCGATTTCGTACGCTTTGTATTAGGAATACAATTCAGCCCCTTGGGTAGGTAGCGTGATGTTATATAGCCTTTAGACCTTCCTCAAGTATTGGGCAAAAAAAATCGTCACGGATTGCCGTTGCCGGCCCCAGGGTACCCAGCGGAAGACAGTCTTCCTCACTTAGCCGAAGATTTTTGAGGCTATACCTAACGAGTGGCCAGCTATGTTGAGGTATATAGATGGAAAACCCTCTTTCTACGGTTTGTCGGATAATGTACATAGATTTTTTATTATAAAAACCAATTGGTACATAGTCGGTTGTGGGGATCGAACTTGCGACTTCTCAGTTGTGAGCCGACGTTTTACCCACTCGCTGGTAGTTCCAGGGATTAGCGCATTCAAACAAACAAACTCTTCAGTTTTATTATTCGTATATAGATTGATTTACTCTAGATTAATACTAAAAAACGGGGTTGGGAAGGGGCTTGCTTTTTGTGTACTCCTACGTATACATACATAAATTGAATGTATTGACAGTACAATGTGAATATTTTGTCAATAACCGCGATCGTGGTGGGATGTTTTCGACAACATCTGGTAGCGTTTAAACTTTTTCATTTTGTATATTTTATCGGTGGTCCCCATTTGCGGAGGAGGCAACACGTGTGTCCTTTTAAAAAAATAACCACAGACTGATATTGAGCTCACTGAAATCTGAATTCAATTTGGAATTTTCCATGATATCAAAAAAAAAATCTATCTATGATTTGTGCGTGGACAGACTAGAGTGATCTAAATGTTATAAAGGTTTTGTTAGACGAGGTACGAAACCTTAAAAGAACCGATCAAGTACGAGTTGAACTCGCACACGAAGGATTCCGTACCACAGTGCAATAAACGTAGTTTCGTAAAAAAAATTGCGTGAGTCCGACTTACACTTGGCCGGTTTTTATTATTTATTGATTTACTTCAGAGTATGCATTTAGCGACTCACTAATAAAAAAACAAACCAAACATTACTAGCTTTCCGCCTCGGATTGGCTCGTGGAACATTTTAAAATATGACATTAAAAGTTATCCCGAACTATAAAAACATCGATGTAATGTCAACTCCGGCCCTGTTAGGTCAGATAGAAATTACTAAGTTTCTTGTCGTTTCTTCATAGTTATTAATTTTCGAAACGTTGGTAGAATCAGTCTCATCATTGGAGGTTAGCATCACTGCCTCAGATCATGGGGGTCCTCAATCCCACTCTCACCTTGCAAGGTATCGGCCCAGCTGGCTCCTGTACCGCTGGAATGACCGGCGGAAGTGAATTATTATACTCCACTCTCCTTCGGCTAGCGTTAATAAAACGCAGCCACGACACCGATTGCGTATACTGTCTAATCTGTTAGAGCAAGTCTCCGCGAAAATACTGGTCATAATGAAAAATACTATAAGGTTGCAAAGGTAAATAAAATCTATTTAGATATTCCAACATAAATTAAAAAAAATAACAAACATGCCCAAATGTCGGCCCCTTAACACAAAACGCAACTTTCAGACTTAACCACGCCTGAAGTCTAAACTTATACACAGATTTTTTTTCCGAGTAGGATTATTTAATGTTTAAATTTTATGTTATCAACGTTCAATGACGTCTTAAAACAAGAAATATTAAACTGTAAGCTTTTAAAATTTCAAAGTGCTAATTTTCCTATTGTCGGCCATTTTTAACCAAACTTCGGCCCCCTTTTATCCTAATGTCGGCCGGTAAAGGGTGTTATAAATTTGAAACAAACAATTATACAATATGGCCTATGTTTTGTCACTCTCTAACAAACCTGTCTTTACTAATAATAGAAAGAAACAAAACACATTTTAACAAAAACGTTGCTAATAAACGTTTATGAATAAGGGGGTAAGTTTTCCTTTGTAGCAAAAACTCCTTTTATTGCTTGGACATAAATTTTTTTCAAAAGAAAATCTTCTTAATATATTTATATAATATATATATAAATTTGCACAGTTATATTGGTCAGAGTTAATATTAATTATTTTAATTTAAACCTAGCAATTTACGTATTTACATACGTAAATAAATAAAATAAATTAAGAGCCTCTTTTATTTTTAGACTGTCATAACTGGCAAAAGTTTTCTTTCTTTTCTGAACCATTGTCAGCCCTAGATCTTGGTGGCCGTTGTTGGTTGGGATTGGCCATAATGACTTAACAACTAAAATGATAAAAAAAATTAAGTAGTTCAATTCAAATAGGTAAAACAATTTTGTATAAAGAAGATGATGTAACTGGTATGAAAAAATAAACCCAGGCAGTTATGTTATGAAATAAAAAAAAAATATATTGTTTAAGTATTTTTTTAATTCTTTATTAATTTATTCAAAAATCAAATTCATCATTTTTGTTCAGAATCTGCGTTACAATTTACATAGGTAATATACATAATTATAAATATAAGTACGTACCTAGTTATATTAAATTTAGATGTTGGAACACCTCTATATGACCCAGCAAATATAGGTGGCCGAGCTTAGGTTGTTAGGAGTAACCTAATGTCGGCCGCGAATTTTGAATTTCAATTGAAATTATTATAACAAGATAAAAGCGGCCGAACTTAGGATGTTAAATTATGGTGTGAATATAAAATGCCTTTCAAAAATCGATTCTAAAAAACATCAATAAATATAATCATAAATCCATGTTATGAAATTGCTTTCATTTGCCTTATTTCGGCCAGGGCCGACTTTCGGTTTCTTTATGAAAATAAGCGTCCTAACCTCGGCCCCCTTATTTTTCTAAAACTAATGAAAAAAAAAACTTAAATTATAACGTAAAATGTTCTTTAATAATATTTTACTATAAAAAAGAGTAAGAACACCATTGCAAGCTATACATATGGTCAAAAACACATTTCCCAAAATGTGGACTCCACTGCAGTTTCCTGCCATATCGACAATAGCACTGTCTGTTCCGCGGTTCACTGGCTACTGCAGATGATATAACCAGAGTGTATGACGCACAGTGGCCATATTTCACACAGCAAATAATAGATTTTATAAAGTCGTGATTCGCACCAAAACCTTTATCTAATACGGAATTTGAACGTAGTTACCAGATAAAACGTTGCAAGTGGCCGAGTTTAGGCGACGGCCGACATTTGGACACCTTACCCAAGGAATTGTACACATAAACCAGTTTTTGATTATTTTAGGGTTCCGTCAAATATTTTGCTTTCCAAAAGGGTTCCGTCGCCAATGAGTTTGAGAACCGCTGTGTTAGAGATATAACAAAATGATGTAGGAAAAAATTGTGTAGAATAAATTTGTGTATAAAAAGTCCTTGGTACCATATATCTATATCCAATAGATAAGTAAGTTATAAGCGTTGATATAATACTTTTTTTTCTTTCTTCACGGGTTGCCTTACAGCTCCCGAAACCGTGTTACGGTTCCAGGGTACCCAGCGGAAGACCAAGTCTCCCTCGTTTAGCCGATGGTATTTGTGAGGCTATAATACCTAACGAGTGGCTAGTTCTGTTGAGGTATATTTAAATGGAAAAGCATTGAGTGTGATTTGTCGGATTATGTACATAAGTTTTTAATTAAAAAAATTACTACATGGCCGGAATCTGGAATCGAACCCGGGGTCTGCCTAGTTAATACCAGACGTCTTAACCACTCGGCCACCGACGCACTATATATACATATATTAATATTTCACGCTTCTATAGTAGGGACTCTATTTTGGTATGGAGAGACTGGTTTGTTTGTCCGGTTAAAAACAAATTCAAGAACAAATTTATGTGAATGAAAGTAAAGTATTCCATTAGTTAAAATCTTACTACTTGATATCTCTTGATTACCGAATTGATAGTCGATATTTCTAATAAATATAATATTTCGACAGTTATCTTGTAAAAAATCTTAAAACACGAGAATACAAACAAAGATAAATGTAAAAAGTAGAGGGTACATATTTCAAGATATAATCATACCATCGAAGCTTAGAAAAGAAAAAAACGAATTAAGTTTTGGAAAGTTGGAATCGCTTCCCGAGACGTCGACTAGATGAGATTATTTTGAAAGTGGCATTATTATAAAATTTATTGATAACAAATAATAAATTATGTAGATAAGATTTTAGTTACTTGCAATGGCTTTTGAATAGATGAAAAATATATCATCTAGAAAAGTATACTTTTTATTCAATAAGTACTAATATTATAAAGAGGTAAAGTTTGTAATTTGGGATGTAGGGGGTAATCTCAAACTACTGAACCGATTTTAAAAATTATTTCACTAATAGAAATAATAATGAAAATAGACCCCAGAATGTACCCAGTGAAAGAAAAATCTTCCTCTTAAGGTACCTCTAAGTGTTAACTATACAAATAAAACACTAGAAAAAAAGTAAGTTGTCACGGGTATCTCTAACCTCACCATTATGGTACAACGCCGTGATTATGTGTTTTTATTTTGTGTACAAATCCGTCTTTAAAAAAAGTTTCAATACAAGAGAATTACGACATCCAAAGCCCCTTCTCTAGGAAAAAGGAGTCCCAATATTACCAATCATGTTAAAGGCATTGGAAGTTATGTCATTAAAAGATTGAAAGATTGCTTTTGGGGTGGGGGTTGGAGAAGATTTATCTCATTAGTTAAATGGTGCGTCTAGACAGAACCCCAAATTGCAAAGAGTTGTGAAAATTCGAGAGCTTTTAGTTCGAAACTGCGGCAACGGCAAATTTATCACATAATTTGAAACTAACAACCAGTCGCGCGACGGCAATTCGGTTGCTATAGCAACCGGTAGAAAATTGTAAACACCTGAAAGTTGTATTCCAGTCGCTCGCAAGTAAATTACATTTCTAGTATGAATCATAGAATATAACGGGTTTAAAGGCGATTTCAATGATAAGAGTAGGTTTTTATATTAATTTATTTATTCAATCAAAATCTCTACATAGCTCCAGCGTGGCTGATGCAGATCTGGTTCAGTTCCGAACTCTTCAGAGATTCTAATATCATATACAAATATTTGAATCTCTGTCTAAAACATTACTTGCCAGTATCAACAAATACTTGCAAGTATATTCTACAAAAAGTATGAACAAAAAGTATGAATAGGTACCCATACCTTACACAACGATAAAGCTGCATAATAACTATAATATGGAGATTCTACGTCATGTCATGATGCCGTCCGCGCTGTGATGGTTGTGATTAGTCAGTGATTGTTAGGACATATCACAGTCGGCGGGAACATCTTAGATACATAAATCGGCTATTGTTACTGTAACGTCTATCTATAATACTTGACATTGGCAAATCACCAATTAACATTGATGGAGCCATTAGCCAAGTGGATGGCGATACACATGTCGTGGTATCTATATAAAAAAATTGCTAATTTCGTGATATTACTGCAGCAAGCAAAATTTGCAACTAACAATCCAGTCGTGCTACGGCAATTTAGTCGCTATAGCAACCAGTCGCAAATTGGAAACACCTATCCAAACCAGTATTGTGCCAGTATGTATATTATAAATAAATGAAGTGAAAGTATGCAATCCGTAGCTATGCAGTTGCTAGTTCAATGATAAAACTGTGGGTGTGTTTAAACACTTTTTGAATTTCTTTTCAGAATTGTTGAAATGTTAAGTTCAATTGGTTTTATAAATACTTGGTGCTATTTTTACATTTCAATTATGATATTGTTGGAAAGAAAAGAATAAAGAATTCGAATAGAAATATCAAATTGAAATAAGTTGCGTACTAGCTATTCCCTTGGCTCCGTCCGTGTAGATTTAGTAATTCAGCGTATATACTTCGATACTACAGCAAGTGTAAAGAACCATTCGAATTTTTGATGCGTAACATCTTTCCTCTAGCTTTCCTGCAATCTGTGGGAGTAATTTCGTAAAAAGGGATGGAAGTGTGTAACAAGAAACCGGGAAAGTAGCCACGACGCGCGTGGATTTTCCGAGAGGTTGGTACTGTCAGCCAACAGTGTGTGCGTGTGTGTGACGAGAAAGAGAAAGGGAAATAGAGAAGGAGAACACTTACAGTGTTGTGTATAAAGTGTTAATGTTTTCAGGATATAATGTTAATGTTGGTTATTAGCAAGGCGAGATGTCAGATGTTAGGGTTCCGTATCCAAAGGGTAAAAACGGAAACCCTATTACTAAGACTCCGCTGTCTGTCTGTCCGTCTGTCACCAGGCTGTATCTCATGAACCGTGATAGTTAGACAGTTGAAATTTTCACAGATGATGTATTTCTGTTGCCGTATAACAACAAATATTAAAAAACAGAATAAAATAAATATTTAAGGGGGGCTCGCATACAACAAACGTGTTTTTTTATATAGATAATGGTACGGAACCCTTCGTGCGCGACTCCGACTCGCACTTGGCCGGTTTTATTTAAGGCCCTCACTGCTTGTGCAAAAAAATCAGTAGAGGGGGTGAGGCGGAGTGATGCAAGCTTCGATTTGCGGGGAGATGCGGCGCGCCTACTATGAACATACCGAGACCGCGACATCACAATCTAGGAACATAGGAATAATCGGACTGAAATAATTAATTTTCGTTTTGCCAGCGACTTAGCATGTATGAGTTTTAACTGTGCCTAATAATAGTAATGTTTTACATCCAATGCGTAAGTGTAATATAAGTTAATCATTCTCTAAAATTAAATTAAAATAAAAAAAAAAAAAAAAAAATATTATACCGCTACCGCTGCCTTTTTGTAGACCAATTCTTATCAATAACTCTGAAACTCGAAAGTCGCGTCCTTGGAGACTTTTGCTCAGAATTACGAAACGAATCTATTCTCAAAATTGCGTGAAATTTGACCGAAAGTCATTTCCATATAAAAATTTCTTTAATTTGTACTTTTATTTCTACCCACCTAATTATTATAGGTGCCTAACTATAAAAGAAACTAGAAATTGCGTAATCGACACTTTGCTTTGCCAACTCTTGACATCGATTTGCGGCATCCCTTTGCCTTTGGCGGTTTCTCCTGGCGGCCGGTCCATTAGCCGCGGCGCGAGCCACACGGCATCAAAGGACTTAGCGACTATCTTTTTACATTCACAGGATGTTTCTTGTGTTTATTATTGTTACAGTAAAAATATTTCAAACATCTGTGTTGAATTATAGATAGTTATAAGGTTTTTATCAAGTATTTACTCAATAAAAAGGTTCAGTTTGTGTCTGAAGTTGTTTGTTCGAAAGGAATAGGTATAAAAACTTATTCCATTGTAATGATGTTACATCTAGAACAATTATTATAACCAATGTGTGAATTTAAAATCACTATTTCATTTTGTTTATTTATACTTTAGAAGCTTTATTTTTATTTGTTAGAAAAAATCTTTTAAAATTTACTGAGTGAAATTTTAAGTATTAAATTAATTTAAATTAAAAGTTGCATGATGTATTTTTCTTCTTTATCACAATCACAAGCCAATAAACACTGCCTCTTCTTCAAACGTCCTATTTTGTTTAGAGTAGTAAGTAAACTGTGGATTTCGAGTGCGTGGCCAATAGTAGGTACCAAATCTATATTTTATTCAGAGATAATTTAAGAAGAAATAAAATATCAAATAAAGTAATATAATTTAAAATAAACATTGTATTTCAGTGTGTTATTTTATTAGAATCAGAAAATATTATAAAAACTAGTACGTAATAATTATCGGTATTATGGAAGATATATACCGGAATATTGATAATCAGAATATTGAGATTATTACATGCCCTTACTAGTGTAGGTAGATACATCCTACTAAAAATATTTTTTCATTGGTCTATAAAACTTTGTGAGGGAGAGAAATATCAAACACGCTGTATTCATAAAATGATGCACGCGCGAACATATCCCGCGCGACTATTTCGCGTCACAGCCGTTGACTTGAGACGTCTAGAAAGTGCACGTTCCTCTCATATCGTGTAAATTTGTTGATAAAATCTCGTTACACAATTTATTTTTATTTTGTATTTTTTTGTGATTATATTATAGTTTATTTTATTAAGTATTAACTAATAAGTAGTAATTTATAGTTTAGTGTAAATAATGGGTAATAAAAGGAATAAAGAACTACGTAAGATTTGTATTAGAAAACGACGTAAGAAGAATATAAAAAAACATACTTTTGACTCTGAGTAAGTATAATATTTGAAATTATAATACAAAATCCTTATTATTCAATATCTTCAATCAATGTAAAAAGAAAAGATGGAGTAATACAACCGCTCAGCGTGCCTGCCACGTAGCATACGCTCTGCCTATACACTACTCCTCGTCCCGGTGTTCCTCTTTTCTTATTTTGTATTAGCACTACGGCCGAATACTACAAAACAGTGAGAGTACAGAAATTAAGCTTACGTATGTACATAACCTTTTATACTTACACTCGGCCACAGTAAATATATCTAAACAGTACCGAAACATATGGTAGTCTATCAAAAACTAAGTAGATATAAAGTTACCTATTTACACAGGCAAAGGCGGGTAAAAGCTTAGTCCATTGAGACCTAAGTATGTATAAAACACCACATTTACACAGGCAAAACCGAGACATATGGTAGTCTATCAAAAACTTAGTAGGTATAAAGTTACCTATTTACATAGGCAAAACCGGGTAAAAGCCTAGTCCATTAAGACCTAAGTAGGTATAAAGGCAGACATTTACACAGGCAAAACAGAGACATATGGTAGTCTATCAAAAACTAAGTAGGTATAAAGTTACCTATTTACACAGGCAAAGCCGGATAAAAGCCTAGTCCATTAAGACCTAAGTAGGTATAAAGTCAGACATTTACACAGGCAAAACCGAGACATATGGTAGTCTATCAAAAACTAAGTAGGTATAAAGTTACCTATTTACATAGGCAAAACCGGGTAAAAGCCTAGTCCATCAAGACCTAAGTAGGTATAAAGTCAGATATTTACACAGGCAAAGCCGAGACATAGGGTAGTCTATGAAAAACTAAGTAGGTATAAGTTACCTATTTACATAGACAAAGCCGGGTAAAACCCTAGTCCATCAATACCTAAGTAGGTATAAAGTCAGATATTTACACAGGCAAAGCCGGGAAAAACCTAGTCCATCAAGACCTAAGTAGGTATAAAGTAAAATATTTACACAGGCAAAGCCGAGACATTAGGGTAGTCTATGAAAAACTTAGTAGGTATAAGTTACCTATTTACATAGGTAAAGCCGGGAAAAGCCTAGTCCATCAAGACCTAAGTAGGTATAAATTCAGATATTTACACAGGCAAAACCGATACATATGGTAGTTTATTAAAAACTAAGTAGTATTAGTATGTATAGAAAGCCCGCTGTTTCTAATAAGATAGCTAGAGCGGGATAGTGGTAGACGTTTAAGTTCGGGTGTGAAAGGGACAGACAATAGGATTACGAGAAAAACATCGCTAATTTATAATCAGGCGAGTTCACCAGAGCGTCCGGGACACGTCCGCTGCCGGCGGTATCTGTCCGCCATCTGCCGATATTTACGGAATTTCGGGCTTTTCAATTAATTAAAAAATAAACACGCTATTAATTTGCCATTTTTTAAGCAATGTCTTTAGTACATTGATTTTCCTACAATATAGTTTTTTTTTAACGTTAGTTGTCGCTCAAAATATTGAGAATTTTGAGAGCAAAAATTATTTTCGTGCTGTAACTTGCGATTTTTTTTTTAAAGATACTACAAAGATTTAATAATATTTTATTATTTATATATTTTCTTTATATATTTCACTATTCACAAATTTTTTTTCGGACTTGTAAAATGGCTTGATATGTCCACATTTAGCGACAAAAAAATAGACGTTTCAGAGAAAATGTACGGAGACGTCGCCTTAATATACCCTTCGACTAATCCCTTCTAAAATCAAAATCCAAGTCTTTGGACCTAAAATAAGTATCGTGGTTTTATGTAGATATTTATTTATGTCATTAGAAACCTCAACTGTATCTCCTAAATTATTTAAGAAGGTATAAACGAAACCCTAAAAACTACAATATGACGAAATGCATGCCATCTAGGGGAAAGCTTATTGGAAAAGTTTTAACTAGATTAGATTAGATAAGATGAGTGAACGTATTCCAAAAAGCAACTTCGCAGACAGTCATCACGATCTACTTTATAGCTTCTGAGTCGTAACTAAGTTCCTACTTCTTAATTTCGGTTTTATATTTGCAAGGGGATTATAATTGGGGGAAAATAAAGTTGACGAAAATTATCTCAGTTCATAAAGGGACATTTTTTCTAATGTAATTTTTCGTAAATCGTTTGCTCGAATTTTAGGTTTCTGTACATTGGAAAACACATGAAAATTACTGATTTATAATTGTATTTGAAAATAAATTGACCCTAAATGGCCCGTGCGAATACTTCGCACCATTAGTTCAACTGATCTCCAACAGATGCAGTCTTTTACAAAATAAATAAATTAGTCTAAATTTTAAAGAAACATTTAATTTTTTTTTGTTTATTTTTCGTCATCAGAGGGGAAAATAATGTTTAAATGGCGTATCAAACATTGACTTTTACAAAAACACCTTAATATATAGTTTTCGTTGTGGCTGTAGACGCTTATTTCATTTCATGAGGCTATTAATTACGTATCTTTAGCTCGTTTTAGGGGAAATCAGTCATCAAAATCCAATTTTTAATAAAAATTTTCAGAAAACCTATATATATATATATATATATATTGATTTTAAGGATATGACAAATATTGTTATTGTTTTGAAACTATGATTAGAAACATTTTACTCGTAAGAAAAAAATCCTAAATACAACTCCGAAAACTTTATTTATCAAATTTTATGGCTATAATATAAGATGGTACCATTACAAAAATTAACATGAATATTTTTTTGGTAATTATTTATCGTTTCATTGTAAAATTATGTCTATGTTGTATGAGATTTTATGAGAAATTGCGTTTTAAACAAATATTATGTTTCTATCCTGCTCGCGTGCGCTCGATTCTAGATAAATGCGTTCTGCTCTTTCATCACTCATTTTCCCATCGGCCACTTCCCCTTTCCGCCTCCGGCTTTCAGAATCGGTCCAGTAGTTTGAAAGGGTGGTTCGAGGTGGTCCCATGGTCATCAGGTCAGGATCTGATAATGGGATCCTGGAGAAATCGAGAACTCTTCAAATTTTATAGGCACACTTGAAGCCATTTGGGTATTTTTTTTATAGTGACTTGTGCATTTTTGCTTACGGAAAGCACACTTTTCAGTGCATAATTTTTTGAGACTACGATTTGATGTTATCGATTCATTGTAGTGCCTCTAGTAGTAGTACTATTGATGGTACTACGTATACTGATCACCAGTTTCTAAGTAACCCATGCACTTAATAAGACAGTTGTCTGAAGTTTACAAGCAAACATTTGTTAAACGTGCTTCAGATTCACCGGGGCGGTCTTAAAGCTTTTTGTTAAGTCTCAACAAGTTTCGAGAACATTGTTTTCAATCACTGTAGTTTGTTTTTAATACAAAAACAACAATACTGAAATATCTAGGCTTCAGGATTATTGAACAACGCATTTGGGGTTTGGTGCAGAGATGTATTATATTTTTTGCTTTTCGTCGTGGAAATTTTTGAAATTATGACATACGTACCTATTAACAAGGACGTGGTTTGGACACGTTGAAAGAATGAAGGATGAAAGATTGACTAAAAAGGTTTATATGGCTGAATTAAAAGGAAATGCTAACAAAGGACGACCTAAGTTTATTTTTATTAAACACTAGCAGACCCGGCAGACGTTGTCCTGCCCAAACGTTGGCTTGCCTGCACTACCCCTACCCCCACCCTACCTCTACCCCTACCCCTACCCCTACCCCTACCCCTACCCCTACCCCTACCCCTACCCCTACCCCTACCCCTACCCCTACCCCTACCCCTACCCCTACCCCTACCCCTACCCCTACCCCTACCCCTACCCCTACCCCTACCCCTACCCCTACCTAAGCCTAACGAGGTATGTCAGGATCGTAACAAATGGCATTCGATTGTCTCTGCCTACCCCTCTTGGGATAAAAAGGAAATGATTTCATACGGCGCATATCCATATACCCGCGGGCAATGACTAACACACGTTAGTAAATATTGAACCAGTATACATTACATATTGAAATTGGAGCTTCATTGGATACACTCAGCTGTATTTTTAATGGAAAGTGGTTTATAAAAATACTAGCTTATGAACACGGCGTCGCTCGTGGGTATTTTCTAACAAAATTAAATATAGCCTAGCCTACATTACTCAGGGATATCGTAGCTTTCTACTCGTGAAATAATTTTTAAAATCGGTTCGGTAGTTTGAGAAATTACCCCCTACTAAACTTACAAACTTTACCTCTTTAGTATAGTGTGATGTGATTTCATAGCTAGTTTTCCGCCCCGGTTTCGTTTGAAAAAGAAAAGAAAATAAGAATCCGGTTTTAGTTATTTGTAACTAGCAACTCGCCCCCGGCTTCGCACGGTAATAAGTGGGTTTACAACTACAGTGTAACCTCTATATAGCGACAATAAAGCAACAAAAGAACGTACACTGCTGCAGTTCTTATTAATTTCGGCAACTTAGAAAGTACTGTTTATTGCTTAATAATGACCTATTGTTGACGTTATTTAGAGTGGGTGTGATGCTACATAGAGTGTATCATTGTATGGATAACAAGTTAAACCAACCAAAGTCAAGTAATTTCGACGTTTTAGGGAGTTTGTCGTTAAATCGAGTGACGTTAAATGGAGTTTACACTGTATTTGAATACCTATACGCTTTATAACTACTTATCTATGAGAGATAGATATGTTTTACCGCAGTCGTTTTTGTAGATATTTTTATTCTACACATATGGGCGCGGGCGGGATTGAACCGGATTTCCCATCATGTCACTTCAGTCGCCATGACATGACGTAGAAGTCTTTCCTACATAATTTTGTTATATATCTGACGTATTAAGCAGCATACGACATGAAAACGCGCTTGGGCTAACTTTTTACCAAACTTGATTCACTATACTGTTAATCCTCAGCTCCTAAACATGATATCTCCATTTATATTACTCGTAAACCTTTCTCATGAATTAGCCTATTTAATCGTGAAATCCGCAACAAAGTCGGTTCAGTAGTTTTGTCGTGAAAATGCACAGACAGACAAATTTCAAGTTTTGACCAACGAAACCCTGAAATAAATCAAAACAGCTCTCCACACGTTTTAATGCTGAAAATACGAGGGCTTTTTTGCCCCGTAGGGTCTGAAAAAGCTTAAGCTATGGATAAAATGTAAAATGTCCTATTAATGAACAGAGCACGTCCTAGCAAATAAATTCTAATAAAGTTAATTAAGCCGTGGGACAGTATTATCTCCATTAAGGTGTACCTCCCTCTAAATTAAAAAAAAACTCTGAAAAGGGACTGAAAACTTTTTTCATGTAGGATAACAATCTCTGATAATTTAACTGTAGAAATGGTATCTTAGTTAAAACTCATTAGCGTGTCAATTTTTATTTTTTTTATTTCTTCACAGCTCCCGAAACCGTGTTACGGTTCCAGAGTACCCAGCGGAATACCAAGTCTCCCTCGTTTAGCCGATGGTATTTGTGATGGTATAAATATCAGTTATAATTTACTAATACAAACTAGATTCCGGATCCCGGCCATGTACCAATGGGTTTTTTAATTAAAAAGTTATGTACCTACATAATCTGACAAACCACACTTAGAGGCTTTCCTATCTAAATATACCTCAACAGAACTGGTCACTCGTTAGGTATAGCCTCACAAATACCATCGGCTAAACGAGGGAGACTTGGTCTTCCGCTGGGTACCCTGGAACCGTAACACGGTTTCGGGAGCTGTAAGGTAACCCGTGAAGAAAAAGAAAAAAAAAAAAAAAAACTAGCACACACATTGGTCACGTGGCCAGGACCACCAGTAACAGTGTCTTCTTGTCCATAACAGATGGCAAGCCTGTTGCTGCATTTAATAGACCTAGACAAACCTAACCTATGAATTCTTCCAATGACTATAATAGTCCATTAAACGAAGTGTTTGAGGTACCTATACAAAATTTACCTGTAGTTTAATAAATTGTCATTGTCAATATTGTCAGTTTCATAAATAATATATAGAATGTAAACTAACCTTTCCTAAAAATTCGGCTATCAAATACAAAAATAATTTTGAAAATCGGTCCAGGAGTTTTTGAGCCTATAGAATACGAACAAACAAATACTATTTTTTTATAATAAATAGCCTATTGTACTCAGTGATGATAATATAGCATTCTACTGGTGAAATAATTTTTGAAATGGGTCTAGTAGTTTTTGAGTTTATTCATTACAAACACAAATTGTAGGCAAACGTTCCGGACATGACGAGAATGTATTTTTTGAAAATTCCAAGGAATATCATTAAATAAATCAGCTGACTCTAATTTTATTTTAATTAACGATTTAACATTTGTTTCAGGTATTACGCCATTACGCTGTTAAATTATAACATACAACGAAGGTAAAAGAAGAATATCGTATACTATTTTATCTACTCTTATATCGTAAAGTCTCTATATTACAAAATCGAATTATACTTCATAATGACATGTTTTATATACACGCGTCTGTAATATGTCAAACTTCGATACCGTAATGTATTATATAAAGTAGGATGGGATTAGATAAAGTAGTGTATGAACGGCCACATAACTTGGAATTAAAACACTCGTGGATGCTATTAAAAATTCCACTTGTGTTTTAATTATCCCTATTATGAACCCGTTTCATAAACTACTATAATAGAATATTCTTTCTAAATTTATTACAGACTTTACGAAGCCAAACCGCTCTGGTATTTTTTAGACAGACGTGAAATATTGTCTTATAATTTTTGTTTTCACGGGTTGCCTTACAGCTCCCGAAACCGTGTTATCAGTCCCAGGGTACCCAGTGGAAGACCAAGTCTCCCTCTTTTAGCTGATGGTATTTGTGAGGCTATATATCTAACGAGTGGCCTGCAGTTCTGTTGATGTATATTTAGATCGAAAAGTCTTTTAATTTTAAGTTTACTAAAACTACGCAACCATAAGTTACCTAATTAAAGATATCCATTAAGTCTTATCACCTAAAATTGTTTAGCGAGGGCACTTACATTTCTCCATTTTCCTGCTAGTTCGCCATATGTTTCGTAGCGCCATTGAGGGGAAAAGGACTTAATCCGTGGGTAATGATAACCTTTGCACCTGCGGCGTTGGTACCCCTGATGGTTGTCATGGAAACGTATTTTATGAAAACTGAAATTAGATAATCTCCTTTTCATCTATCTATCATCACGCCTTTTATCCCAAGGGGGGTAGGCAGAGATAATTGAATACTATTTGTTACAATCCTGACATACCTCTTTCGCTTATTTATATTCATATAATTATCTTCTATTCAAATAAGTTTTAAAATACTGCAGATTTTGTATGACGAAACCAAGCCAGGCCCTGATGAAGGGCTGTAGCAATAGAGGTGTCCAGATTTTCAGACGGTTTAGGGCTTCGTCCTGAACGTCTCTTTCCCTCCACTCTGCATGGTGGTGATGGACCACATACGTTTGCCTTCTCCTCGTGCAATATGGCCGAAATACTGTAACATTCGTTTCATGCACACAGTGGAGAGCTGCGGCTTAGATCTGATATTCAGAGTATGGATTTGTGGGCAGGTTCCACAAGGTATACGCGTACGTACGTAGCAACACCACATTTCAAAAGATGTCACCACAATTGTCTAGGCGTATTCAAAAAGAAAAATTACAAAAACGTGGCATACGGACGTAGCAGTAAACGAAAGCAATAAAGACTTTGCATCACGAAAGCACTCGCGTCTATTATTAAGACGGCTTCGTGAGACGTATGTTCCTCGTAAATGTGTGATATTTGTCAATGTAAGGTAAAAAGCTAGCACAATTTGTTTTATGGTAATTTTTTTGGAGAGGAACAAAACTATTGAATGAATAATACACGAATTTTGATTTAGATTTGTAGCGAATCTATATTCCTTACTGTCTTTTTCTTCTGAAGTTTTTTTTCACCATAGCTATATTATCACGTCGGTGTCACCAATATAGGTATGTTAAAAGAAAACTTTAGAAGCTGAAGGAGTAATGAATAAAAGAAATATTTATAAAAGTAAATACATTCTGACATATATATAACTACAATAAATTATACAATTAGGAATATATATATATAATTTTTTTAGACTAATCTTTAGATTAATCTGTTCTTAGTTTCACATTGATTGATAGTTTCCAAAAAATCAGGCCTTTATAGGTACTTTTAGCTTCAAATTGGCGAAATAATTTCATTTGCTTGAATGGACTTTATAAGCATAAATAATAGAATTAGAAAAAAATAATATTAAGGATATAAAGTACATACAGTAAGATTGGCATTTTAGTACCATTTATTTTCCGTTTCCTGAACCATCATAGGTGCCGAACAGGCGGCCTTTTTGCCGACTAATTGTCGACTATAAAAGTAGCCAAATAGTCGGTAAATCCCTACAAATTTTATCCGATTAGGTATTATAACAAACAAACATAATACTTTCACGGTCTCAAGGTATAACCTTGCAGTGTGGCCAGAGACACTAGAGTAACAGTGTCTACTTTTTACCAATTGTCCATATTAAACAAGGTAAGGTTTAGAAAAAATGGGGTTTCTTGCTTCCGTATTGCAAATGTTAAGATTTCAGCCTCAACAATCCCTATGTAAATCCTGAAAATGCAATAAAAACAAAGGTTTAAGTACCTACGTGACAAGGATACGTATCCGGATTATTCATCGAACGCCCAAATTCGTGCGAAATCCTTCCCTTAGACAAAGTTAAACAAAGCTTTAGCAAACATACGAAAATGTCACATTTAGATGTCACTGCCACCAAGTGCCACCCTAGATCTAAGGAACGTGACACTGGATTATGTAAACAGAAGATCTATTCAAAGTTTGGTTGAGGATTTTAGCAGAACTTACTCAATCACGGCTTAACATATTTGCATGAAACTTTGGAGGATAATTCAGACTACATTTTATCTCGGAATTAGGGATGGGGGAGGGGTAGTATATAATTATTAATTACGTTACGGTCACGAGGTTATTAATTTTTTTCGCTCTTTTGCACTGAGGGTAAAAATAGATACGTAGGTGGCATTTACTGACGGCTGTCACTTTTTAGATTAAATATAACAAAAATTATCACAGTTTATGGAGTATCAGAAAATCCAGAGGTCAGATGCTGAGCCTGAGCTGTCTTCTTCTTCATATTAGAAGTAGTTTATCTGTTAATTCCAGAAGTGTGGCAGCTTTATGTGCCCTGCGGACCATATAACCCGAGACATGTGATATTCTATTACGCTGTCGATATCGGCACAAATAATTTTATTTTATTTATTTACATATAACAATGTAAAAACCTTAAAATTAATTATAATAAATGGGAAAATTTGTTAATCCGTCTTTAACAGACGTTAATTTTTGCACCGAATTCCCGGAATTCCTTCGGGATAAATTCTTATGGCGGGCGATAAACTAATATTATAAATATCAACAACCCATAACAATATTTTTGTCTAAGAAATTCACATTTATTGAACTTTTCCCAATACTTTCACGAGATTCTGTGAAAGAATCTGAAAATAAATACAACAGGGCTAAAGGAAAGTGGGAATAAGAGAAGGTTGCTGTCATTCTTTGGTCCTAACAATTCCTGGCACTTCAAGTAATGGAAAATATTTGTAAATGTTCCTTGTTTGGTATTTTATTGATTTTATTGTGGATACAAGCAGATGATTTAATTTTTTGAGGCTATACCTAACGAGTGGCCAGTGCTGTTGAGGTATATTTAGATGGAAAAGCCTCAGTGTGGTTTATCGGACTAGGTATGTAACAATTGTTTTATAAACTGGTAAATACAATTTAGACCAAAACAATTTTTCTCTCGTCCAAACTTGATACTCTCTAACCCCTTCTTTCATATAATAACCCTTTTTACCCTCTGGAATCTGTCGACATTTTTTGTAATAATAAACAACTTTTTTAAACATCTGTAAAAATATATTAATAGCTAGATTAGATATTTTTTTCTAATTTGTTGTTTTAGGGACTTAAAATGTAAAACTTTGAGAGAATGTAAAAATGGTATATGTAATATCAGTCTGTCTACTATTGTTATTTTTCCTTAATAAAAAAATAAATAAAACGGTTGAATTTTGAGAAATATTGAAATTTCGAGATTAAGCATTTCCCGTGCCTACCGCCATTTCAGTAATCAGCGTGAATATCCAGAAGTCAAAGTAGATAATCTAATACTATCTTATAGTCAGTAAACTGTTAGCGACGTGACTGAAAGCTTTTACCTAAACTAATTCAGCCAAGTCCAACGGTCGCAGAACTTTGTGGGAATCAAATTAATTTGTCAATAGAACTTGGTCGATGGGCCGACTTGTAAATTGGTTTGTAAGGACATTTTCCTATGTTAACTGTTTTAGAATAACTTTCTCTAATTAAAATGTTTGTTAAAAAAACTGGTCAAGAGCGAGTCGGGCTTACACAATTAGGGTTCCGTACTTAGAGGAAAACACTCTGCGGGCTTTAAAATGTTTGTTAAAAAAACTGGTCAAGAGCGAGTCGGGCTTACACAATTAGGGTTCCGTACTTAGAGGAAAACACTCTGCGGGCTGCTGTTCCGCCGTAATTACCCACTGTATTACGCGTAATACGGCCTTTATATATTACGACGTGGTTAGAAACAGGTGACAATTTCCACTATTAGTGAGTTTCTCAAGTAAAACATAAGGTGAACTGTCATGTCTCAAATCCCGGAGTAAACGGGACGGAGTAGGGGTATGAAAGGGAAATGCAAACTTCGATGCATTCTATAGGGAGTATAATAGAGGATGAAACTTAGAATGAGCACCACGGGCAAAGCCGGGGCGAAAACTATTTATTTGTCTGGATTTAACTAACGTCTGGTATTTTGAAATGAATGAAGGAGGTATATAAAAATGCCCTAACAGGTAAAAACACCTTGACGCCTTAGCAATTAAACGAGCGAGTAAATCTAATGAAAACTACATCAAGACCCCAAGTGCAAAAGAAGGTGAAAACTGGCGTCCCCTTATAATTTTCCAATTATATTTCCCGTTCAATTTTCCAAGGTGTCGCCCTCGGCTCTCGTCAAATGCAGCCCTTCCTAGCTGCACCCAATTTATATGTACCACAACTTAAAGTGGTTGGGTATAATATTATTAAAAGGCACCATTGTTTGTGAATTAACAGAAATTTTGGTTTGATTGTTTTGGGGATTCAATCAAGAACTACTCGATGGAAACTATATTATACTTTTAGGGCTTTACTCTGAAATAATACTTCCATTCCGTTCCATCGCGGATCCCGGCCATGTATCAATCACGCTTAGAGGCTTTTACATCTATACATCTTAACAGAACTGGCCACTCTTTAGGTAGATATAGCCTCACAAATACCATCGGCTAAAAGATGGAGAACTTGGTCTTCCGCTGGGTACCCTGGAACCGTAACACGGTTTCGGAAGCTGTAAGGCAACCCGTGATGAAATATAAAAGAAAAGGAAAAAAAATAATTAATACTTCAATTTACACCTGCTCTATAAGTATAAAAAGAGAAGGAATGTCTTCCGCTGGGTACCCTGGGGCCGATGACTGATTTTTGGTAACCATAAGTCACCATTAAAGAATTATATCAAAATAAGTGAAGGCATTAACTTGCATACCTAATTTAGGTAGTGATAACATTGTTCGGCTTTAAAGCAAACCGGGTTTAATCCTCACCCAACCTAATATTTTTTTTGCCTTTCTTTCTTCGAAGATCACGTAAAGCGGGCGTCCAAAATTAATATTAGCAATTCGCTAAATATAAAAATTGACAGCAGTGGATCTGGCCACACCAAGGTATACACACCATGATGGATAGGATCATCACAAAATTATGATCTTAGTAATTGAGTTTACCAGACAAAATCATTTATATCCACAATCTCATTTGTCTCCCGTGAACCTCATCTGCCAACATCACGCATTAATTGGTAATATTACACTATGATGCTGCAACGAGAGTGGTTTCCCAAAATTACAAACATAAGCAAATGGTACATTGAAAATTAAATCCTTAGCTCCACTGAATAGAGCATCGAATTAGTTGAGAAATTCTCCCAGTCGCGAAACCCTTTCGCAATTTATATCACTTGTGTAGGCCCCTTGCTAAAATTCCTAATTTGTATTAAAACCATTTTCATGCCACCAGACGCTCATGTTCATTAAGAGTACTTGTGTTTATTCTGCTGTATCGATGTGCGATTAATTCTCGTGAAAACTCTACGGTAAATTAATTCTTACAATGTCGTTTTTAGGTTTTAAAACCCACCAGTGTAAGTAAAAGAGAATAAATACAAAATATTATTTTTATTTAGTCTATAACGTAATAATCACTGAAAAAGATTTTAAACAAATAACCTAACCTAACTTTTTTATATCCAAAAGAAAAATCATAAATTCATACTTCCGGTCACGTGACATCAAACGGGAAGTGACGTCACTATATCCTAAATGTCAAATAAAAAACCACAGACTAGTAACTATATTATAATAACTCGCTGTCAATCTGTCACTGACTAAGTTATTTCCCGTAGACAGAGAAACCAATAGACAACTGGTTGGCGTGGCCACATGAGATAGAACGATAGTAGGATCACTAGCTGTCAAAAGGATGACTAGCTGTCAAAACTCAAAGTTTTATACATCGTCCTGTCTCCCTTCTTTACAAGTCGTATGCATAAGTTGTTCTTTTTCTTGCGTGAAGGAGATGGAAGCTAACAATTTGTCTATTAGTTTCTCTGTCTACGTTATTTCCTTGTTATTTTATCTAATCTGTGACCAATATTTTGTTAGTTTACTAGAACGTGACGTCATCAACGTATTCGCGGGAATTTGAAAAAATAATTAAAAACATTATTGTTTTAAATGAAAATACAAATATAAAAATCTAGTTATTTAAGCCTTACAGCTATAATTTAAAAGTACTTCTAAAAATTGTCTACACCCCTATTGTCCCTTGCGATGTATCAATGGCACTGTTAGAAACCCTGAACTAACTAATCTCTGATTTTCTAAAGGAATCTTTTGAGCTTCATTTCGTTGGATAGTTTTGAAGAGAGTCGAGGCCCTTGCTTGCATTCGACCATGTATCAATACCTACAGAGAACTATGTACTAAGAAGCTGACTAAATTAGAAATTGTCTAAATTATAAATTACGTTAGGTATCCTATCCCGGGGTTAAGTGCTAAGTCTGCGGCTACCTGCAGCATTTTCTACCCATGTGGGGTTAATAATGGCTAAACGAGAGGCACTTTTGGAACATCAGCTGGGAAACCAAAGGGTTGGATATAAACTTATCTTATAAATAATATATAATATTCTCTTCATCAAAGGTATATCAAAACATTTCACATTATCTCCAGTAAAATAAACACATTTCGTCACTTTCTGCCACATTCCCCTAGGCACATGTTTTACACATGCAAATTGTGGTGAGTCGGGGTATATCTGTAATTCCCTAAGACATCTCGAGTGAATCCTTTGATATTGCCAAAACATGAAGCAATAAGGAAAAGTTATATGGAAATGTAACATTATTCGATTTACTTATATTCTGTGATAAAAAGTACATATGGCGAAAAGTACATACTCCTTTCCCCTGACATGCCCAAGATTTTCATCAAGTTAAAAACTTGTTAGCGCAATGAACTCGGTAAACTGCGCCGCTTATTTTGTCGATATCTCTTTAAAAAGTTGTTAGAGAGATACACTGCGAAAACAATCGATAGGATTGACAAAAAATCGGTCTTGCGAAAATACACAAAACGGCTCTTCCAGTATTATACAAAAACTATTAGAAATAGCAAGTTATAGTTAATGTTTTCATAAAGTATGTGAAATTATCTATAGGATAAATACGAGAAAATTGTACATTAGTAACTATATTAGGAGAACTTGAGCCGCAAAATCGGTTAAAATTTATCTTTCGATCGCGTAATTTAAGAAGTTGTCAAGCATGACGTTATTTGTATGGAATAAAAGTTATGAGGCGTCTCCTTAAAGTCCATCACATGAGCCCTTGCCTGCTTCTGTAAAGTAATTTATTTTAGCCATTCAAATGTGTCCAAACCACAGAAAAACGATAAGACCCAAAGCTTTTATTTATTATCATCAACAGACTATTCTACTCTAAAAGTTAGACATGCCAATAAAATTGTGTTCTGCAAACCTTGAAATTCTGTTAAGAATTACAAACAGGGTTCAATAGAAAAAAAGTATAAAAGCAATTCATTAGCATGTTGCCGGCGTACAAATGAATTCTAATAAAGTTAATCGTAGCTTCCTCACTTTCTCTTTGTCTTCACATTTATAGATAAAAACGTGCTCTAAGAAAATGTAGAAGGAAGGCTGTGGAATTCTAATTGATTTTGTTGCGTTATTTGGTGAATTTGGTTCGATATCTGTTTTGCATCTTTTTAGGTTGCCGCATGTTCATCATGATTATCATGAACTATCATTACGAAACCTTATGTATTTATTTTAAGGATTACCAACAGATATTACAATTTCTAGTGTATTTATCATCACGCCTTTCATTCCAAGATGGGTAGGCAGAGACAATAGCATGCCATTTGTTACGATCCTGACATACCTCTTTCGCTTCTTTTATAATCATCATACCTTTCATACTGCATGCTCGGCGATTGTTTGTACATTTAATATTTCTATCTATCAATTTTTTTATATGTTTAATAAAAGTACACCTAGATTGTCCTCTACCACCATTTCCTTTCACTTCAGCCATATAAACGTTTTTAGTAAATCTTTCATCCTTTATTCTTTCAACGTGTCTATTTTTTTTTTTATTTTTAATGTATTTGTAATTGCGTATATTAGAGGCAGTCACAAATTAAATAATATAAATTTCATTTTTTTTGTATTTTATGTAGGAATCTGAGAATATTTCTATTTTTTTAACATTATAATGATATCATTTTAATGAACAAGATTCTTGAGGCTAGCGTTGATACAGTGTTGTTCATTAAAATCTTATACCTAACAGAAATCAAGCTATCCACATTATTCTGCCCAATTCAGCGCTATTATAAATTGCGTTTGATTTGATTCATTAAATAAAAAAAAACAATAAATGCGCCAATACCTAAATGCGCGCGAAAATAGTTCAAATAAAGTTTTTTATTGATTTTTAAAGCAGTTCGTTAAAAAGTTAAATAAGCAGATATCGTGCGAAGTCAGGTCCTCTCACTAATTCTAAAATAACTCGTGAAAGTTCGTTACATGAATTACAATGTAAACCCAATTCAAATGTTCGATATGATTAACGGAATTTAAGTTAAGTCATTTTGCCAGAATTGATTGCCGTGACTCGGTTATTTGTAAAGAAAGTTTTATAGTTTATATAACTTAGTTGAGTTTACAATTTAATTAAGTTATACTGTCTTCATTAATATTACAATAGAACAATACTAGCTGATGCCCGCGACTTCGTCTTAACTTTATTTACAGATAGAAAAATATTACAGGCGTCGGTGGCCGAGTGGTTAAGACGTCTGGTATTAACTAGGCAGACCACGGGTTTGATTCCGAATGCCTGCCATGTACTAATGGGCTTTTTAATTTAAAACCAAAAACCACACTTAGAAGCTTTCCATCTAAATATATCTCAACAGAACTGGCCACTCGTTAGGTATAGCCGGAGACTTGGTCTTCCGCTGGGTACCCTGGAACCGTAACACGGTTTCGGAAGCTGAAAGGCAGCCCGTAACAAAAAAAAACACTTTTAAGCTTGATGTCTTCAATAGTTAACGATTTTATTTATTCGTTCATTGGATTGAATTCAGGGTTTAGCTGAAAATTGTAACTTGGTACCTTTGGAATAGGAACAAACAAACAAACACATCTTCACGGCTTTTATACCAATAACAGTGTCCACATTTTGCCAGTTATCCACAATCCATTTTGAACAGATCAGGAGGCAAGTCACTTCTTTTTAAAAGTAAATATCTAGTATTTTTAGAAGAAGTGCAGACGCCAACTTTACTTTCCATCCGAAGCACGAGGAATTGAACCCGGGATCTCCCTAAAAATTCAGTGTATTTTAATCACCTAGATTATTGCACACGACCAGCACAATCGCAATTAATCAGGCTCATGGCCGCTGAATACTAATTCGTGTGATACAAATGAGTCCCACCGTCTACCCTTATGTCTAGTCTAACAAATTGCTACACCTGATGCGTCTGATGCGAAGTTATCTACATTATTCAAGGGTGTTAGTGGTCCTATCTATGGCATCACGCCTTTTATGGCGAGAGGGGTAGACAGAGACTATTTACAGCCATCCTTCAATCTTCTAATACCTTACTTCACTATTCATCATCATCACTTTTTGTTGCGGTTTTCTTTATTAGATAGGTTAATTTACGGATATTAAACATGGACCTATCATGTTTAGGAGCTGAGCAGAACAGTATAAGTTAATCAAGTCTGCGAAAAAATAGCTCCTGCCTGTTTTCATGGCGTATGCTGTCTAATACGTCAGAGATATAACAACATTATGTAGGAAGGAATTGTATAGATTAAAATTATCTACAAAAAAGTCCTTAGTAGCATATGTCTATCTCTAATAATGTATCTTTGTAGGTATTCAAATTGCTGTAAAAAACTTTTAGGAAAATAAAAATTAATTTGACAATAAAAACCCCCCTACGCAAAATATGAACATTTAAAAATCATCAAATATTCACTGGCTCGAAAATCAATCATAAACAATCATAAATCTCTTGTCAGTATTTTAGGCGCGGGTGCCACCTTAACTAAATGTGTATATCTTTATGAGAACAAATATAAATTCCCGTTGCCTCAAAATGAAGTACAAGTCAAATATATTTTTCCGCCCCATATTCACATTCCCATTGTCACTTGACGGTTTACGTTTATTTTGCTCTTGTCACAAAATTTCCAATTTTCGCGAACAACTCAACTGAAGGATGAGGGGTGGCACTGTAATAAACTTTCGTGTGTGAATAGTAATGAAGTCGGGTCGATTCATATTATCATGAATATATCCCTATGGGGTAGATAGATTTTAAATACATAAAAAAGTAATACTAAAACAAAAAGACAAGTGAATTATTTCGCTCTACATTTCAAAATTACAATTTTTTTAGAATTATTTCATTGAATACTGTATAAGTAATAAATAAAACTATTTATTACCCACGGCCAAACGGAGATGGTATATGCGTTTGGGGTAAGAGATTATTTCTGTGTGTTTGTATCTCTTCTAACATTTTTCTCTGGAACGATTTTGATGCGGTTTTCGCACTACATTCAGGTCTTGGATGAAAATCGGTTAATCAGTTTCCAAGATATTCAGGTAGATATACCAGGATATACCCTACGCATTTATGGTTTATTTTTGAGCCAGTAAATATAAATTATTTTATCCTTTTTAAATGTTAATATATTGCGTTGGGGGTCTTTTAATTGTTAAATTATTTTCTAAACTCGGCTCATTTGTGTGCGTGTGTGTTACGGAGTATCTTCGCTGATTGTGAACTGATAGGGGGTCAGGGCAATCATAATTTTTATATGATCTATATAATATACAACTTTTAACTAAATCATTACTTAGGTCACTGTGAAGTTTCAAAGTCTAAAAGCTTATCCCCTAAACATTTTCAAAGTAATTAGGATTTTAAGAGCTTCTTCGTCGGATGGATTTTCCTACTAAATGTTCCTTAATTCCCTAAGGAAGATAAAGATAGATCAGCTAAATACGTATGGATTCTAGGAATTCTTTAAGAATTCTTCATAAATAGAAATCTTCACTAAGAATAATCCTGAGAGTTTATTTTTAACGACTTCAAAAAAAAAAGACGTTACCTACTCAATTCGACCGTATATCTTTTTTTTTATGTGTGTTCGCGGATAACTTCGTCGTTTATGAACCGATTTTGATGATTTCTTTTTTAATCGACAGATAACTCTTCCGGATTAGATTTTTATCTCATAAAAATTGGTTCAGTAGTTTTTCAGTAAATTTGAAAAAACTGACTTTTTAAGTCAATTATCAGTATCTGGATGAAATATGTACCGATTTTGATGAATTATTTTTTTAAGGATATAATAATTTCTCGACATTATCTCACAGACATGACGAAAATCGGTTCAGTAGTTTTTCAGAAATACAGTAATTTGTCTCTGTTTACGGCTGAAAATTATGTATCAGAGAAAAGCCTTAGCAACGGTTGCTATTGACACGAAGTTGTCAATTTTTCTATCGACGGTGGTCTAACGGCTAAAGGTGTGGGGTGCAGCGTAGGATGCACTAGGTTCAAATCCTATCCAAAGCAGTATTTTTTTTAATTATTCTATAATTTTTTTTTATTTGTGTGATTATTTTTCTCTCAGGGCAGCAAAATCACTTAAAAGGGAAAAATAAAATTAACTTTAAAAAGAAAGTGTACCGACTTCAAAAATTTGCACTGAAAAGTTAGAAATAATAAATATTTCGTCGTAGAATTTGAAGACGGTTGGTGCCCCAAAACTTCCCAAATTCACTAATCTAGACAATTCATTAGGAACCTACTATCATCAGTACAAACATATATAATATTGAACAGATATTTATCTTCTTAGATGTTTACTTAATTTTGTATCCTAATTTGGCACCAACCGTCTTCAAATTCTACGACGAAATATTTAATATTTCTTACTTTTCAGTGCAATTTTGTGAAGTCGGTACACTTTTTTTTTTAAGTTAATTTTATATAATATGGAGTACACTGAACATACATTAAACTATAACGCTGATTTTGTTTAAAATTAATATTTTGTATTTAGAAAAACTTCTGCCAGATGATATTACAAAATTTAATGGTTTTCTACTTTGGCCTCCTGACATGATGCATCATTATTATCATGCTGACCAGAGTAAGCCAATCGCAAAGTACAGAATTTGAAATTTGTAATATCGCATAAGAAGATACTTGAAATGAAGTGTTAATGCTTTTGGACAAAATAAAAACACGAATTTCGGCGTTGAGTTTATGTGGGAAATGTAATTGCAAGTATTTCTGCGGACACGCCTTAAGGTATAAAGATGGTTTTACACCCGTGCAGGTGTACTAAAATCAATAAATATATTCAAAGAACGGATAACAAAGACAGAATGCAGTTTCAAAATGATATCGTGATTTAAGCACGTATTGCCTTCAATCAAGAGCCCTATTGTAATGCGTAGCTTCGCAAACAGTGCGTGATGGAAGCTCTGTGTGTAAGCTTTTCGCACGCACGCAACCTTTGTACACCCAAGTTTTGTTTGAGTTTAGATCAGTACAGCTAAGAAAGATGGATGTTTGGCAAACTTGTGACGCGAGAGGGAAGAAAGAGCAAATGCAATCAGGTAGACTATTGAAGTTTTTGTCTTCATTGTTTTTTCTGTGACTCCCTGTTACCGGTTTTTGGCGGTTTCGTATTTATAATATTAGTTAGAATTTTCATAATTCTTGTAATTTAATCAACAAACACAATTTCAAATACCTATGTCATAAAATTTCCCAAAGTAAATAAATTTAAATTACACCGTAAACAAATATTTAAGTTGAAACTGATTTATTATGCAAAACAAACGCGCCAAAATTAGGTACTGGCTGACATTCAAGTTTCCTCTAAAACATACCTCACGCCATCATCCTATTGGAATAATTAGAGTCGATAGAGCACTATACTGATTTTTATGACGCATAAATCTTCATCAAAATTTCAGGAGAAAACATCATTGAAATACATGCAGTGGTTCTTGAGATTATACGTAGATTTTATATTATAATGCGTATATCGTATTGGCCAAAATATGCTCTAGCTGGGATTCGAACCTAAGACTGCCTGGTTCGTGGGTAGGATCACTAACCACTAGGCTACCCAGCACTGACAATTAACTGCTAGGGTGGTCCTCATGGATTTGCTGAGGGTTGTTGCAAAAGTTGATAATTAATCTAGCCGCAGCGGATATCCTCGCGTATGGTGCAGAATACAAATGAACATCTTTCGTATAGTTTGTATATTATTAGGGTATCTATAGATATGCTCTATTTTGTAGATCAATATTGTGGAGAAATAAAGAGACATCTTTTCTATCATCTATCTATCTATCTATCATAACACCTTTCATCCCAAGAGGGGTAGGCAGAGACAATCGAATGCTATTTGACCATCGAATCCTAACATACCTCTTTCGCTTCTTTTATATTCATCATACCGTTCGTATGCTCGGCGATTGTGTGTCGGTATTTTTATATATTCAATAAAAGTACACCTAGGTCGTCCATCCAGCATTTCCTTTCACTTCAGCCTTATAAACCTTTTTAGTCAATCTTTCATCCTTTCTATCAACGTGTCCAAACGTGTTTCTTTAAGAAATAAGGAGGAGGTTCTCAATTCGGCGCGTATTCTTTGTGTCCGGCTTTCATGATTTCTTTCTTTATCGTCAGATAATTCTTCTGGAAATTGGTTCAGTAGTTTTTCATAAAATTTTGAAATATGCACTTAAGATTAATAAGATCCAATTGGAATGACCGCGAGGTGTTTTTTGTCGGTATCAAATATCTCAATTAATACTGTATCAAAGTTAATGTTTGATAGGCCATTTTGAAGATTATTTTCCCCTCTTATGACGAAAAATAATCAAACAATTCAAATTTTAATTTTATTTTAAAATTAGACCAATTTATGTATTTTGTAAAAGACGCCATCTGTTGGAGATTAGTTGAACTATGTAACTTATTACTATCTCAATGGTCAGTCTCAAGGTCAAATGACCAGAAAAAAGGGGAGCTCATCTATGGCCTCTCTTTAGCCTTAGAACTCAGTTAGTAGTGCACCCAGCTTCATACAACGAAATGTGAAAAAGCACCTTAAGCAATTTGTAATGGCAGAGTCATGACCAGTGTCTCTGACCATGTCGCAAGGTATTAAGGCCGTGATGTTTTTCAAATTTTTCAAACCTATGCGATACCGTTATGCATTAATGATGCATAAAGCCTTAGGTCATTCATCCAGGATGCCATAATCTAGATAATATCATCATTTGCAATTCTGATGTTAATGCAGTGAGCATTTTTAGCCATGTCATGCATATGATTTGACATTATTATTATACTGTTACCTTATATTTATAAAACGAGTGTTTTTAAATACACCTGCATTTTTAATAAACATATACTAACTTTCCGGGCATGCTTCGTTTCGGATTATTTTGAAATAATTACATATATGTCTGTGTAAACGGAGTTTTTTGCCGTTTTCATGATTAGATAGGTTGGTTCACCGGGAAGTTTACGAGCTCTATATGTGAATGAAGTCGGGGAAAAAGTTAGCCTCAACTATACTGTCTAATCCGTTAGAGATATAACAAAATGATGTAGGAAAGAATTGTGTAGAATAAAACGGTCTACAAAAAAGTCTGAAAAAAGGCAAAGGCAGTCATGGAGACTGCCGACAGAAGTGAAAAGCGATCATTTCACAATGTATCTGTTTCCGGACCGAAGAATTGCCGGCCAGAAATGCGCACCCAAAAATGCCCGACCCAGGCATAATATGTGGAAGCCTGAATTCCTGCCCGGTTTGCCCTGCTTGATATAGGATTTGAATATCACATAGTAATTTATGATATGATTGTTACGCGATCGGGTAAAAGCTAGAAAACACTTTTTTTGATAAGTGGGTTAAACTATCGGGGCGGGGGAGGGTGCGCAAAGTTGTCTCATATAATGTGTCAATGAAAGACGTAAAAATAAAAATATTTGATGAATTCTTCTTGAATAGCTTTTTATGAAAAATATTTGTAAGACTTACTCTGATCTTCAGTAAGCTAATTTATAAAAAACATTATTTGAAGCCAAAAAAGCGATTAATTTCAAAACACGATTTGTATGAAGGTAAATAAAATTTCAGGAATACGATACAAATCTGTTTGCACTTAGGGTCGTCTGACTTTTACATTAATAATTTCTACTTGGTAAAGTAATTCGTTTTCAAATTATCCCCAATGGCTTTCGATACCTTTTCGAATCAAATAAAAACGATAATATGAATAGAATATTTATAATCTTGGTTATTTTCGAAAAATCCATATCCACTTAAACTTTTTTCTTTATTTCTTCTTCACGTTGCCTTTATAACTCCAGAAACCGTGTTATCGGCCGATGGTATTTGTGAGGCTATACCTAACGAGTAGCCAGTTCTGTTGATGTATGTTTAGATGGAAAAGCCTCTTTTTTTCGTACCAGCTAAAATTGTGAATGTTTTTAATTACTGAAATGCGGATTCGGATTCGTACACACGTAACAGTGTCCACTTTTTGCCAGTTGTCCATTTTAAACAGAACAGGCAGGCCTGTTGCTGCTATGTGTCACTTCTATAACGGAGGTAAATATCTGTTATTTTTAGAAGAAGTACGGCCACCGGCTTTATGTGCCCTCCAAAGCACGAAAAGTCAACTAAAGCACATATTCTTAAATTGGTGCTTAGCATTTTTGGTAATAGTAAAAATTTAATCCGGGACCTCCCGGTTTTAAGTGCAAAACCTTACCAAATTAAGCTATTGAATCCAAAACAAGGGAATAAACAACACAAGTTATTTGCGGGTGGTGAGTAGGTAGCGAGGTTTTCCTATAAAGCTGCCTCGGATCATCAAGTAATTAATGACGAAGGAAGGAAGGCAGGGGTGAAATTGTTACAATTTACGAGCTATTCTTATCTCAAGAAAGGGTTGGCTGATTGAACAAGAAAGCTATGCTTTAAAATTTATATTATACACCTCCAAACTAGAAAATGTCTCTAAGGGATCTTTAAGGTCGTATAATTGATTATAATAAATAAACTACTGATCCAATTTTCATGAAAAATAAATAAGACTTATCCGGAAGAATACTCTGTCTAATGAAACAGAAATCATCAAAATCGGTTCACAATTAGTGGACATAAATGTTTTATGAAAAATAATTTTACTATCAACTTTAACCGTTGAATAGGTCTATTTCTTCATCCACGGTTCCAGGGTACCCAGTGGAAGACCAATTAATTCTCTCTCGTTTAGCCGGTGGCATTTGTGAGGCTATACTTAACGAGTGGCCAGTTCTGTTGACGTATATTTAGATGAAAACGCTTCTAGTCTAGTGAAGTCAAAACTTCAGAAGCAATTTTACTTTTTCCAGAATTTCCCAATTTTCCGGGCAACTTTTCCAATTTTTCTATCCCCGAAAAGCTTATTCAGACTATTACGAACATTAAAAAAAAACTAAATCGGTCCAGCCGTTCTCAAGTGATGCGCTTACCAACGAACGGCATTTTTTTTAGATGAGTACAAAAATTTCTCTATTACACAAACACACCATTACGGCATATACCTTGAGGTGCTTCCAAAGTTTCCAAGAAACCCTTTCCAATTTTAGGCAGCTGTCCACAGCACTCATTGGACCAAGATTTGTCACTTTTCTAACAAGTTGTACCGAAGTGAAGGTGGCTAACAAAACATTCCCAGGAAAAGTGCACTATCTTCTTTTTTACAAATTGATCACTTATGAGTACCTATGCTCGATCTTTTTAAAGCGACCGGAAGCGTCTAAAATCGTAATGGTCCTGCCATCGTACCCCAGAATTTTTGCTATTGTTTTAAGTGGGTACACTTCGTTACTCCCCCTCACTTAAGGGAATTTTCTACGTTTTTTTGCTCACGTATTTTTCGTGTGCAAGGACCCTTACACTAAACTGATAATGACCTAGCTAAATTGAAGGGAGGGAAATGCATTTTTGGATGGTTTCAATCATGAAAATGGATTGGTTAGGTATTATTAGATTAAAAAATACATCAAGTTTTTTTTCTTTCTTACAGCTCCAGGGTACCCAGCGGAAGACTAAGTCTCCCTCGTTTAGCCGATGATATAAGTGAGGCTATACCTAACGAGTGACTAGTTCTGTTGTGATATATTTAGATGGAAAAGCCTCTAAGTGTTGTTTGTCGGATTATGTACATAAGTTTTTAATTAAAAAACCCAGGATCGAACCCGTGAACTGCCTAGTTAATACCAGACGTCTTAACCACTCGGCCACCGACGCACATAATACGACAAGTCTCCCTTCCAAACACATTTATTCGATCAAACATGGGATCGATAACGGATTTCGGGAGCTCGAAGGCAATTTAAAAAAATTAAAAGCATTTGAAATACTATACATTTTCCCCGCCGTTTTATCCACTTTCCGATTTCCTAAATTTCATCGAAATCCGTTCAGAATTTTAGGCATCATTGGATACAAACATCGCTATAGTAAGATTAATCAAAGTAATCCGTGTGGTCTTTACAAAGGTAAACACGGGTACCTTGTCACTGTGGGGGAAGTCAGTGCATTTCGTATTGAATTACCTGTTAACTTGATCCTCTAGGCATATCTACAAACAATACTGGTTGTCTGTTTTTGAATGTTGCCTTCAGGCATCATTGAGCAAAATGTACGCGACTGTGATTGTACGAAGCACCCTCTTGGAATAGGGAAAATTATACTTTTTTATTTATCTTTATCGTTTTTTATACTAGTGGGACAGGTTTCGAACAGGTAGAAAAGCTGTTTTTTAATAACTATTTTTCCCTGTACAAAAACTACCTAGCCTATGTCAGTCTCCATCTCTCTAGCTATCTCTATTAACCCGTTGCGCCGTTATGGCGTGAAAGGAGGACAAACAAACAAACAAACAAACAAACAAACGAGCACTTTCGCATTTAAAATATTACTAGCGACCCCGCCCTCGGCTTCGAACGGGTTCAATATAGGTTTATAAAAATTATAATACCCACATAATTACTACTTATCTATTAGAAATAGATATATGCTACCGCAGACATTTTCGTAGATAATTTTATTCTACACATCATTTTGTTATATCTCTGACGGATTAGACAGCGTACGCCATGAAAACGCGGTAGAGCTAACTTTTCCTAAGCTCCTAAACATGACAGGTCCATGTTTGTACTCATATACCTTCCACGTGAATAAACCTATCTAATGGTGTAAACCGCATAAATATCCGTTTAGTAGTTTTTGCTTGACTAGGACACATACAGACAGATGCGGAGGGGGACTTGTTTTATAATATATAGTGATTTAGGATTAGGATTTTGATTCGCAGGTATCACAGCTGCAGCTAAAATTGGTATTAAAAAATATAGGAGAAATTACTGACTTTTATATGTAGTAATCCAAGAAATACTCATAAAAGTGCAATAATTATAATTTCAAATCATACAGCTGGAAACCAAAATAAAGATATTATTGTACATTTTACCAATGTTATTAATTTCCAACATCTGAAAGATATTAAGATTTCCTCGAAATCGGATTTAAAAACGTTCGGGTATTCTCATTTATTACGAAATGCAGCGGAAACTTCCTAAATTTGGGGGAATGTAAGCTTAATTAGGAAATAATGCGTATCCGATTAATCAACCAGCCCCGATCTCAAACAATGGTTTCGTGTGGGGACTCTAGTCTCAAAATTACGTGCAATAATTTCAAAGTCTGGGACAGCCCCTGATTTCCAATGGGACGTACGGATGTCTTCTCCGGTAGACCCGAATTGTTTCGCTTCGTTTGTCTCCCTTTGAAAATGTTATTTCTGTCCAAAACTTTTACCTTCGCAAAAAGATTACTGTCTGACTATAAGAAAATTGTTGACATTACTTTGTATGAATTTAGTTTTATTATTCTTCTTTGTATTTTATGACGAGAGTCTTTGTGATTCTATTCACGAATTTGCGGACCCGAGTTCGAATTGCAAATCAACAATATTTTAAAATATGCAAGTATTTATTTTTAGTTTCTACATGCTAACTTTCATCACTAATTATACCTTCTTAGGCAGTGGATTAAAAAAAATAGCCTATGTCCTTCCCTAGTGTTAAAGCATTCTCCGAATCAAATTTCATCAAAATCGGTGGTTTAGCCGTGAAAGCGTAACAGACTGTTAGCTGTTTTTGTATCCAAATCCGTTTAGCAACTTAGGCGTCTTTAGATACAAACTTAGTAGCAAACTAAAAATCCAAACTTTGATATAATTTTACTAAGAATAAATTATTTTTACATTCTAACAAATAGTTCATATAGTTTTTAGTAAAAATAAATAAAAGCCTGTAGAGAAGTTAGTTAGTATAATGAACTTAATTGGTAATACAAAACCGAGCGGGGATGTGGCAGCTTTATGAAGAATACAAATTTTCCACAAACCCTTTAATCCTTTCCCTCCACTTATTTCACTTGTCCCCTCGTTCACAAATTTGCTCGATTCTGCCCCACGCTCCCCTCAATATCAAGTTATATAATTTTAGGAATGTTTTTGACGTACTATTGATGTTGTTTTTTTGTTGGGTTTCTTTAAAATCAATCTGTTTTTATGCCATAAATGAATAACAGACAGTCACGTGGAATTATATGAATCTTGGCGAAGATTGTGAACGGTGAGTCGACCTCATGGGGTTTAATTGGCAGTTAAATCAGAACCATGCTAGATTAATCAGCGACTTTTTACCATACGACGTGGTCAGAGTTACTGGTACAGTGTCCACATTTAGCGACAGAATAGGAGGAATAGCTTGTCGATGCATTTTACAAAGAAGTATCTAATTTAGCTTATTAAAATATATACCTAATATTAAATTCGAAATAACAAGATTATTGTTCACTTCCTTTCAAAATTAAGGAGAATTCTATAGCAAGGAGGGATCACCTAAGCTCCAATGAAAAACCACAATATGTACCTTGACTTGTCTGTCGCGGGGGAATTCAATACAAATTTCCTCAACCAATTTACATGGGAAAAGAGGATTTCCTTTTGCGAGTTATTTTTGTGAACATAGAAACTTCGCTGAAACGCCGAAGGGAATTCGATACTTGTAACTGAATTTAAAATTAAACTTCGTTTACAATTCAGTTACAACTTAGTTTTTTTGGAATAATTCAAGAATTTGACGAGCATTTTTAAAAGACCATCCAAATTATAAGTGGATTTTCGTCTATTTTCTAGACTTGGGAGTTAACTCTCATTTATTTTCTTTTGGGGTTTTTTGATGATTTTTTTAACAGTACAAATCTAAACCGTAAAGCGTTTGCTTGTATTTTCTTGATAAAACAAAGCTTGATTGTACTGTGTATTTGAATCAAAGATTGCCATGATATCTGTCTAGAAATGCAAAATTTGATTTACATTCCGCAGTTTCAATATAACCACAGAGTCGTAATAAAAATCAAGCTTGTCGACATTTCAGCGTTGAGTCCGGGAGGTCTTCTTGTATGTAGGTATCTCATAAAATTTCAGTAAGGAGGTAGGGAGGACCCAAGGACGTGGGTTGCATAAATAAAATGTTGTAAAAAATTCTGCTCGCCGATTACACAAAGCAGCTACGGGATTCTCAACAAATGGTGCTATAATAACTTTTTCTTGGTGTTTTCTTGTGTACGCCTATATTTTTTAGTTATACGAGAATTTATTTTTACTGCGTAGTCCGATCAACTAAATTTTTCAACAATTTATATGGATATGTTATGTACATTATGTATTTGTATTTGTGAAATACTCTATACCGTTCCGTTTTTTAGTTATTTAAATTATTGATCGAAGGTTTTTTAAGATAAACGAATCGGGATCAAAGCTATAAGAAAATAATGCACGTTAGAACAGACTTGACAGATTGTTAAAATAAGTGCATAAATAGTTTATAACCTCAGTTACTAATAATAAATAAATAAATAGGTTACTTTTATCCTGGAAAATAGGACAACGGATGCGCTTAAAAATCAAAATGCAACAAAACTTAACAAAACGCCTACTATATACACTTAGCAATGCGACAAAACTTTGCTTTTTTTCTCAGGCGCAACGAGATTATTTTTATTTGCCTATTTCCACGCGAGTGAAAGCTAGTAACAAATAAATATAACCCTAATGTTTGGACAATACAACTTTACGTGTCAATCGGAACTCATAATGTTTATTACACACTAGATTTCCGCCCCCGGTTTCGCCCGTTGATATTTACGAACAAATAAAATATAGCTCATGAATATCGTAGCTTTCTATCCGTGAAAGATTTTTTAGAATCGGTTAAGTAGTTTGAGTTTACATCCAAACTTACAATCTTTACCTCTTTACAATATTTAGTATAGATTAGTATTGCCCTAAAAGCATGAAAATACTAATAAATATATTTCTCTTTTATCCCAGGTTGCACAGCGCAAACTTTGAAAATCTACCCGAATCAGAAACATCAAACTGTGGCTGTCGGCAAGTCCGTTGTGCTGACTTGTGTAGCGGACGCTGTCGATGCTAACTTGGTGACTCAGCCGCAATGGAAGGATCCTAAAGGAAATGTCATTAATGAGGCAATGTAAGTACCTATATAATATTTAAGTGTTTGGGTGTCGGTGATTTACAATGATTTACAAGGCTCCGAAACGGATGAATGCATGTTATAATAACTGATACTTATTTACTGATAAACTACTGATGATAGAAGATAATTATAATAAGGGCCTATATATATGAAAGCATGAGAGAATGAAAAAGCCTTTTGATTTTTGTGAGGATACTTTTCGGCTCAAGCTATTTAGCAAGAGCTATACCAGCAAAGAAACTCAAAGTTTGCTCTATTGAGGTCCCCTTGAGATTAGCCAGCTCCATTATACTTTTTTCTTACAGTGCCGGTACTCGACCAGAAATCTACACGGAGCCGATGGCAACGAAGCAAGCTCAACTTTATATATCATCGCTCACAGCAGCAATGGCTGGCAACTATACATGTGTTGCTACGTTTGCTAACAACCCGATCAGTGATAGTGTTGTCTTGGATTCTTTCAGTATGTATTTTTTATATTTTTTGAAAATATTTGTATTTGGAATCATATTTCTTAGATGCTGTACTACAGCAAAATGAAGATATAGTTAGGAAATTAGTTAAATTATTACAGCGCGGTGAATAGTCTTGTAGTTTATTCGCTATAAAACTAAAACAGTATCGAATTAATCCAAATTGGTTCAACAGTTGTAGTAAAATATCATATAATAACTAATTTATTTCATTTTAGTTGCTATAACTTGGACGAATGCAAATGAAAATCAGTTCGCGACTAAGGGCAGAGACTACAAAGTGATGTGTGAAGTGACTGCTGACCCTGCACCTTCTATTGATTGGTTTAAGGAGGGAACTTCGGTAAGATAATTGCATATAAACACTCGGCTTTTGTTAGATAAAGGTGTAATTTTAGGGGTTTTTATAGGTGTACACAATAAAAAAATCTACTAAAATTTTTCTTCTGCCCTCCAACTACATCTGTGCAAAAAATCACGTCGATTAGTTGCTTCTTGAAAGAAGGACAAACAAACTCACTTTCACATTAAAATTTGTTGTTTTTAGTCTTTGGTACAGTCAGATGTCTAGGGAATATAGCACAACATGATATTAACATTTTGAGCTTATTTTAATAATTTCCTTGAAAGGCTGTAAGTTGCTAGAAATAATACCAAAGCTAGTTCTATTTATTTTGTAGGCACGCGATTTAGTTTCATTAGAGCTAAGTATTTGGTAACTCTCAACCAGTGATAGGCTTTCCCCTCTGATTGCACGTCAAATATTATTGCTATTGCTCAGAATATTACAGTGAGTGATACAATTTGACCTCGTGGCTTTTTGCTACACACGGTTTCACCCTCTCACATTGTCTGCGTCTTCACGGCTTTCACTCTCCGCACTTTTCATGAATACCCCTTTGCATTCACTATTAATTTTGACAATTACTGTTTACTTATGTGGTTTATTAGAAGTCAAATTATTCTTCCAAAATAATGTATTTAATTCTGTATTGCAGATACTAACAGGGGACCGCTATGTGATACATTCCAACGGACTTCTAATACGGAACATTCAGGAGAGCGACGACGGAGTATACACCTGCCGAGCTGTCGTTATAAAGACGGGAGAACTTTCCGAGAGAAATATCAAACTCGAGGTAACAAGTTTATTTCATGACACTCTGTGAGATACCTTCTTTGTGTCGCATGCAGTTACTTCTTTTGAAAGTGTATTTATTGTCATTGATAATAACAAATTCGTAGGTAAAGATAATAAAAAAAAATCAATAAAAAATTACATTAAGGGACTAAATTAGTTGATTAGATTTTGTCTATAGGAAACTGTATTTCTCGTCAACTTAACTTTTGTCTAAGCAAAACCATACGTAACGAGAATTAAAGTTAATTGGTGTATTTATTAGTCCTATTTCTCTCAGTGATTTAAGGGACCTTAACAACGCTACTCTAAAATCCGTCTGATTACTTCAAATACATTAATTTCTAAGGAATTTCAGTTTGACTGATAAATATTGAATATTCACTCGAATGGAAGATATAATTCGAAGATGAATCTGAATGTACGGAAAGCAAGAAATATATTATTTTAATGTAAACGTTTTTATTTTTATTGTAAATAGGTATATACTGCACCAGAAATGGAGGAACGTGAAGCGACTGTTACTATAAAAGAAGGTGAATCAGCTGCGATCAATTGTAAGGCACACGGTAAACCTCCGCCGACTTATTCGTGGATAAAAGCATCGACACGAGAAGTAAGTCCTGAATTATATTCAGTGGAATTTAATGAAGTTTACATCCATATAGTTTACAACCATTCCGTAGCTTACTTTTATATATTTTTGACCTAAGAAAATTTTAACCAAGCAAACTTTTAACAGAATTTGTCGTCTACTTCGAGATTCAGCGTCAACGAGCTCAGTGGTTTACTAACAATATCTAGAGTTGAAGCTGGGGATTATGGCAAGTACATATGCAGTGCAGTAAACAAGGCTGGTCATAATGAAACTGAAATTGAAATTGAGGTACAATATTTAAATAAATAAGCATGTGAACAACAGTTCATTGCATACACATTTCATTGTCTTTCCTAACATTCGAATACAATTTCAGGTACTAGTTAAACCAAAAATATTTGAACTTTTCAACACCACTACTCCTGAAAATACAGAAGGTAGACTGGAGTGCAAAGCTACTGGACGACCAGCACCTATCATCAGGTTCCGGAAACAAGGCCAAAATGAACCATTTGTTGAAGGCAGCAATGAAAATGGCAGGTGGGTAACAATTTTTAATACATAAATAGTTTTGGAATATTGTGTGAATGCGCAATATTTTAGCAATAGCATTACATATCTATACTATAATATTATAAAGAGGAAATATTTGTATTTTTGTGTGTGTGTATGTTTGTAATGAATAAACTCAAAAACTACTGTGCCGATTTATATAAAGGGGATAAGAGTAGGGGTAGGGGTAGGTATAGGGTATATTTTATTTTGTTAGTAAATATCCACGGGCGAAGCCGTGGGCGGAAGCCTAGTAAATAATAAATATTTTAATGTGATTTCAATAGAACTGAGTATCTATACTGATAATAAAGCTGAAGAGTTTGTTTGTTTGTTTGTTTGTTTGTTTGAAAGCGCTATTCTCTGGATTTACCAGTAGGATTTGAAAAAAATATTTTTGCATTTGATAGCCCAATATAACATCACACTAGAACTCAAAGAAGCGGAGCATAACCGCAAGGCACAGCTAGTATAAATCAAATAATTTTCATATCAAAATCAACCACGGAACATAAAATGCTTTTAAATCACTTCTAAAATATTCTTCTTGATATCAATGACCACATCAAAATTTTTTTTCTAGGATAATAATTGAAGCGACTTCAAGGACTCGTGGAGATCAAATGGAATCATCTGCTCTTATAACGATTACGAAACTAAATAGATCTGATGATGGTCTCTATGAATGTATAGCTAATAACGATGGTGAGTACGAGTTACTACACATTTTTTTATTTTGATTATTACTACTATTATCTATTTGCCTATGATCAACTAAAGACTTGATCATTCGTTAATAGATGTTCTGATTCCTAGTTCTAAAACAGGTAAAGTAAGACGACATAGTCTTTATACCGCTCAAAATCCTTCATTTTTGAAAAAACCTAATACAATGAACTCTAATTCGTAATTTTTCGTAAACGTTTGTTCCATTTGCAGGAGGTGAAGCAAGAAAGAATGGTCATCTAACTGTTCAATTCAAACCTTCCTTCGCTCACATGTCCAATGTTCCTATATGGAGCTGGAACGGACAACCAGTGAACATAAGTTGTATTGCTGAAAGTATCCCGAACGCCACTATTAAATGGAAGTAAGTAAAATTTCAATTAAAATGTGGAAAAGTAAGTCTTTAATAGGTTATTATTGCCAACTGTGATTCAGGCTTCGTAAGAACATAGTTTAACCAGTAGACATAAATAAGTACAAAACTTTAAAATTATGTTATTTTATTTCTAGGTTCCATGAATTCGATTTAGTAGAATCGCCACATGTTAGAATTTTTGGTGCTGGACCCATAAGTTACATTACAGTCACACCTGTAGACAGAAGCATTTACGGATTTTACAAATGTATTGCAACTAATAGCCTGGGCGAGGATGTGCATACAACACATTTAAGAGAAGCATTCCCTCCGCCGCAGATTGTTCAAGTAAGGCATTTAAATGATGATTTTGATGTTGTTTTTTGTATCGTTGTTAAAATTGTTTTTATTCACAGATAAACCTAAAATAGCTACACTAAATACTAGTCGACGTGAAATAATGTTGTTGCATTTCCCTGTTTTTGACACATTTTATTGCCCGTTTTCTTCCTCTTTAGCTAAGTGATTAGTTACCAAGTATATACTAATTTAGTTAATAAATATATTTCCCTAGGTAAAACCAGAAACATTAACGGCGACGTCAGTATTGTTTAATATTGTGGGCCCCTCCGAAGATATGGGTCCTCCAATATTAGCGTTTGCTGCACAATACAAAGAAAATGCCAATTACGACTGGACATTTGCCAGCAATCGAACTTGGTCCGTCAACTCACCATACATTATTGAGAGTTTGAGTCCTATGATCACATACGATTTTCGATTCGCTGCTGTAAATCAAGTTGGAGCCGGTTCATGGGGAGCTCCAACAACAGTCACGATGTTGAGAAGGTAAAAATAATAAAATTATTTTAAATGTACGTCTTTTCTTGTATCAAATCTTGACGATCATCTATCTATATCAATAAAATAGTCCAATCAACGTAGGGATTAAGAATTGGAGCCGCATCCTATGGTGCAATTATTCAGGGTCTCCATACAAAGAAAAGAACTAAAAAAATAATAGATCAAACGAAACACTCGAAACACAGACTTAAAACTGATTAGACGCAGTCTAGGTTTGGAATTTGCGTTATCGTCTAAATATGAAAGTAAAAATAGAACATTGTTAAAAGTTAATTTTCACACAGGTCGCCGCCCGAACAACCCAAATGGAGACAGGCCATCAGTTCCGAGTCACTGATTCACGGGAAATACGCCGACCGATATGAACTCAGGTGGAAAATTCCAGCTCATAATGGTGAACCTATTGACATGTATGCAGTCAAGTACTGTCCGGTAAGAACTGCATTTTCAAATAATAATATTGTTTACTCTATACATTAAAAGCAGCAAAAAATATAAACGAATAGCTTTTCATATTTTATCACAAGATTTGTTTTTGTAAAATTTGTAGTATTCCAATCCAAGTAATCCAATGTAAATCACATTGTAAATTGCTTCAATATTAAAATATAAATATTCTCAGGTATTGAAAGTAAACGGCGAATGGCGTGTCTCTTCCGAAGCCGAATGCGTGAATGAAGAGATGAAATCATACGAGGCAATCAGTTACGAAGTACGTGGACTACGACCAGACACGTACTACAGGATTGAAGTCCAGGCTCATAATATTCTCGGTTACTCTAAACCCGCCCAGCTGTACATCCAAACTGCCCTCGGTGAGTACAACGAAGAGAGCAACGAAGTACTTCGTGCCGGTTTCTACGATGTCTATACTGCCAGTAATACTCTTTTCCCATCTGCAGCTTCCTCAATGAACCTTTGTGTTACATTTTTGATTGCGTCTTCTGTGTTATGTTTGTTTCTGTAATTTGTCTTTGTACCTCATACCTCATCTGGTTCATTAGCATTAATTAATTTCAAAGCTTCTGTAGACTGTATTTGTGTAGAATAATGCAATTAATACACAATTAATTTTATTTCTTTATTAGACTTTCATTTTTGCTATTAAGTGTTTAATTTTAGTTTTGATTGCCGATTTATGATTTTGCAAATTTTTATTATGTTTTGTATCTAACGAGAAATTTAATACATTGCAGGTCAGTCTTTTTATTTCTATGTATGTTCATTTTGTGTAGAATATTAATTATTTTTAAAGCATATTCCATTATTCATATACAAGGCTTATTGTTAGTGTTAATTTATTTTGACTGGTAAGTGGATATTATTTTCTGTTGCTTTCAATCAAGACCATTTTATGTCTATGTAGAGATTTTATCATTTTATTTGAAAATATTGAACTCTTTGTGACATATTATAAACCATTTTTCTAGGTAATCCAAATGGAAGTCCAAGAAATATGCAAAGGATTGTAACACTCACACAAGTGTTTATTGAAATGTTAACAATATACATGTTAACATAATCAAATTAGTTATTGATTATACGACTGTTATACTTTAGGATATTTCCTGTTGTGATAAATATAATATTCTTCATAGTAACGAGAATATTGTTACTTAGCCAAACCTAAAAAAATGTTTTAATCTGACTAATGAAAGCAGGAAAATGCAATTGATATTTGCTTTTAAATTTAGATACATACTATTAAATAAAGTAGAAATTGCAATATAAATATCCACTGTTTAATTGTATCTAGGTTAGATAGTTGTTAATAAATTAACACTGCCAAATATAAGTTCTTCGACAATGATTTAATTGTGTATAGTGGTCAAAGCATTTAAAGACTTTGAAATAACTTTTAAATATAGAATGTTCGTCGTTGTAAGTAATTTTGGAGACAAGTTTTAAACTTTGACTATGGTTATTATTAGACTTCTTAGAAATAATTTGATAATAATCGTCCGATTTGGAGACGGATATATACGCGAGACTTTTTGAAATGCGTTGTCCGTTTTGTGAATACATTCATTATTGTAATAATTAGATAGAGAAAAGTTTAGAATATTAACAGAATTGAAAATGTGATCTGTTTTAGGTTATAATGACCAATGTGAAAAATAAATGAATGTTTCAAAAATAGCTAATTATTTTACTAATACCAATCGTATAAGATAAGAAATGAAAAATCTTTACTAAAAATATTAAATCAACTATCATAAATAATAACAACGTCACATCTTAAAAGGCTTTATATACATTTTATTTTAGATTTTTCATTTCGTTTTTCATTAATCCATTCGTAACTGAAATATAAGGTTACGCAATAACAATATATGTAATAGAAAAGAAAGCTGTCAAGATGCTCATCAAGACATCCTATCGTTCCCAATCATTGTCCATGTACCAACTGTGTATGTATCGACATGACCTCACGTGGGTAAATATATTTTCTTAATAATTATTTCGATACAATTTACCTTCATGTCTAGATCTATGTAATATAATAGTCTTGGAATGTACTAATTTGGATCCCTTTGCATGATCTCTTGACCCTAGTTTATGGCTGCCACTTCCAACCATATAGCTGAAATTAAATATTTCACACTTATTTTCCAAATAACATCCCCTGACACAGTTTTTGCTGCAAATTAGACACCCTTTTCGTATAACATATTTCTTATTCCATAGTTTTATTTAAATGTTATCTATGATTACTTAGAGTATGTTTAGGTGTTAGATCTAGATTTTGGAATGTAAATCTTAGTTGTGACCCATCTTATTCATCAAAGCATGAACTTTTTAGTGAAATCATTATCATAATAGTACGTGAACCTGAAGATTTTAAGATGATAATAAAGTACAAATTCATTATAGCAGTTTCATATTTTGAATTCGTACAACTAAGTATTTATTCGTATAGTTAACTGCTACTTAGATAAATGTACATTTGTTTATATGCAGTTTCGTAGTATAAATGTTGTTGAGAAACAAATGTACATGATAATTTATTTACAAAACTATTAGAACAGTTGTATTTTGAGGTGACGGTATAGAGTTTTAATGATATTCTTTATTGAGTTTTATTTTTCATAGCTATAAACTATCTCTGTAAGTAGCTTTAATAGAATATTATTTTCTGTCATGGGGTTTGAAAAAAAAATCCGTTAATTGGAATCAAATTGAATGTTTGCATCTTGACAACTTTTCTTTATTTGATGTACTCATTTATGTTTTTCAGATTGTTAGTCTTAATAGCAAATCTATCGCCATGTATCATCTGACTTCATTCCATGTTCATTTGTCATTCAAACCCCATTTCATTGGCGGAGGGCTTTCCATCAACAAAAATATTATTAACGTGATTGCGATAAAATCAACTGGTGATTGGGTGCACGTTTTTAATTGAAAATGAAAGCACTCCACATATTGTTTAATGATTGTAATGGATGATAAATAAGTTATATTTGCATTTAACGCGATTACATCACGAATGTCACATGCATTTATTACAATCACTTCATATACATATCTCATTTAACATTTCAGCTTTGCAACGTTACGCACATATCACTAATAATGTGAGCAGTTGAAGGACAATTAACTGAATAGCTGATTCAATTGCAAAAGATAATTGTTTTTTGAACTGCTTTTTTTAATTAGTCTATTAAATTTTATAACAAAATGTCTTCTGTAACAGGTGTGGAAAGATCTGGATTTGCTGTTCAACCATTGATGTCCAGCGGAGCTATAATCGGGGTTTCTTTAGCTGGAGTGTTCCTGTGCCTACTGATAGTAGATCTTCTGTTATTTTGCTGCAAGCGACAAGGTGTTATTGCTACTCTTTGTGGGAAACGAGTGAAGAAGCATAAGGATGTTGAATCTAAATTAGGAAGGTAAGATCTTCTTTTGATTAAATATTATCTTACTACATGTTGTCTGTTGTATCCCTTAACAATGTTATTGTTGACTAACTAATTCGACATAGCACTGCTACAAGTAGGTACACTATATTTTTCACAAACTATTTATTAAAACGTTTTGTTTTATGTATTGTTAATTGTGTTGTTCTTAAACAAAGTTCTATTATTAATTGCACAATAAAATCTACTTTTTTATTTTATTATTTTCTTTTATTACACTATTATTGGCTAATAATATTACGTATGTATTCATTGATTAGTAAAAATAACAGATATATTTAATTTAGTTGTAGCAAATAGGCAGAATGCATTGAAAAGCAGCCACTTTGGCTTTGGCCATGTTTGGCTTTAACTTGATGACTTTGAGTCCATGGCCACTGTACGACTGTCTGTATGTAAGAAGTCGCTCTGTGTCGATGAGAGATGTTTCTGCTCTGCTAGTCTGTACGGTTGGCGTTTCCCGCTCCCTTATTGCAGCACGAAGCAGCGAGCCCCGCCGTCCCCCGCGCCGTTGCCGCCTCCAATGAAGCTCGCACCCACGCCGACGTAAGCCGCCAAAGCGGTTTTTGCATGCGTTTGGTTATTCTAGACTGTCCAGATAATGCTTTAAAAATTGTTCATCTTCTATAATATGCTACTGTGACGTGTGTCGTCAAATAGATTGTAATAATCTAAAAGCATCATCTGGGCAAGTATTAAAGCATGAATTTATCTGAATTTGTCATTTCATTTAAAATAATGAATTCCATACGAGACTTCTTTAATGGACTTTGTAATTATTCACAAATACATACTTTGCCAGATAAATTCATCCTCAGAAAGCGTGTACATTTTGCTCAAGAAACTCGCAAATAACTCTCGTTTACTAAATACTTCCTCGGATGTGGCCTATTTCACCAAGATTAAGGGAGTTGTTCGCGAAATATTTTGTCTTGTAAGGTTGGAACTTCTTAAGGCGGGATTGCACGTGGATTATCACGATAATAGGTGTTGATAGTTACCTCGAAGTATGACTAGTTTATTTCTTAAGAGCCCTATATCCATAATTTGTATGGGACATTACTATTCCCAATTTCTCTGTAAATAATCTACCCATGTCACTGTAATTTAGAATATAGTTACTTATTCAATATATCTAAGTGAAATAATCGTTATTTTTTCAATTGGTTTTATTGAATAGGAAATATGGGTGGTAAAATGAAGGATTTAAAATTATAAAAAAAAATATATTATTTTCTTTATTTCAATTCTTTCTTTAAATTATATTTTTACATCTATACTAATATTATAAAGAGAGTTAGGGGTAGGGTTATGGGTAGGGGTAGGGTTAGGGTTTTGATTGTTTATCTTTCTCAGCTTTCACAAGATTGTCCTCATGTGGGATAGTGACATCGATTATATCACATTGCAAGGCGCGCTGATCGATCTACCAACACAATATCAAGTTTATTGGCAACAATAGTTCTGTTTATGATGTGATGATATATCGATCCCAGTAGAGCGTGGCATGACCATTTTCAAGAACTGGTTCAGGCACATACATGTAATACGGTACTTCCGTGACTACAAGGTTGTATCGTAAAGCAAGTTGTTGGTGTATAATCCTGGCTACTTGGATGTGCCTGTGCAAGTACTCGCCGTTGGCAAGACTAGAACAACCGGAAATAACATGTCTGATTGACTCTCCGGGACGGTGGCATGCTAGACAGATATCAGCCGTGCCGTCCTTAATGATGTATTTCCGGTAGTTATTCATCTTGACAACTTCGTCCATAATTGCACAAGTAAAACCTTCGGTTTCTTCAAAGAGGTCACCGAAGCGTAGCCAGGACACGGAAGTCAAAAGGTCTACACCAGAACCATGAGGAGCCTTGTAGAACCTTCGGTGTAACTCCTTGCTCTGCCATACCTCCTTGCGGTCATTGGTACTCAGTATTACAGGTTTGTGCCAGTTCTCTTTAGCCAAGGATAACGGGGTAAAGCCCTTGTCTACCTTGACCACATTTCCATGCATCACCGCCTCACTGTTGAGAAAATATTCTCTGAGACTATATACCTCACGATTATGTAGAGTCTTAGCTCTTGAGAAAGCCACGACCTCCACATTTCCGTGGGATGTACAATCTCATTACAGATGAACGTGGGTGGTGCATACGATATGCGGTCAATAGTGTCCGAACTCGTCTGTCCAGGGCGTCCAGTTCAGTTTGAGTTAACTTGAGTATGCCAAAGGAATACAATAAGACAGGCATGACCCAACCATTAAAGGCACGCTCTTTATTTCCGCCTGATAAAAGACTCTTCAGTACATTTTTCAGGCGGCCATAGAAGCGCTCCTTCAAAGATTGTTTCATGTCTGTCTCATTGATTGCTATTGCCTGTGACATACCCAAATAGTTGTAGGTATCGTTTCCAGATAGTGAATCAAGTTTTACAGAATCTGTGAGTTGTGTACTCTCAGATTCCGATATCACTCCTTGCTTTACATGTATGATCGCACATTTGTCCAAACCAAACTCCATACTGATAGATTTACTAAAGTTTTCAGTTATCCTTAGTAAATCTATCAGTTGTGTGGTGACTTGTTTTGGGCAAATAACTTCAAATCATCCATGTAAAGTAAGTGCGATATAAATTGACTCTCTCTCCGCAAACGGTAGCCTAGCCCTGAAACCCCTAGCAGTGTGCTGAGTGGGTTTAGGGCCATGCAGAACCACAAGGGACTCAAACTATCTCCTTGGAATATACCCCGTTTAATCCTGATTAGTTCGTTGTCACCGAAAGCTCTTCGGCATCCTGGATAGATAAGGACTGTTTTCCAGTGCCCCATACATTTTTATTATTATTATTTTGAAGTTTCAATGAGCTACAAAAAAAACGCAAGACGTTTAAATAGCTTTGTGATTATGAAAAATAAAACGGGGACCTTCCTTTAAATCCTTTATTAAAATACCTACCTACCTACCTACTACCTACCTACCTATTTCTTCTTCAATAAAACCTATTGAAAAATAACAGCTATTTCACTTGAAAATATATTGAATAAGTAACTATATGCTAAATAACAGTGACACAGGTGGATTATTTACAGAGAAATTGGGAATAGTTTATCCCTGAAAAATTATGGATATAGGAGCCTAAAATGTAGTATTATATTTTATATTGAGTTTTGTTATTCATAAATTCATTTTTATATTAGTATTAACACACTAAATAACTGTTAATGTCTCGAATTACATGATTCTAGTAAAATTATTCCAATTATTCTGATATTTTGTAGACATAATGGAAAATGAAATAAGATAGGCTTTATTGTAAATATTAGTTTTGTGTATATATTATTGTAGTATTAATTAAATGTAGCTTATGCTTTTGTATTATAATAGTTATTAAGTTGTTCAATTATTAGGTAGGTATTAAAATGGTAACTAATATCAGCTTGTGGCGTGTTTCGTAAGACTGCTTGATTTTGATTTTTGTTTTTTTTGTTATTTCTTATAATATAATAATTTTAGCTTCTTTGAAACATCTCTTACGTTATGATGGTTTTATTTTTCTAATTAGTAATGGTTTTTAAATTTTGTAGTTTGTCATTACTAAGTAGATATGTAATTTGTTTATAAATTTAGATGAATTCACTAACAAATATAATATTTTTCCAACACGCTGTCTTGCACCGGTTTCACAAAAAAGCTATGTCCCGACCACTCCAGTGTAAGAACTTTAAAATTTGTAAAATATTGTAATTACCGTTTATGTACGCTTTCTTGTGGCAATTGTAAATTATTTTTATTTTTGTAAATAAGCTACATAGATTGTATATTTTTTACATGCTTTTGTATAAACAACGCTAATTTTCTTTAGTATAAAAAATGTAACAGCTGATGCTTTATATTCTATTTATATTTGCAGGGATGAAAAGGAACCGCTCAAGGACACAGGAGATGAAGCATTGAAGCGGAATTCATCCGTTGAATTTGACGGTCGAAGGGTTTATGCGACGAGTGGCGGTACTATAATCGGGAAGAACTCAGCTGTGTAAAGCAGCTTTAGAATTATTACTATAAGTTTTATAAAAGTATAAACTGCAAAACTATTGTAGCCAATTAGTCCGATTAATAAGGATTGTTTGTATGACAATTACACTAATTCCGCCATTTCGATAAAGTAGAGTATATTGATTACGAATGTCAAATAATTGAGATGTAAAACGATAATCTATATACTCTTGATCAAACAGCTAAATTTAATGAACTGGAAAATTATTTAAATACTTTAATCCCTTTGTTGATCGGACTAATTTGAATATTTGTGCGGATGTTATGTTAGCTTACGTCTTCGTTATGAATATGTGGAGTATTTTGTCTCGTAACTGCCAAATGTAATATTGTTTATATTTAGTGAACAGCGCTACCAATGTTTCATATTTATGTGTATCTGTAAAGCTTTAACATTACAAATAGTTTTAGATATTATTAGTACTTAAACCATATAATCGACATTTCTTTTATATTCCTTAGAGTTATAAACTCAAATTTTAATCACCTAGAAAATAATGTTTGACAGCATGAGCCAGATCTAGTTCAATCAACAAGATTTTTTCTTAATTATTTGCACTTTTATAAAGTAGAGTGGGTATTGTCGTATAAATAATCTATATACTCTACGTATACTTTATCAAACTCCAAAGTTTACTGACCGATTTGACAGCATGAGCCAGATCTAGTTCAATAATAAACATTTTTTCTTATTAATTAGCACTTTCATAAAGTAGAGTATTACAGGATTGTATAAATAATCTATATACTCTACGTATACTTTATTAAACTCCAAAGTTTACTGACCGATTTGACAGCATGAGCCAGATCTAGTTCAATAATAAACATTTTTTCTTATTAATTAGCACTTTCATAAAGTAGAGTATTACAGGATTGTATAAATAATCTATATACTCTACGTATACTTTATTAAACTCCAAAGTTTACTGACCGATTTGACAGCATGAGCCAGATCTAGTTCAATAATAAACATTTTTTCTTATTAATTAGCACTTTCATAAAGTAGAGTATTACAGGATTGTATAAATAATCTATATACTCTACGTATACTTTATTAAACTCCAAAGTTTACTGACCGATTTGACAGCATGAGCCAGATCTAGTTCAATAATAAACATTTTTTCTTATTAATTAGCACTTTCATAAAGTAGAGTATTACAGGATTGTATAAATAATCTATATACTCTACGTATACTTTATTAAACTCCAAAGTTTACTGACCGATTTGACAGCATGAGCCAGATCTAGTTCAATAATAAACATTTTTTCTTATTAATTAGCACTTTCATAAAGTAGAGTATTACAGGATTGTATAAATAATCTATATACTCTACGTATACTTTATTAAACTCCAAAGTTTACTGACCGATTTGACAGCATGAGCCAGATCTAGTTCAATAATAAACATTTTTTCTTATTAATTAGCACTTTCATAAAGTAGAGTATTACAGGATTGTATAAATAATCTATATACTCTACGTATACTTTATTAAACTCCAAAGTTTACTGACCGATTTGACAGCATGAGCCAGATCTAGTTCAATAATAAACATTTTTTCTTATTAATTAGCACTTTCATAAAGTAGAGTATTACAGGATTGTATAAATAATCTATATACTCTACGTATACTTTATTAAACTCCAAAGTTTACTGACCGATTTGACAGCATGAGCCAGATCTAGTTCAATAATAAACATTTTTTCTTATTAATTAGCACTTTCATAAAGTAGAGTATTACAGGATTGTATAAATAATCTATATACTCTACGTATACTTTATTAAACTCCAAAGTTTACTGACCGATTTGACAGCATGAGCCAGATCTAGTTCAATAATAAACATTTTTTCTTATTAATTAGCACTTTCATAAAGTAGAGTATTACAGGATTGTATAAATAATCTATATACTCTACGTATACTTTATTAAACTCCAAAGTTTACTGACCGATTTGACAGCATGAGCCAGATCTAGTTCAATAATAAACATTTTTTCTTATTAATTAGCACTTTCATAAAGTAGAGTATTACAGGATTGTATAAATAATCTATATACTCTACGTATACTTTATTAAACTCCAAAGTTTACTGACCGATTTGACAGCATGAGCCAGATCTAGTTCAATAATAAACATTTTTTCTTATTAATTAGCACTTTCATAAAGTAGAGTATTACAGGATTGTATAAATAATCTATATACTCTACGTATACTTTATTAAACTCCAAAGTTTACTGACCGATTTGACAGCATGAGCCAGATCTAGTTCAATAATAAACATTTTTTCTTATTAATTAGCACTTTCATAAAGTAGAGTATTACAGGATTGTATAAATAATCTATATACTCTACGTATACTTTATTAAACTCCAAAGTTTACTGACCGATTTGACAGCATGAGCCAGATCTAGTTCAATAATAAACATTTTTTCTTATTAATTAGCACTTTCATAAAGTAGAGTATTACAGGATTGTATAAATAATCTATATACTCTACGTATACTTTATTAAACTCCAAAGTTTACTGACCGATTTGACAGCATGAGCCAGATCTAGTTCAATAATAAACATTTTTTCTTATTAATTAGCACTTTCATAAAGTAGAGTATTACAGGATTGTATAAATAATCTATATACTCTACGTATACTTTATTAAACTCCAAAGTTTACTGACCGATTTGACAGCATGAGCCAGATCTAGTTCAATAATAAACATTTTTTCTTATTAATTAGCACTTTCATAAAGTAGAGTATTACAGGATTGTATAAATAATCTATATACTCTACGTATACTTTATTAAACTCCAAAGTTTACTGACCGATTTGACAGCATGAGCCAGATCTAGTTCAATAATAAACATTTTTTCTTATTAATTAGCACTTTCATAAAGTAGAGTATTACAGGATTGTATAAATAATCTATATACTCTACGTATACTTTATTAAACTCCAAAGTTTACTGACCGATTTGACAGCATGAGCCAGATCTAGTTCAATAATAAACATTTTTTCTTATTAATTAGCACTTTCATAAAGTAGAGTATTACAGGATTGTATAAATAATCTATATACTCTACGTATACTTTATTAAACTCCAAAGTTTACTGACCGATTTGACAGCATGAGCCAGATCTAGTTCAATAATAAACATTTTTTCTTATTAATTAGCACTTTCATAAAGTAGAGTATTACAGGATTGTATAAATAATCTATATACTCTACGTATACTTTATCAAACTCCAAAGTTTACTGACCGATTTGACAGCATGAGCCAGATCTAGTTCAATAATAAACATTTTTTCTTATTAATTAGCACTTTCATAAAGTAGAGTATTACAGGATTGTATAAATAATCTATATACTCTACGTATACTTTATTAAACTCCAAAGTTTACTGACCGATTTGACAGCATGAGCCAGATCTAGTTCAATAATAAACATTTTTTCTTATTAATTAGCACTTTCATAAAGTAGAGTATTACAGGATTGTATAAATAATCTATATACTCTACGTATACTTTATTAAACTCCAAAGTTTACTGACCGATTTGACAGCATGAGCCAGATCTAGTTCAATAATAAACATTTTTTCTTATTAATTAGCACTTTCATAAAGTAGAGTATTACAGGATTGTATAAATAATCTATATACTCTACGTATACTTTATTAAACTCCAAAGTTTACTGACCGATTTGACAGCATGAGCCAGATCTAGTTCAATAATAAACATTTTTTCTTATTAATTAGCACTTTCATAAAGTAGAGTATTACAGGATTGTATAAATAATCTATATACTCTACGTATACTTTATTAAACTCCAAAGTTTACTGACCGATTTGACAGCATGAGCCAGATCTAGTTCAATAATAAACATTTTTTCTTATTAATTAGCACTTTCATAAAGTAGAGTATTACAGGATTGTATAAATAATCTATATACTCTACGTATACTTTATTAAACTCCAAAGTTTACTGACCGATTTGACAGCATGAGCCAGATCTAGTTCAATAATAAACATTTTTTCTTATTAATTAGCACTTTCATAAAGTAGAGTATTACAGGATTGTATAAATAATCTATATACTCTACGTATACTTTATTAAACTCCAAAGTTTACTGACCGATTTGACAGCATGAGCCAGATCTAGTTCAATAATAAACATTTTTTCTTATTAATTAGCACTTTCATAAAGTAGAGTATTACAGGATTGTATAAATAATCTATATACTCTACGTATACTTTATTAAACTCCAAAGTTTACTGACCGATTTGACAGCATGAGCCAGATCTAGTTCAATAATAAACATTTTTTCTTATTAATTAGCACTTTCATAAAGTAGAGTATTACAGGATTGTATAAATAATCTATATACTCTACGTATACTTTATTAAACTCCAAAGTTTACTGACCGATTTGACAGCATGAGCCAGATCTAGTTCAATAATAAACATTTTTTCTTATTAATTAGCACTTTCATAAAGTAGAGTATTACAGGATTGTATAAATAATCTATATACTCTACGTATACTTTATTAAACTCCAAAGTTTACTGACCGATTTGACAGCATGAGCCAGATCTAGTTCAATAATAAACATTTTTTCTTATTAATTAGCACTTTCATAAAGTAGAGTATTACAGGATTGTATAAATAATCTATATACTCTACGTATACTTTATTAAACTCCAAAGTTTACTGACCGATTTGACAGCATGAGCCAGATCTAGTTCAATAATAAACATTTTTTCTTATTAATTAGCACTTTCATAAAGTAGAGTATTACAGGATTGTATAAATAATCTATATACTCTACGTATACTTTATTAAACTCCAAAGTTTACTGACCGATTTGACAGCATGAGCCAGATCTAGTTCAATAATAAACATTTTTTCTTATTAATTAGCACTTTCATAAAGTAGAGTATTACAGGATTGTATAAATAATCTATATACTCTACGTATACTTTATTAAACTCCAAAGTTTACTGACCGATTTGACAGCATGAGCCAGATCTAGTTCAATAATAAACATTTTTTCTTATTAATTAGCACTTTCATAAAGTAGAGTATTACAGGATTGTATAAATAATCTATATACTCTACGTATACTTTATTAAACTCCAAAGTTTACTGACCGATTTGACAGCATGAGCCAGATCTAGTTCAATAATAAACATTTTTTCTTATTAATTAGCACTTTCATAAAGTAGAGTATTACAGGATTGTATAAATAATCTATATACTCTACGTATACTTTATTAAACTCCAAAGTTTACTGACCGATTTGACAGCATGAGCCAGATCTAGTTCAATAATAAACATTTTTTCTTATTAATTAGCACTTTCATAAAGTAGAGTATTACAGGATTGTATAAATAATCTATATACTCTACGTATACTTTATTAAACTCCAAAGTTTACTGACCGATTTGACAGCATGAGCCAGATCTAGTTCAATAATAAACATTTTTTCTTATTAATTAGCACTTTCATAAAGTAGAGTATTACAGGATTGTATAAATAATCTATATACTCTACGTATACTTTATTAAACTCCAAAGTTTACTGACCGATTTGACAGCATGAGCCAGATCTAGTTCAATAATAAACATTTTTTCTTATTAATTAGCACTTTCATAAAGTAGAGTATTACAGGATTGTATAAATAATCTATATACTCTACGTATACTTTATTAAACTCCAAAGTTTACTGACCGATTTGACAGCATGAGCCAGATCTAGTTCAATAATAAACATTTTTTCTTATTAATTAGCACTTTCATAAAGTAGAGTATTACAGGATTGTATAAATAATCTATATACTCTACGTATACTTTATTAAACTCCAAAGTTTACTGACCGATTTGACAGCATGAGCCAGATCTAGTTCAATAATAAACATTTTTTCTTATTAATTAGCACTTTCATAAAGTAGAGTATTACAGGATTGTATAAATAATCTATATACTCTACGTATACTTTATTAAACTCCAAAGTTTACTGACCGATTTGACAGCATGAGCCAGATCTAGTTCAATAATAAACATTTTTTCTTATTAATTAGCACTTTCATAAAGTAGAGTATTACAGGATTGTATAAATAATCTATATACTCTACGTATACTTTATTAAACTCCAAAGTTTACTGACCGATTTGACAGCATGAGCCAGATCTAGTTCAATAATAAACATTTTTTCTTATTAATTAGCACTTTCATAAAGTAGAGTATTACAGGATTGTATAAATAATCTATATACTCTACGTATACTTTATTAAACTCCAAAGTTTACTGACCGATTTGACAGCATGAGCCAGATCTAGTTCAATAATAAACATTTTTTCTTATTAATTAGCACTTTCATAAAGTAGAGTATTACAGGATTGTATAAATAATCTATATACTCTACGTATACTTTATTAAACTCCAAAGTTTACTGACCGATTTGACAGCATGAGCCAGATCTAGTTCAATAATAAACATTTTTTCTTATTAATTAGCACTTTCATAAAGTAGAGTATTACAGGATTGTATAAATAATCTATATACTCTACGTATACTTTATTAAACTCCAAAGTTTACTGACCGATTTGACAGCATGAGCCAGATCTAGTTCAATAATAAACATTTTTTCTTATTAATTAGCACTTTCATAAAGTAGAGTATTACAGGATTGTATAAATAATCTATATACTCTACGTATACTTTATTAAACTCCAAAGTTTACTGACCGATTTGACAGCATGAGCCAGATCTAGTTCAATAATAAACATTTTTTCTTATTAATTAGCACTTTCATAAAGTAGAGTATTACAGGATTGTATAAATAATCTATATACTCTACGTATACTTTATTAAACTCCAAAGTTTACTGACCGATTTGACAGCATGAGCCAGATCTAGTTCAATAATAAACATTTTTTCTTATTAATTAGCACTTTCATAAAGTAGAGTATTACAGGATTGTATAAATAATCTATATACTCTACGTATACTTTATTAAACTCCAAAGTTTACTGACCGATTTGACAGCATGAGCCAGATCTAGTTCAATAATAAACATTTTTTCTTATTAATTAGCACTTTCATAAAGTAGAGTATTACAGGATTGTATAAATAATCTATATACTCTACGTATACTTTATTAAACTCCAAAGTTTACTGACCGATTTGACAGCATGAGCCAGATCTAGTTCAATAATAAACATTTTTTCTTATTAATTAGCACTTTCATAAAGTAGAGTATTACAGGATTGTATAAATAATCTATATACTCTACGTATACTTTATTAAACTCCAAAGTTTACTGACCGATTTGACAGCATGAGCCAGATCTAGTTCAATAATAAACATTTTTTCTTATTAATTAGCACTTTCATAAAGTAGAGTATTACAGGATTGTATAAATAATCTATATACTCTACGTATACTTTATTAAACTCCAAAGTTTACTGACCGATTTGACAGCATGAGCCAGATCTAGTTCAATAATAAACATTTTTTCTTATTAATTAGCACTTTCATAAAGTAGAGTATTACAGGATTGTATAAATAATCTATATACTCTACGTATACTTTATTAAACTCCAAAGTTTACTGACCGATTTGACAGCATGAGCCAGATCTAGTTCAATAATAAACATTTTTTCTTATTAATTAGCACTTTCATAAAGTAGAGTATTACAGGATTGTATAAATAATCTATATACTCTACGTATACTTTATTAAACTCCAAAGTTTACTGACCGATTTGACAGCATGAGCCAGATCTAGTTCAATAATAAACATTTTTTCTTATTAATTAGCACTTTCATAAAGTAGAGTATTACAGGATTGTATAAATAATCTATATACTCTACGTATATTTTATTAAACTGCAAAGTTTATGACCGATTTGACAGCATGAGCCAGATCTAGTTCAATAATAAACATTTTTTCTTATTAATTAGCACTTTCATAAAGTAGAGTATTACAGGATTGTATAAATAATCTATATACTCTACGTATACTTTATTAAACTCCAAAGTTTACTGACCGATTTGACAGCATGAGCCAGATCTAGTTCAATAATAAACATTTTTTCTTATTAATTAGCACTTTCATAAAGTAGAGTATTACAGGATTGTATAAATAATCTATATACTCTACGTATACTTTATTAAACTCCAAAGTTTACTGACCGATTTGACAGCATGAGCCAGATCTAGTTCAATAATAAACATTTTTTCTTATTAATTAGCACTTTCATAAAGTAGAGTATTACAGGATTGTATAAATAATCTATATACTCTACGTATACTTTATTAAACTCCAAAGTTTACTGACCGATTTGACAGCATGAGCCAGATCTAGTTCAATAATAAACATTTTTTCTTATTAATTAGCACTTTCATAAAGTAGAGTATTACAGGATTGTATAAATAATCTATATACTCTACGTATACTTTATTAAACTCCAAAGTTTACTGACCGATTTGACAGCATGAGCCAGATCTAGTTCAATAATAAACATTTTTTCTTATTAATTAGCACTTTCATAAAGTAGAGTATTACAGGATTGTATAAATAATCTATATACTCTACGTATACTTTATTAAACTCCAAAGTTTACTGACCGATTTGACAGCATGAGCCAGATCTAGTTCAATAATAAACATTTTTTCTTATTAATTAGCACTTTCATAAAGTAGAGTATTACAGGATTGTATAAATAATCTATATACTCTACGTATACTTTATTAAACTCCAAAGTTTACTGACCGATTTGACAGCATGAGCCAGATCTAGTTCAATAATAAACATTTTTTCTTATTAATTAGCACTTTCATAAAGTAGAGTATTACAGGATTGTATAAATAATCTATATACTCTACGTATACTTTATTAAACTCCAAAGTTTACTGACCGATTTGACAGCATGAGCCAGATCTAGTTCAATAATAAACATTTTTTCTTATTAATTAGCACTTTCATAAAGTAGAGTATTACAGGATTGTATAAATAATCTATATACTCTACGTATACTTTATTAAACTCCAAAGTTTACTGACCGATTTGACAGCATGAGCCAGATCTAGTTCAATAATAAACATTTTTTCTTATTAATTAGCACTTTCATAAAGTAGAGTATTACAGGATTGTATAAATAATCTATATACTCTACGTATACTTTATTAAACTCCAAAGTTTACTGACCGATTTGACAGCATGAGCCAGATCTAGTTCAATAATAAACATTTTTTCTTATTAATTAGCACTTTCATAAAGTAGAGTATTACAGGATTGTATAAATAATCTATATACTCTACGTATACTTTATTAAACTCCAAAGTTTACTGACCGATTTGACAGCATGAGCCAGATCTAGTTCAATAATAAACATTTTTTCTTATTAATTAGCACTTTCATAAAGTAGAGTATTACAGGATTGTATAAATAATCTATATACTCTACGTATACTTTATTAAACTCCAAAGTTTACTGACCGATTTGACAGCATGAGCCAGATCTAGTTCAATAATAAACATTTTTTCTTATTAATTAGCACTTTCATAAAGTAGAGTATTACAGGATTGTATAAATAATCTATATACTCTACGTATACTTTATTAAACTCCAAAGTTTACTGACCGATTTGACAGCATGAGCCAGATCTAGTTCAATAATAAACATTTTTTCTTATTAATTAGCACTTTCATAAAGTAGAGTATTACAGGATTGTATAAATAATCTATATACTCTACGTATACTTTATTAAACTCCAAAGTTTACTGACCGATTTGACAGCATGAGCCAGATCTAGTTCAATAATAAACATTTTTTCTTATTAATTAGCACTTTCATAAAGTAGAGTATTACAGGATTGTATAAATAATCTATATACTCTACGTATACTTTATTAAACTCCAAAGTTTACTGACCGATTTGACAGCATGAGCCAGATCTAGTTCAATAATAAACATTTTTTCTTATTAATTAGCACTTTCATAAAGTAGAGTATTACAGGATTGTATAAATAATCTATATACTCTACGTATACTTTATTAAACTCCAAAGTTTACTGACCGATTTGACAGCATGAGCCAGATCTAGTTCAATAATAAACATTTTTTCTTATTAATTAGCACTTTCATAAAGTAGAGTATTACAGGATTGTATAAATAATCTATATACTCTACGTATACTTTATTAAACTCCAAAGTTTACTGACCGATTTGACAGCATGAGCCAGATCTAGTTCAATAATAAACATTTTTTCTTATTAATTAGCACTTTCATAAAGTAGAGTATTACAGGATTGTATAAATAATCTATATACTCTACGTATACTTTATTAAACTCCAAAGTTTACTGACCGATTTGACAGCATGAGCCAGATCTAGTTCAATAATAAACATTTTTTCTTATTAATTAGCACTTTCATAAAGTAGAGTATTACAGGATTGTATAAATAATCTATATACTCTACGTATACTTTATTAAACTCCAAAGTTTACTGACCGATTTGACAGCATGAGCCAGATCTAGTTCAATAATAAACATTTTTTCTTATTAATTAGCACTTTCATAAAGTAGAGTATTACAGGATTGTATAAATAATCTATATACTCTACGTATACTTTATTAAACTCCAAAGTTTACTGACCGATTTGACAGCATGAGCCAGATCTAGTTCAATAATAAACATTTTTTCTTATTAATTAGCACTTTCATAAAGTAGAGTATTACAGGATTGTATAAATAATCTATATACTCTACGTATACTTTATTAAACTCCAAAGTTTACTGACCGATTTGACAGCATGAGCCAGATCTAGTTCAATAATAAACATTTTTTCTTATTAATTAGCACTTTCATAAAGTAGAGTATTACAGGATTGTATAAATAATCTATATACTCTACGTATACTTTATTAAACTCCAAAGTTTACTGACCGATTTGACAGCATGAGCCAGATCTAGTTCAATAATAAACATTTTTTCTTATTAATTAGCACTTTCATAAAGTAGAGTATTACAGGATTGTATAAATAATCTATATACTCTACGTATACTTTATTAAACTCCAAAGTTTACTGACCGATTTGACAGCATGAGCCAGATCTAGTTCAATAATAAACATTTTTTCTTATTAATTAGCACTTTCATAAAGTAGAGTATTACAGGATTGTATAAATAATCTATATACTCTACGTATACTTTATTAAACTCCAAAGTTTACTGACCGATTTGACAGCATGAGCCAGATCTAGTTCAATAATAAACATTTTTTCTTATTAATTAGCACTTTCATAAAGTAGAGTATTACAGGATTGTATAAATAATCTATATACTCTACGTATACTTTATTAAACTCCAAAGTTTACTGACCGATTTGACAGCATGAGCCAGATCTAGTTCAATAATAAACATTTTTTCTTATTAATTAGCACTTTCATAAAGTAGAGTATTACAGGATTGTATAAATAATCTATATACTCTACGTATACTTTATTAAACTCCAAAGTTTACTGACCGATTTGACAGCATGAGCCAGATCTAGTTCAATAATAAACATTTTTTCTTATTAATTAGCACTTTCATAAAGTAGAGTATTACAGGATTGTATAAATAATCTATATACTCTACGTATACTTTATTAAACTCCAAAGTTTACTGACCGATTTGACAGCATGAGCCAGATCTAGTTCAATAATAAACATTTTTTCTTATTAATTAGCACTTTCATAAAGTAGAGTATTACAGGATTGTATAAATAATCTATATACTCTACGTATACTTTATTAAACTCCAAAGTTTACTGACCGATTTGACAGCATGAGCCAGATCTAGTTCAATAATAAACATTTTTTCTTATTAATTAGCACTTTCATAAAGTAGAGTATTACAGGATTGTATAAATAATCTATATACTCTACGTATACTTTATTAAACTCCAAAGTTTACTGACCGATTTGACAGCATGAGCCAGATCTAGTTCAATAATAAACATTTTTTCTTATTAATTAGCACTTTCATAAAGTAGAGTATTACAGGATTGTATAAATAATCTATATACTCTACGTATACTTTATTAAACTCCAAAGTTTACTGACCGATTTGACAGCATGAGCCAGATCTAGTTCAATAATAAACATTTTTTCTTATTAATTAGCACTTTCATAAAGTAGAGTATTACAGGATTGTATAAATAATCTATATACTCTACGTATACTTTATTAAACTCCAAAGTTTACTGACCGATTTGACAGCATGAGCCAGATCTAGTTCAATAATAAACATTTTTTCTTATTAATTAGCACTTTCATAAAGTAGAGTATTACAGGATTGTATAAATAATCTATATACTCTACGTATACTTTATTAAACTCCAAAGTTTACTGACCGATTTGACAGCATGAGCCAGATCTAGTTCAATAATAAACATTTTTTCTTATTAATTAGCACTTTCATAAAGTAGAGTATTACAGGATTGTATAAATAATCTATATACTCTACGTATACTTTATTAAACTCCAAAGTTTACTGACCGATTTGACAGCATGAGCCAGATCTAGTTCAATAATAAACATTTTTTCTTATTAATTAGCACTTTCATAAAGTAGAGTATTACAGGATTGTATAAATAATCTATATACTCTACGTATACTTTATTAAACTCCAAAGTTTACTGACCGATTTGACAGCATGAGCCAGATCTAGTTCAATAATAAACATTTTTTCTTATTAATTAGCACTTTCATAAAGTAGAGTATTACAGGATTGTATAAATAATCTATATACTCTACGTATACTTTATTAAACTCCAAAGTTTACTGACCGATTTGACAGCATGAGCCAGATCTAGTTCAATAATAAACATTTTTTCTTATTAATTAGCACTTTCATAAAGTAGAGTATTACAGGATTGTATAAATAATCTATATACTCTACGTATACTTTATTAAACTCCAAAGTTTACTGACCGATTTGACAGCATGAGCCAGATCTAGTTCAATAATAAACATTTTTTCTTATTAATTAGCACTTTCATAAAGTAGAGTATTACAGGATTGTATAAATAATCTATATACTCTACGTATACTTTATTAAACTCCAAAGTTTACTGACCGATTTGACAGCATGAGCCAGATCTAGTTCAATAATAAACATTTTTTCTTATTAATTAGCACTTTCATAAAGTAGAGTATTACAGGATTGTATAAATAATCTATATACTCTACGTATACTTTATTAAACTCCAAAGTTTACTGACCGATTTGACAGCATGAGCCAGATCTAGTTCAATAATAAACATTTTTTCTTATTAATTAGCACTTTCATAAAGTAGAGTATTACAGGATTGTATAAATAATCTATATACTCTACGTATACTTTATTAAACTCCAAAGTTTACTGACCGATTTGACAGCATGAGCCAGATCTAGTTCAATAATAAACATTTTTTCTTATTAATTAGCACTTTCATAAAGTAGAGTATTACAGGATTGTATAAATAATCTATATACTCTACGTATACTTTATTAAACTCCAAAGTTTACTGACCGATTTGACAGCATGAGCCAGATCTAGTTCAATAATAAACATTTTTTCTTATTAATTAGCACTTTCATAAAGTAGAGTATTACAGGATTGTATAAATAATCTATATACTCTACGTATACTTTATTAAACTCCAAAGTTTACTGACCGATTTGACAGCATGAGCCAGATCTAGTTCAATAATAAACATTTTTTCTTATTAATTAGCACTTTCATAAAGTAGAGTATTACAGGATTGTATAAATAATCTATATACTCTACGTATACTTTATTAAACTCCAAAGTTTACTGACCGATTTGACAGCATGAGCCAGATCTAGTTCAATAATAAACATTTTTTCTTATTAATTAGCACTTTCATAAAGTAGAGTATTACAGGATTGTATAAATAATCTATATACTCTACGTATACTTTATTAAACTCCAAAGTTTACTGACCGATTTGACAGCATGAGCCAGATCTAGTTCAATAATAAACATTTTTTCTTATTAATTAGCACTTTCATAAAGTAGAGTATTACAGGATTGTATAAATAATCTATATACTCTACGTATACTTTATTAAACTCCAAAGTTTACTGACCGATTTGACAGCATGAGCCAGATCTAGTTCAATAATAAACATTTTTTCTTATTAATTAGCACTTTCATAAAGTAGAGTATTACAGGATTGTATAAATAATCTATATACTCTACGTATACTTTATTAAACTCCAAAGTTTACTGACCGATTTGACAGCATGAGCCAGATCTAGTTCAATAATAAACATTTTTTCTTATTAATTAGCACTTTCATAAAGTAGAGTATTACAGGATTGTATAAATAATCTATATACTCTACGTATACTTTATTAAACTCCAAAGTTTACTGACCGATTTGACAGCATGAGCCAGATCTAGTTCAATAATAAACATTTTTTCTTATTAATTAGCACTTTCATAAAGTAGAGTATTACAGGATTGTATAAATAATCTATATACTCTACGTATACTTTATTAAACTCCAAAGTTTACTGACCGATTTGACAGCATGAGCCAGATCTAGTTCAATAATAAACATTTTTTCTTATTAATTAGCACTTTCATAAAGTAGAGTATTACAGGATTGTATAAATAATCTATATACTCTACGTATACTTTATTAAACTCCAAAGTTTACTGACCGATTTGACAGCATGAGCCAGATCTAGTTCAATAATAAACATTTTTTCTTATTAATTAGCACTTTCATAAAGTAGAGTATTACAGGATTGTATAAATAATCTATATACTCTACGTATACTTTATTAAACTCCAAAGTTTACTGACCGATTTGACAGCATGAGCCAGATCTAGTTCAATAATAAACATTTTTTCTTATTAATTAGCACTTTCATAAAGTAGAGTATTACAGGATTGTATAAATAATCTATATACTCTACGTATACTTTATTAAACTCCAAAGTTTACTGACCGATTTGACAGCATGAGCCAGATCTAGTTCAATAATAAACATTTTTTCTTATTAATTAGCACTTTCATAAAGTAGAGTATTACAGGATTGTATAAATAATCTATATACTCTACGTATACTTTATTAAACTCCAAAGTTTACTGACCGATTTGACAGCATGAGCCAGATCTAGTTCAATAATAAACATTTTTTCTTATTAATTAGCACTTTCATAAAGTAGAGTATTACAGGATTGTATAAATAATCTATATACTCTACGTATACTTTATTAAACTCCAAAGTTTACTGACCGATTTGACAGCATGAGCCAGATCTAGTTCAATAATAAACATTTTTTCTTATTAATTAGCACTTTCATAAAGTAGAGTATTACAGGATTGTATAAATAATCTATATACTCTACGTATACTTTATTAAACTCCAAAGTTTACTGACCGATTTGACAGCATGAGCCAGATCTAGTTCAATAATAAACATTTTTTCTTATTAATTAGCACTTTCATAAAGTAGAGTATTACAGGATTGTATAAATAATCTATATACTCTACGTATACTTTATTAAACTCCAAAGTTTACTGACCGATTTGACAGCATGAGCCAGATCTAGTTCAATAATAAACATTTTTTCTTATTAATTAGCACTTTCATAAAGTAGAGTATTACAGGATTGTATAAATAATCTATATACTCTACGTATACTTTATTAAACTCCAAAGTTTACTGACCGATTTGACAGCATGAGCCAGATCTAGTTCAATAATAAACATTTTTTCTTATTAATTAGCACTTTCATAAAGTAGAGTATTACAGGATTGTATAAATAATCTATATACTCTACGTATACTTTATTAAACTCCAAAGTTTACTGACCGATTTGACAGCATGAGCCAGATCTAGTTCAATAATAAACATTTTTTCTTATTAATTAGCACTTTCATAAAGTAGAGTATTACAGGATTGTATAAATAATCTATATACTCTACGTATACTTTATTAAACTCCAAAGTTTACTGACCGATTTGACAGCATGAGCCAGATCTAGTTCAATAATAAACATTTTTTCTTATTAATTAGCACTTTCATAAAGTAGAGTATTACAGGATTGTATAAATAATCTATATACTCTACGTATACTTTATTAAACTCCAAAGTTTACTGACCGATTTGACAGCATGAGCCAGATCTAGTTCAATAATAAACATTTTTTCTTATTAATTAGCACTTTCATAAAGTAGAGTATTACAGGATTGTATAAATAATCTATATACTCTACGTATACTTTATTAAACTCCAAAGTTTACTGACCGATTTGACAGCATGAGCCAGATCTAGTTCAATAATAAACATTTTTTCTTATTAATTAGCACTTTCATAAAGTAGAGTATTACAGGATTGTATAAATAATCTATATACTCTACGTATACTTTATTAAACTCCAAAGTTTACTGACCGATTTGACAGCATGAGCCAGATCTAGTTCAATAATAAACATTTTTTCTTATTAATTAGCACTTTCATAAAGTAGAGTATTACAGGATTGTATAAATAATCTATATACTCTATACGTATATTTTATTAAACTGCAAAGTTTACTGACGGAACAATGATTGTATGTGTAGGTATATACCATAATTAGCATTATTTGATCGAACTTATCAAGCTCTAAATAACCTTATTATACCAGTGACAGTTCACCTATTTTTAATATAAAGCATATTTATACCTAATTAGTATAACGATATTTGCTTAAAGAGGTACATGTGTGCCTTTTAGTATAGTTTGTATATTTAATTTTATTATGAGGGTATTACGAGTTTTAATGCGTAGTTGTACAGGATTTAATATTAATTTAAATTAGGTATAAACAAATCAGAATATTAAAAACCTTGCGTGTTAGTTTGATTTTGGAATGAAAGGTTGTAGAGTATAAAGATTATGGATGTAAAATAATCTATTGTACTCTACCCTCAGACTCTACCCCTACGTTGATCAGAATAGTTGCCAACTAACACAAATAATAAAAGCAAGGTTTTTATATCCTAATTTGTATTTATGTAGTATCAATAATAATTATAAAAAAACTTTCTTTAATTTATATTACTTAATATCGCATATTTTATATCAAGCTTCATATGTAGAACCCTTGTAGGTACTTAATTTTATTTAAATTTCGATTAAAGCCGGGTAAAGCCTATTAGTTTAAACATAATGTTATTTTTAATTTATTGTTAATATTGATTATTTGCTAGATAAAAATAATTATTATTTGTGTGGTAATCTCGTAGAATTATAATTAATTGTAATTTGGACCAATTCCATGACATATTGAAATATTAATATTAATAATAAAACTTCAGTAATTAAACCTAACATTATAATTATTAAGGACCAATACTTTAAAACAATAATTTCTAGTACATTAGTAAATACAATCAAAGTCTTTAATTTCAGCGAAAAACAGGTTTCCAAACAGTTCACCTACTTTTAATAAAAAAAATCACTTTAATTTAAACCATTAGCTATTTTTATATTGTATATACATATGTAAATATATCTTTAAAATATTATAGTTAGGTCGCTTATAAAAATATTTTTGGTACCTCTTATTACCTAGAATTGCAAAAACTATGAAAAACAGAATTTAATAATTTATTCCCAAAATATAATTTCATTTAAATAGTAAATATTTAATAAGTCTAGTAACTGCCATTTTATATGATCCATGTATAAAAGTGTATAGGAAAGTTTTGTCATTTAGTACAAATAGCTTAAATCTATGTTCTTTGTTATATTTAATAAGCCACTATGTTGCTCCATATTAAGCTTTTGTGATGCTTTACTGATTGCTTTTCGAACAAATGTTCAAGCGAAAATATGATACTGAAGCATTTTTATATTGAAACGAAAATAAATGTATTAAAAGTATTTCGTATTGTTTAATTTTTCATTAGTCTATTAGGTATTTAAACTTACAACTAAAAGTAAAATGAATATACGCTGCTTTAATTCCAACACTTACTTATGGAAGCGAGACTTTTGGGTATGGAAAAAGAAGCATGTAAATAAGATAAATGCGGTGGAAGTGCGGTCTTTATGTAGAATGTGTGATATAAAACGTATTGACCGCATCCGGAAAAATGCGGAGTAAAAGATGATGTTGTGACTAAAATGAAGAAAAATAGTTTACGCTGGTTTGGACACGTTGAAAGAATGAAGGATGAAAGATTGACTAAAAAGGTTTATATGGCTGCAATGAAAGGAAATACTAAAAATGTGTTGACCGAAGGCAATATTAAAGTACACACAATCGCCGAGCATGTATGAAAGGTGTGATGAATATAAAAGAAGCGAAAGAGGTATGTCAAGATCGTAGCAAATGGCATTCGATTGTCTCTGCCTACCCCTCTTGGGATAAAAGGCGTGTTAATATATAGATAGATATCAAACAAATAAATAAAATGACGGGCGTCTGTCAATTGTCTAGATAACAATCTGTCTTCTAGAATAAATTACGAAAGGTCCGAATGATTTATAGATCCTTACTACAAAACAGTGTTTAACAAGTGTTTAGTCAAACTATGTTTTATCACTTTCTTACAAATCTATCATTCAATATGAAAGACAAAGACAGAACTATGTTTAAACTAAACACTACTTAAACACGTGTGTTTGTGGTAAGGGGTTAATATTTCAGCCATGATTTTTAGACAAACTCTACTTTTAGATGGATTCCAAAATCATAGAATTGATAGGTACAGATATTTCATTAAAATATTAATTTTAATTAAAAATCTATCAATCAGCTACAGTTAAAGCGGTTCAAATTTTGTTGTTGCTATTGTACTCTTTTTAATATCCAGTTCTTATTATGGTGTAATCTTTTATAATAGGGATGTACGGTAGATCATAGTGGCACATGGGGCTGGGTTTATAGTAACAATGGGATGAATATAAGGGCAAATGTTATACAACACTTTGGGGAAACTAAACCTATAGTAGTGAGGGGATAGATATCGACTATTACGATAATTGTGTTTTTTTTTAAATTTCTTTACGGGTTGCCTTACAGAGCAGTTCTCACAGCCCGACGCAGCCTGGCAATGATATGGCAAATAATGCAACTGATGCTGAGCAACGCAGCACCTTAGGAATTACCGACTCCCGACGGATCGAACGGGCGACGACGAGGTATCACAAGCCTTATCGGACGCCATGGTTTCCACGACCCTGGCTAAGCGCGGCCTCGCCTGCCAAAAAAGCTTAATATGTAGTTTAAAAGATCCGTCAGATTACATTCCTATCACGGTTCTTAATTAAAACAAATTGCGACAATCTTTCTTAAAATGTACCTCAATAGAGGTGACGTTTAGTATGGTAACCTCATAAATGTCGATTGAATGACGAAGTCTTGTCTATTTTGGAGCCAGTAAGATGATATTTTTAAATTTATCGATATTTAGCACATCACTATAATCAAAAGCAATGCGTCACGCTCTACCTTTCGTTGAGTCAATCGCTGCGGTTTAATACATTTGAGAATCGGACTACAATGACACTCCCCATGGCTACTATAATTTATGTATGTTCAGAATATATCCCTTATTGGGCCGAACAATTAGGGGTTGCCACGCGTCGCAGCTTATACAGTAGTTAATGCCGGGGCGCCCTTTTAAATAATTAGGAAGCAGATGATTCGGATTAATATCGTGTTGAAAAGTACCTTTTTACGCTTGTTATGGGTTACATAAAAGTCACGCCTGTTTCCCAGAGGGGTAGGCAGACAACACAGATTTCTACTTACGGCATACGTCTGCAAAGGCATTTTTTTCCAAAGGACAACATTAAATTTTTTTAATCACCCATTTTTATTACTTTAATTAAAAATATCTTAAAAAATAAGATACACGTATTTTTATATATAATTTTTGGTTGAGTTTTTATATTTTTAATTTAATTTTGAATTTTTATAAATCCTGAGGACTTATAAACTAAAAACCTTAGCTAGGACTAAAAATAAGAAATATAAACTGCCACCCAAAGAAAGTGACAGATAGTGTCAGTCAAGCCACAGAGTATACGTTATAGAAATACAAAGAGTATAATATACTGTAGAAATGTCCCGTGTTCCGAATAGGTGTTGCCGTAGCCGGAACTCAAATCACCTACAACATTATTCATAATGTATACTAGCTTTTGTCCGCGGTTTCACTCGTAAATATATTTCCTGTGATAGCCCATTCGAAACTAGCAAAACTTCCAAAAAAATATTATATAAAAGAAGTATTTTTATAATTATATTTAAAGAATAATTATTAATTTAGCTTCAAATGGAATAAAAATAGGTAAAATTAATAGAAGGCAACACCTGAGTTCAATAACTAACAACATAAGCTAACAGACATTAGTATTTTTAAATTAGAGGGTTAGCACAGATTAGGGCACCTATTAATCCTTATTTTTCAATATTTCAGTATTTTTAAAATAACTCGAAAAATAAAGGATAAATATAAAATAAAAAAAATGAAAAATAAGCTTTCTAGCATGTAATCTCCAAACGCTTTTCGAATTTTGGTACCTTACGAAAAATGAAATGTTGTCCATTGTCCCCTTTCTCAGGCACACAAAATATTTCACTTGATCGGTGTATACCTATAATATTATACAATACAATACAATATAAATAGAAATAAACAGGCATAAACGTTCTTTATAACTTGCAAGTGACCAGTAAAGGGGGGCAGGTAGGGGCAGCTGCCCCCGCCCCTCCCCTGAATTTTAGAGTTCAACGAAAACTTCTATTTTAGAGTGACAAATACTGCGACAAATATGATATTATTTATTTCCAACAGAACTGGCCACTTAGGTATAGCCTCACAAATACCATCGGCTAAAAGAGGAAGACTTAGTCTGCCGCTCTGGGTACCCTGGGACCGATAATACGGTTTCGGGAAATAAGGCAACCCGTTAAGGAAAAAAATACTATAACGAATATAAATATTTGGTAAAAGTTGCAATTAACTTGATTCTCCCGCATTGTTATAGAACGCACCAGCATGCAGCGACGTTCGTGCTCTATCAATTTAAGTTCCTTATTGACATCCCAGTATGTTATCCATCAACCTGCCAAACTTACCCTCTGTGTCTGTACTCGAAGATAAAACACCCTTTTGTATTCCCTAAGTGTCTTAGAATAATCATACAACATATTGCTTTGGCAACAAAAACTTTTGGATTGTCTAAGTACTTAAATATGGTCAATCATTAGGAGAGACTGACAACAAAGACGTATTTAGGATTTTTGCGCCATGGGAGAAAATGGGGGGGGGGGGTCCGCAAATTACTTGCCTTCAACACAGAATACATTTTAATTTTTTTCTAATAAACGTTAAAACCAAAGGTTTAAAATTTATTTAGAGGAAGCTTTCAACCATCCGAACCTTGCAAACTTCATAAACTGGCTGTCTCTTTGATCTGTGACTCGTGACTTGGTAAACAGAAAATATCTGTAGCTTCATATTTAATTGCTTTATTATTTGTTAGCAATAAAATGTGGCTTTGAGGCAAATATTAATAGACTAATATATACGAATTAGTATTTGCTTTTTATTCGTGTTCTATATAGACTCAAAACTACTGGATATATTTGAAATGATGCATTTGATAGCCCAATTATTGAGGAAGGTTATAGGCTATATAACATCACGTTACCTAGCCTAAGGGGGTGAATTGTATTTATTCCTAATACAACTCGTACGAAGTTGCGGGCAATCAGAGTTATCAAATATTTTTTCTACTGATACCATATGGCTAAAAGAGGGAGACTTGGTCTACCGCTGGGTATCCTGGGATGTGTATCCCAGGTTTCGGGAGCTATAAGGCAATCTGTGAAGAAAAAAAAATTAAATAAACAAAAGGAAAGTTCAATTTATTTGTAGCTTTCAAATCTATAAATGTCAGTAGACATGAATTCTCATTTATCAACACCGCACAGGTCCCAGATGGTCGGACTATTGGCACGAACTATTTCCTACATAAACCAGATATTGAACAACTGTTGTTTGAGTGATAATATCTATACTTTAATAGCCAGTTAAAATTAGTTTGTAGATATGATTTCCGTTTTGTATAGCAAAGATGCATGGAGGAATAATTAGTTTTTGAGCGTTGAACTATTTTTTGGTGGGGGAAAATCTTATGGGTTCGCGTCACGATATGTCCTCGGCACAAATGCCTGAGAATGTCCGGGCAGGAATTCTTGTATGCCTGGGTCAGGCATTTTTTAAGGGAAAACTTCTTTTTCTTTATGCGAGTGGGTAAGACGTCGGCTCGCAACTGAAACGTCGTGGGTTCGATTCCTACATGTTTTTGGGGGGCTTTTTATAATAAAAAAATCTATTTACATTATCCGCCAAACCGTACAAAGAGGTTTTTTCAACAGAGCTGTAAGTGTATACTCGTTAGGTATAGCCTCAAAAAAATCATTGGCTAATAAATGAGGAATATTTTGTCTTCTGGGTACCCTGGGGCCGTCAACGGTTCCCGGGAGCTGTAAGGCAACCTGTAAAGAATAAAAAAAAAGAAACACAAAATTGTACCATAGCTACATGCGATATGAACAAGTGTTGAAATTAATCCAGACGAAGGGATGTTTGTTTATCCTGGCGACCCCTAATAGAGAGGTCGTGGCCATACAGTACAAACAAAGGGACCGTGGATTATGACATTAGACTAATTGAAAGTATTATTTGGGCGATAGAGACCTGCGTTTAGGATATATTGGACGTGTGTACGCATTTTTATTATCCCACTAATATTATGAACGCGAAAGTTTGTATTGATGTATGTATGTATGTATGTAACGGGTCTGGATGAAATTTGACACAGAGATAGATTATAGTCTGGAATAGCATATAGGCTACTTTTTATCCCGAAAAAATGTATGGTTCCCGTGGGATAGATTTGTTTTTGTTTTTCACGGGATTGACATGATTTTTTCCATAGTGGTAGTTTAAAGGTCAGAGAATGACATAGGATAGGAGCAAATTACCGTGAAACCACGGACAGAAGCTTGTCCGTGAAACAATCATTCCAATAAGAATAAATAGGGCAAAAATATTACATCAATCAGTTGTAAATTTTGACATGATGGACAAACAAAAAAAAACCACATTTTCGCCTAATAGGTGTGCCTTGGTTAATAGTTATGCTCCACCCCTTTGGGTCGTAGCGTGATGTTATATAGCCTACATAGAGTACTAAGCCTATGGAGGGGCCATAGACGGGCTCCCCCTTTCGCCAATTTTTTGCCCTTTTACCAGTTAAACTGACAGGTAATAAGTTACCTTAGATTTCGTTGGTATCGTTTTATGTCGCGAGACAGAGATCTAGAAAAATAGTTAATTGTGATGATTTAAATGGGAAAGGCGATCTAGGACGTCAAACTTGCGGAAACATAGTGTTTCCAATCATTAATTATAATTATTATGTTTGTATTTTAACATAATCATCATATAACGTAAAATCCGTTGCGACAATAAAACGAAAGAAAAATACATTTTTTTAACTGACTTAGTCGTTGGAACGAGGCCGTACGACGTAATCGGACATCCGTGGCTGCGCGTACGCTAGCCGAAAGAAGCTACCGTCATTTCGGAAACTCTTGTACTGAGAAGAAATAACAAGAAACTCAGTGGGTAAGTAAGTTGAAGAGAATGTTTAATAGAACAGTGCGCTCTGAAAAAAGCACAGTGAACTAGATAGGAGACGATGTGGGGGCGCTGCATTGTGCGGTGTAGCACTTTTGGTGCAGCTGAAGAGGAAGACCAGCGTGCCCCTCCCCCTCCTAAATTGTTTTAGCAGAAAAAAGTGCAGCAAAAGACTTGCCACCTGGCGTCACGTGAACACTGTTACTAGTTTCTGGCCACACCACATAGTATAAAGCCGTGAAGATCTGTGTAAAATGGGAAAATATCGACAACAAAACGATGTCCCATTCACAGTTTAGAAACAGCCCCCCGATATCAAAAGTTTAAAATTAGTTCCCTAAATTCGATCCAACTCTGAACTGCACAGTAAAATTTTAAATCGACAACCGAAAGTAGAGTTTTGGCGTGAAATTTCATTGTTAAAGTGGACCTTATATTTAAATCTGTTATACTCTGGTTATACTGTGGGGTTAGCATTGATCAATATTAAAGGAAAAGGTGCGTCGGTGGCCGAGTGGTTAAGACGTCTGGTATTGGGTTCGATCCCGGATATAGGCCACGTACCAATGGGTTTTTAATTAAAAAGAGGCTTTTCCATCTAAATATATCTCAACAGAACCAGCCACTCGTTAGGTATAGCCTCACAAATATCGGCTAAACGAGAGAGACTTGGTCTTCTGCTAGGTACCCTAGAACTAAGGCAACCCGTAAAGAAAAAAAAAAAGATAGAGTATTACAACCGCTCTGACCATACGCTTACGCCACTCTTCGTCCCGCTCTTTTGTTCCTGTTTCCGCGCTTTTGTCCCTTTCGCACAGTGTCACGCGTGTTTGTATGGCAAAATTGGCAAAGCGCTGAGATGCTCTATCGTTTTCTTTTATATTGATCGAATCTAAGCATATTTAGGAGCAAATTGCTGAGTCGGGTAAAGACAGTACACGGATTTGCCCGGATTTTCTAGGGGTGGACATTCTCGTGCCGTACATTCTTTGGGTGACTATTTGTGGGGACACGTCATTTTTGGCCTTCGAGTCGAAATGAAAGATATCGCGTTACTAAGTATGCTAACCCCACTGATTTTATTTTGGGGGACATTTAGAATACAATAAAACTGCCCAATGTGTCACAATTGTCACAAACATTTAGATACATTTTGAACCATGAAAATGCATTGTTCTTCATACACCATGACGGCCTTTATATCCTGCCACGTGGCCAGCAACGGTAACAAGGCCCACATTTAAAACTCTCAATTCTTCAAAAGAAGTACCTGGCGCAGCACAAACAACATCGGCTGGAAGTGTGTTTGTTTGTTTGTTTGTTTGTTTGCAACAGATTGACAGTTAGAGGACGATAGAATGATATAGGGGGCTTTTTGTACCGGAAAACTGGATGTGGATAGGCTTCAATATATTCAATAGTATGTAAAAAGCGCCTACTAAATATTTCGTAGCAATATCAATCAATTTTTCTTTTCTCTTTAGGCGCGTTGAACAATTTTTGGTATGGAGAAATCTTATGGATTCGCGATCCGTGTTTGCGATATGTTTTGGAGCCCGAGTAATACTCGACCCGAGAATGTCCGGGCAGGATTTTGTGTAAGTAGTTAAGTACCTACTGGATTCCACGTATGGGCATACGCTCTGCCCATACAATTCGTCTCGCTCTTTTGTTTCTCTATCCGCGCTTTTGTCCCTTTCGCACGGTGTCACGCGTGTTTGTTATATTGATCGAAGCATATTTAGGATCGCGACAATGCCCGGCTTGAGAATGTCCAACACTAATATATCGTGCAAATTGCTGGGTCGGACAAAGACAGATTTGCCCGGACTTTCTAGGGTTGGACATTCTCGGTCTGGGCAATTCTTCGGTCCGGAAACAGATACATTGTAAAATAATCGCTAGATGGCGTCCCCATGACTGTTTAATCTATTTTCACACGGATGAAGTCGCTGGCAAAAGCTAATTCATTACAATTAAATCCCTCACATCCTTACTACAAATTGTATCAAGGCATACACAAAGCTTATACAAATGCCATCTAATACAATAACCAAACCTATATCAATTTAGGTAATTAATTAATTGAAATTTGTATTTGAATATGTCAATATTATATTAATTGATCGAGACTGTCCTCAGTATGGCCTGAATCATTTACTTAGTCATGTGGGCAATCTATACTAATACTAGCGGACCCGCAGACGTTGACCTGCCCAAACGTTAGCTTGCCTACCCTACCCCTACCCCTACCCCTACCCCTACCCCTACCCCTACCCCTACCCCTACCCCTACCCCTACCCTTATCACTTAGGGGTATGAAAAATAGATTACGACCGATCGTGGGCCCTACAAAAAAAATCATAAAAATCGGTCAAGCCGTTTCGGAGGAGTATGGCAAGTAACTTGTGACACGGGAATTTTATATATTAGATTATAAAGCGGTAAAGTTTGGATGTAGGGGGTAATCTCTCAAACTACTGAACCGATTCTGAAAATTATTTCACGGATAGATATGATATACCTGAGTAGCGAAGCCGGGGGCGGAAAGCTAGCATTATATATCTTCGATTATATATCTTCATAGGGCACGTAGTGCTGGCGTCCTAAAAATAAATTGAAATAGTGTTATAAAAGAAACTCTACAACCAAAATGATGACGTCAAAATTTATTATAAACAAAAATACTCAAAATTTCAAAAATAATTTATTATTAAATCTTCTTTTTTTTCTTCACGGGTTACCTTATAGCTCCCGAAACCGTTGCCGGCCCCAGGGTACCCAGAAAGTCTTCCTCATTTAGCTGATAATTTTTTTGAGGCTATACCTAACGAGTGGCCAGCTCTCTAGATGGAAAAGCCTCTTTGTATAGTTTATCGGATAATGTACATATATGTTGGTACATGGTCGGTGTGGGGATCGAACCCACGACTTCTCAGTTGTAAGCCGACGTCATTCCCACTCATAGAGCAACGCAGTCCTTACTTTACTTATTTCAAGATTTAATAATTGGTCAAATATAATAAAATAATAATTATTTAGAATTTTCAATAACCTACAAATAACGCAATACGTTTAATTGAAGGGTAATTATAACAGTAAAGAGCTTTGTGATAGATTATGAAGAAAAAACCCCATTGAAAAAATAACAGATATTTCACTTGGATATATAAGTAACTATATGCTAAATTACAGTGACACAGTGATTATTTACAAAGAAATTGGGAATAGTTTATCCCAGAAAAAATAATTAACCTACTTCCTAGCTACACCTAATAGTAATTCTGATAAAAGTCAAATTAAAATTTGCAAAATAATTTCAATCGGACATTACCCTACTACATTCCATTCTATTTATGGCACTACAGAGAGAACATTGTTGCCACCATCACATCTAAGAAGGTAGTGTCTAATCCCCGGATTTGTTGAACACGATACCGCCGCTATAACGAGCCCTAAGGGTGTTATAATTAAATTATAAACTTTTCTAAGCCGGGTCGTTTCGTTTACAACCGAGACAAGGGGTCAACTTATGCGTTAAGTAAATGCTTACTCATAAAACTTTAGGACGTGCTAAATAAAGGGGTGTACAATTTTACCATTGTTTTTACAAAAGATGGTTTCCTGGAATTGCTTCAGGCAAATTACAGTTTGAATTGTAAAATTCTACTGTAAATTGGTCAATATTAAATTTATTAAGGCGTTGGAATAGGCGTAGTCATAATACAGGGTTTTTTAGGAACACTAAACTAATTCGTATAGACTGTCCCTTGTCATAACTTGTTTAGAAAATATGCATGCGTTAGTAACCTAAAACATTATAATTAAAATTAATGATTATATAAATATACTAGCGGACCCGGCAGACGTTGTCCTGCCCAAACGTTGACTTGCCCGCACTACCCCTACCCCTACTTCTACCCCTACCCTACCCCTACCCCTACCCCTACCCCTACCCCTACCCCTACCCCTACCCCTACCCCTACCCCTACCCCTACCCCTACCCCTACCCCTACCCCTACCCCTACCCCTACCCCTAACCCTAACCCTATATAAAAAAAAATTTAGGGTTGGACCACCCTTAACATTTAGGGGGATGAAAAATAGATGTTGTCCGATTCTCAACCCTAACGGATATGCATACAAAATTTCATAAGGATCGGTCAAGCCGTTTCGGAGGAGTATGGGAACGAACATTGTGACAGGAGAATTTTATATATTAGATAATATAATATAAAAATAAAATAAAGAGTATTGACAGCATCCGGACCGATGTCATTAGAGAAGAATGCGGAGTGAAAAATAATGTTGCAACTAACATGAATACGCTGGTTTGGACTCGTTGAAATAATGTAGGATGTAAGATTGACCAAAATGGTTTATATGACTGAAGTGAAAGGAAATGCTGGCACCTAGGTGTATTTTATTGAACATATAAAAAAATGTATTTATTGATGGAAATATTAAAAGGACATACAATCGCCGAGCATGTATGAAAGGTATGATGAATATAAAAGAAGCGAAAGATAGGTAGATAGATCTCTTGGGATAAAAGGTGTTGTTAGGGTTCCGTCCGAACTACGAATTCGGGACGTACTAATCCATGGGCGAGTTAATTGGGAACATACAATTATAGACCTACAATTCCCTATATAAATGACCTTATATCATCTGTATAACACTGTACTGGTGAATAATTATTGATGGAATATAGAAATGGAAGGAGTACGTACCAATTACACCTGTTCTTTTCGTATAGTATATATTTTTGCACGCTAGATTACACTTTGTACAATTATATATTTAGTTAATTTATTTCTCGACGCGACACGAAACCAGTAGTACAGGAGTGGGTAGACGTAAAACGGACCGAAAGGTATATTCACCAATAACTACCATACAGGCGTACCATAGATATATAAAGGTTGTATGTTATAATAAATATTTAATAGTTATTATATTTTTTTTTATTTTTACATCATCAATTTCATATCATCTTTATTCTTTTGACAAAACATTTGTGTATACTTATATAGAGATATCAAATAATTAAATGATTTTTTATGACGAGCAATAAGATTCTGAGTGCTAAAAATCTATGGCCACTCGTTGGTATTAAAAATATTATCGGCTAATTGAGGAATTATTTTTTATGCAGATCTAGATTTAAATGTAAGATAGTCAATTCAAAATAAAAGGTAAAAAAAGAGCATTTCATTTTAAACACTGTACCTTTGAGATGACAATTTTTAGGGAGGTCGTTGAATATCACAAATCATGTCTTTGTCCCGCCGCGCGCCGTCCCAGTCTCTTTCCACTCCATAAAATTAAATATTGCCCGGAGAGAAAGAAACGTTTTATTACCTAAACGTCATTTGTAAGTAGAAATTCTTTTAGACGGTGAAGTTTGCCATCGCTTCATAGTAAAGTTTAAAAACACATTTAAAATGTGCCTGCAGTTTTCATTATAATACTTGCTTTGCTCGTGGAGATCTCCTATTATGGTATTGATTCCATACAAAAGTTCCATATAACTTTTTCCGTTTCCAGCCGATCTCAAGTGATGCGCTTACCAACGAACAGCATTAAATTATTATTTATATTATAGATGCACGAAATGCAAGTAGAACAATCATTCTCTTTATGGGATAAATAAATACATAAAACACAGAAATAAAACTACAATAATTTTGATCTAACAGTAATTTTTCAAGAAAATACAAATACAAATTTGTAGGGCCACCATTTTTGCCAGTTGTCAATATTAAACAGAATAAGTGGCGAGCCCGTCGCTATACTTATTGGACTTAGATGTATCACTTCTGCCCTCCGAAGAAAATACAAGAAATCCAAACTTATTCTATTCTAACAAAATGCACTAGCTCGAACTTGAGACCAAATAAATAAATTAATGATGCTAGAGGTCAAATAATAACCACCAAAGAGAACAACAAAATCACGAAACCCAGATTTTTTAAGTTTTCACTTCGCGTTTTGTATTTTCACCAGCGACTCCACCCCGGCTTCCTATGGGTACAATATGGGATTAAATCTCTGAAGGATTAGACGCACACGCTATGAAAACTCACAGGAGCAAATTTTTTTCCCGACTTTAACCTTTCTCCTGAATAAACTTATCTAATTGTGAAAATTCGTTCAGTAGTTTTTTCGTGAAAGGGCGCAGACAGACAGACAGTCAGGCGCGGCGGTATTGTTTTATAATACGCAGTGATATCAAATCACAAATCCAAAAAAAGATAATTAAACGGAAACCAGAATTATATCAAGAAAATATACCCAAAAATATGTTTATTTCCGATTGCTATAGTAAATCGTTTGCATTGCAATTTACATTTATGGGAAGCACACGTGATCAAGTGGAAAAATTCTGGAAAAACTTAGATCACCCTTAGCTTCTGACCGTAAATCAATAACCCCCCGCAAAGATAATGTGAACTTGTATATATCTTTTATTGTTCTAAGTAGGGTTGCCAGGCCTAATATAATCAGAAAGTCGAATTCACTTTTTTTTGGACGAACATATGAATAACGACAAAATGATTGCTTGTTCGTTTATACTTCTTTCACTTCAAAAAAAGCCGGGGTTTCCATATAAATATAAAAAGTGAGTCTTTCAGCAGTTCCCAATAATCATAAAAATTTAAACAATCTGAAAAATTCGAATATTCAAATAATTCCAATCATTTAAATATATCCCAATTTAAATTTGTATTTTTTGCTACTCGTTGTTACAGAGTTCCGTCCCATTTCACGAAATTACTCTTTACCAATTTATGCCACATAGCGAGAGCTAAGAGTTACACATAAAAAAGTTATTTTATTTCCATAATAATAATTTTCTAATTTGGCCCGACAAACGCCTCTGTGTCGTGCTTTATCCGGATGTCTGGCAATCCTAGTCCTAAGTTAGGGTAACACTGGTGGGCAAAAAGCATAAATTGTGTACAAGCATTTGAATTTAATTTCACGCTTTTATGTTTTATTCATATTTTATGGTAATTTGTTTGATATGTTCGTAATGTTCTTGTTTCTTACCTGCTATGTGGTAAGAATTGTATTTTGATGTTTACTAAATGAAGAGGGAAATATTAATAAGCTGATAAAAAATATACACCGTTTTTAGCAAGGTTTAATTTTTTTCCATTTTTTTAATGCTTAACAGGCTCCGAAACGGCTAAATGCAGTTTTATTATTTTAATTCATCTCGATATAATAAGTGTTTCAAAAATACATCCAAATAATATAATTTAGGTATTTTTGTTTCCTTGCGTGTCAGAACATTAAATATATTGAGAAACGTGATTAAATTTTTTGCGACAAAACTATTGTAAATAAAAATAAAATCACTTGAGAACGGCAGCACCCATTTGGCTATTTCTTTTTAAATGCTTGTAATAGTCCGAATAAGGTTTTAAGGGAAGTAAAATTGGAAAAGTTGCCCTAAAAATTCGGCAAAAACTGAAAATTGTTCTTCTATGGGTTTTTGTATCAACATAATAGGGCATAAAAGTTAATTTGGGCTCCACGGGCGAAGACGAGGCAGAAAGCTAGTATAAGATATTTTAAGACTGAGATTTAATATATTTAAATAAAACGTTTTTATATTTAAAAACTTATGTATATAATCCTACAAACCACACTTAGAGGCTCCATCTAAATATACCACAACAGAATTGGCCATTTGTTAGGTATAGCTTCACAAATATATGCTAAAAAAGAGGGAGACTTGGTCTTCCGCTGGGTACCCTGGAACACGGTTTTGGGAGCGGCAAGGCAACCCTAAAGAAAAAAAATTTAAACTTATTATTATTAATGCGAAAGTGCGTTTTTTGTTCTTCGAATAGAGATAGTTCCTGCGACATAGGTTACTTTCATCCCGGAAATACTTGGAATAATATCTTTTCAAAAATTTTCACGTACGAAGCCGGGCCGAAAAGCCAGTTTTTCACCAAGAACTACTTGTCATCATATGATACGGCGATACTGAAATTTGTTAAGTTGGCTCTAACTTAGAGAAAGCATCTGCGCGTCTCGACGGTAAGTGCAACCCGCAATATCCGGTGTTGGGAAAAGTAGGGGAGTGCACACTACATGCTCAGATGTTTTCCTCTCTAAGAATGTTTTTAGAATAATGTTATCAGAACTAATACTTTGAGGTAGTTTCTAACACATATTGCTTATAAGATCCTCTACTACAACTTTTGCCCGCGGTTGCAATATGGCTCATGGCTGTATGGGAAAACCCTGTCTTTTTTAAGAAATTAAATGTTCTTCCCCTTCTAAATTTCATCCAAATTAGTTCAACCGTTTCTGTAATAAAAAGTTAAACTATTTTTGAAATCGGTGCAGTAGTTCTAGATAATACCTCAAACACTCAATCTAATCATAACTTTTGTCCCATACAAAAACGGATTTCAGCAATTCAAGTATTGTACAAAACTTATTAAAAATAGCAAGCTTATATATGTCAATATCAGCTACACCTAGGTTTCATGAAGCTCTGAAAGTCATCATTGTCACGCATATTTTCAACTGATTTTGCGACTCGACTTCTCTTAATATATTTACTAATGTAAAAGTTAAAATTATTTTACATACTTTATGGATCCATTAACTAGAACTTGCTATTTTAAATATTTTTTCTACAATATTTGAATTGCTGAAGTCCGTTTTGTGTATTTTATTGTACAGGATTTTGTTTGGACAGTTTCTTTCTCTAGGTATTTATTTCTATCGCTCGTATATTGGGTGAAAGAGATACAAAATATTCGAACACGTGCGTTTTTTAGTTGGTTACGCGACCAAGAGAGCTCTTAAAAATTAAATTTTCTTTCCCTTCTTTTCATCCAAATCAGTTCATTACAGATCAGGAGCAGACTTGCAAGGACTAAAATAAAAAAAAATCGCTTGACAATTTAAAATGACGTGAAAACGAAAATGAAAACTATGTCAGTTGTGATTTGATCTGATTGGTTCATATCTATTTGAATGTTGAGCTTTAATGTGATAGGTTGCCATTAGAAATGAAACAATATGAAAACTTCAATGTACCAACGCTGCGGCCTTTCACACATAGGTACTTGAAGCCTTCATCAACAAATTAGTACTTATTAGGTTGCTGTTTATTTAGAATGGTGGAACGAAATATTCTATTAATAAATTCATGATAATAAAACTGTATCCGTACTATCAAAAAGATATAGTGAGAAAATTGCATTATTTATATTTGCGGTGGCATTGTTAGTGTTAGTTACTTCCCCCGAGTGGCCATAAACCGCTGCAATCTTGTACAAGGAACTTTATAGGTCCATGAACCCTTTATTGGTACTAGATCAATATTTATACAATGGCACTAAGATGTTGATTAAAATATATCGATATTCTGCCTGGAATAGAATAGCTGGTTAAAGCTTCGTTTTATGCTGAATTCGGTATGTAAAGTGAAAACTTGTGGTATGGCCAGAGACACAAGTAACAGTGTCCACTTTTTGCCAGTTGTCCATATTGGAAACGTTCGTAATAGTCTGAATAATGTTTTTAGGGAAAGAAAAATTGGAAAAGTTGCCTGGAAAATTGAACAATTCGGGAAAAACTGAAAGTGCATTTTGTATAATAATAAAATAATCTTTATTTCAATAGACAATTACAAGTTTAAATCGGTTATTCAAAACACAGCGCTAAAAATTCTAATATATTCTGATACAGAAATACTAAATATCGGATTTTAAATATTAAGACGATACATTCAAATAAAATCATAGTTTGAGGGGCATGGCCTAGCTGCATACGATACTCTAGCGCTACGTGATCGATTGGTCTCTCTGCTGAATCTCTCTCTTTCGCATTGAATAGAAACGAAAGAGAAGAGGCGCACGGAAGGTGCTTGGAACAAACGTCCTAAGTGACAAATCAAAAATAATTTATTTAAATTAAAGGAGTAGCTTTATTGAAAATCTAAATTAACATCTTACTTACTAAATAGATGATACACATTTGAACTTAATTTAATAAACAATACTTCATGTACTACTGAGAAATTTGGAAAGGAGACTATTTTCAGAGGCTACTTTGCAATTTTTTTCTATCGAGCAAAGTTTCTTAAAACATGTTATATGATTAACAGATTAATATGAAATATGATCAATTATAACATGTGATTTTTTCTGTATTTGTAAGAGCTTTAGGTTTCACTCAAAACGATTTGAAAAATATGATTTAATATGAAGGCTCTTAATGTTGGTATAAAAGGTCAAAAAAGCGATGAAAGGAAAAGAGGATTTAACAATCGAACAAAAGAAAAAATATTATAACTACAAGTAAACTACACAAAAAGAATAAGAAACACACATCTTAATCACAGTTCAATAAATATATAGTGTGGAAACTTATGGATTTCTGACTTCTCATGCTTTGGAGTTGTAAAGGACAAAACAAAACAAAACAAAGGACATACAAAAGTAAAAGAACTATCCTTAGAGCCTGGCACATAATTATATGTCGTATTAATTAATTAATTAATTAAATGACGTAACTGAATATGGTCATAGTTATCAGTGTTTGAGGTCACGACCCAAAGGCATTAGGACTTTTACACTTAAAAGTTCTACGACATTTACAGCATACGCCATGAAAGCATACTGGGGCTAACTTCTTTTCCGACTAGATACATGCATTTATACCGTTAATGCTCAGCTCCTAAACATGATCGGTCCATGTTTAACACTCGTAAACGTTACGGTGAATCAACCTATTTAATAGTGAACTTCGCAACAAACTCCGTTCAGTAGTTTCTGCGTGAAAAGGGCAAAGACAGACAGACGCAGGGAAATTTGTTCTATAATATGTAGTGATAAAGCAATCAAAGAAATGCATTTTTTTATTTTAACAAGTGTCCAATGACACGACTGGTAACTGTGTTACTGATCCAGGTTACCCAGCGGAAAGTACATCCTCATTCTGCCGATGTCATTTCTTTGAAGCCATCTACCGTGTTTCTAGTTTAAGTTTTATTCCTAATCTGTTCTGTTCTAAAAAAACCGGCCAAGTGCGAGTCGGAATCGCGCACGAAGGGTACCATTATCTAAAAAAACCCGCAAAAAAAAACACGTTTGTTGTATGGGAGCCCCCTTTAATATTTATTTATTCTGTTTTTTTGTATTTGTTGTTATAGCGGCAACAGAAATACATCATCTCTGAAAATTTCAACTGTCTAACTTTGTGACAGACGGACAGACAGACGGACGGACAGCGGAGTCTTAGTAATAGGGTTTCCGTTTTTACCCTAAAAAGAGTGCAATTGGTAGAACTTGTGTTCAAATGTGTGTTTATGGGAGTTCTGTACTGTTCAAAGGAACTTCCCAACTGAAACTTACTTATTGAACTGTGTCTTAAAAGAAAGACAGAACCTTTTCGTTCAGTATTAGAAACGGAAGGAGTCCCTTGGGAGGAGGGACGTCGCCAGTCGCCGCGGGAAGTAAGAGTGACCGTTATTTTGCCCTAATAAATTCTTTATTTCCTCAATATAGCCCTACATCACATATATATGTTTATGTCTTGATGGAAAATAATGATCCATTGGACTCAACAAGTGTGTAGTAGAATATTATGTTTGTACATCGAATGAATTTTCCTCTCCAGATTCGCTAGTGGACATTTTTTAAATGTGTAATTTTTTTAATTCGATTGTTTTTCTTTTGTTTTTATTTTGTTATATCCACTTGCGAAGCCGGAGTCGGAAAGCTATACTGTTATTATAAATAATATCGAGAAATAAAAATAAAAATCTATTCAATAATTATTGAGATTAGCGTTGTCATATAATAAGACAGATAGGTCTCTAGAAATTTCATTTATTCTACGACAAAATTTTGATTTTTTTTAAGATGGAAAAACAAATTTGAATTGTCCTCAAACTACAAACTATAATGTATAAAAATCAGTATTTGTTTGTTCGTACTTGATGGACTCAAAAACTACTGTACCGATTTTGTTACTGTTGGTAACATTAGATAGATTGGTTCACGAGGAAGATTATAGGCTATATAACATCACGCTAAGTTGTTTGGGAGCGGAGTTGTAACCAATAATGTCAATGTTCCTTATTATTTGCATTTGTAAAACGCTCTATCTTCACGGGCTGATATTATGTTTGTTTATCAAAATCTTGCACGTTTACAAATAAATAAACTACAATAAAATCAAAGAATACACACGTACAGTGAATGCTTCTTACTACCCTTTCCAATGAATACATTCTCCGTGTGTAGTCCGTAAATTCCGTAATACATGTTTTTGAAATATCTAAACCGCCGCTTCACAACTCCCTGAGCACTCGTTTGAAGAAGCCTGGGATCACAATAAAATAAAATTGAACTTGTATATACTTTATTTACTGTGGGTTGCTGTTTTTGGGGGGTTTAAAGGAAATGTATTTGTACTAAGTAATGTTACTGCAAACCATTATTTATTTAGCAAAACTGCACAGAAAATGCTAAAAGTCTGAAAATAGAAAAATATATCCTTTTATAATTATTTATCCTTTATCCCAAAAAGTGTATTTTTTGGCAGAACTGGCCACTCCTAGCCAGGCCGACGGGCCGTGGTGCCTCTGATGAGGACTGCGATGGCCCGTCGTCACCCGTTCGATCCGCCGGGAGTCAGTAATTAAAGTAAGGGAGGTGTCCATCTTATATCTGTCAAAAATAAATATATTTTATTAAAAGCCTTATTTTAAAAGTTTTTAAAACGCAATAGCAATAAAATAATAAAAATATGGTTTAATCCCATTTAAAATAATAACTATCAGCAATTTAAGTTAAAAATTTTGTATAAATATACTCATTTTTCTAGGATTAATTGAGATTTGCCATATTTTTGACAAAAGTAAGATGGCCGACTGCCAAGGACCCTTAATAAAGTAGGTAATAAATTTTTCTTTTATTTTTTGCTGAATGGTACAATGAATAAACTGTGTCCAGAGTCCAGTAATCACATTCGTTTAAGAATAGGGGAACCCTGAGTCCTATCCTTAGTATATATTAGGGAACCTAAGTTACACAACGAGGGTTTAAATGTGCTCATTAAAAGGCCGCATGAGAAAATAATTTCTAAGAAAGAAAGGGATGTGTCAATATCAGTAACACATGTCTTTCGTTTGGGGACCTCCCTGCAGAGAGCTTAGTTTGAACTGTCATATTGACAATGTTATTTTGGAGGGAAAAAAATGTTGCTTTCGAAAATGTAGCTTTTGCCTAAAATCAATACAGAGAAATATAATGCAATTAAAGTTCTAGCAGCCAGTACATTGTACATAATCCGGCAAACTTACATCATTCGTTTCAATGGTCAAAAAAGGAATGCCCAGCCCGAGAATGTCCAACACTAGAGTGCAGATGCCTTCAAAATCGGCTAAATGATGAATGATTTTTTCTGCAGGGTACCCTAGCGCACAGTTAGGTAACAGTGAAGGTATTCTAAACTCACTCTCACTGGATTTCTAAATAAGAATATTATAATGCATATATAATTAAATTTATAATTTATAAATCTATACCAATAATAAGTCTCTTACCAGTCATATTTGAAAAAAAATTTTGCAATAGGTTTTTATATAGAAACAGAACTGGCCACTTGTAAGGCCTCACAATTTACCCATCGGCTAAAAGAAGGTCCCTGGGTCCGATAACCCGTGAAGAAATATTATAGGAAATAACAGTGTTAAATTAATTTAATATAAAATTATGTAGATATAGCATGAACCTCAATAATATCTAATTTTAGTATCAAATAACGTGTTACCGAACAAAACGCGGGACCGTAAACGAAGCGTTGCCATCATTTTTATGAATTTTCACTTCCACTGACGGATATCCGCAAAACCTTTATATTAGGGTGGCTTTTCGCAATATGAGAAAAGAAAGATGAAATACATTTTGTGGAATGTTCGCGGTCGCGGGTGACACAACGACTAAATTATATTTTTTACACTAGCGTCCCACCGCGTAGTTTACTTGTTATTGTCAGTCAATTGTGAGATGTAATACCTTGACTTTTTAACCGACTTCCTAAAAAAAGGAAGCTAAGAGGCGGCCGAGGTGGAGCCGTTCCGCGAGGGCTCTGTGGATTTGGAAGGGATTTTCGCACATTCGGCTGGAGGTGGAACCGGTGGAGCTTGCGCTGCCGGTTCGAGGTGGAGTTGGACTAGTTCGACTGGAGGTGGGACCGAACGTGCGGGATTCTATGCGGCCGTTTCGAGAGGGGGTCTTGCTGCTCCGCTTGGCTCTCGATGTTCCAGCAGAGTCCATTGTGGGCCGGCTCGTCCTCGCGTTGCAGCCGAGCCATGAAAGAGCGCGGTCGAGTCGCCACTTTCTCCGGTTGCGGTTGAGGGGGGACATCAGCCGCTGATCAACGGGGACCAACGTGGAAGGCGCAGTAATGTACTCACGCGCCAGCTCTGGGTAACTCCAGAGCGAGGTGGGGCCTTAAGGCCACACGGCGGCGGGTCGCGGAAGATCTTTGGCACTCGTGATCGGCTCGGATCGTTTTCAGCAATTCGAAGTCCGAAAGCGCCTATTTTGCGTGTTTTTTTTGTAGAAGAATGCTAACACGTCCATGTGGCCCACCGACAACAGGCGAGATGAAGTACTGTGGGGGTTTTAATGCGTAGCAGTCCCATGTACGGAATATAAAAAATTGGCATTACAATCAAAATCGCCAACAAAATTTAGATCTTTCTTCAAACAATTTGAAAGACGATGTTGATTTATGGTCATAACGATTGCTGCTAATACATTTAATTACAAGTAGTCGAACTTCTGTAACTTTGTGCGAGGAAATCCTGATTCTCGCTCCGAGTGAAATGTTTCCCAACAATTTGGAAAATGGAAAATTAATTTCAACTTATCTTCTTATCAGTTGCCATAATTTTCTATTTCCAATAATAAATACGGTTTTCGCTCTCGATATTATAAAACTAGCTGTGCACAGCGGTTGCATTACTTTGTATTGACGTGGAAACAAACAAACAAACAAATATTTTAATATTAGTTATGATTAGGTTTGCTCAAATAATTGAGCTGCTGTCTATTAGAACACTTATTTTACGGAAGAATAATTTGCCTTTTAAAAAAATGTGTACCGACTTCAAAAGTTATGCACTGAAAATACTGCTGTGGATGGGATTTGAACCATTTGCATCCTGAGCTGCACCGTACCATACCATACCTTTAGCCGTTAGACCACCGTCGATACAAAAATTGACAACTTTGTGTCAATAGCAACCGTTGCTAAGGCAAAAGCCTTCTCTGATACATAATTTTCAGCCGTAAACAGAGACAAATTACTGAATTTCTGAAAAACTACTGAACCGATTTTTGTCATTATGTCTGTAAGATAATGTCGAAAAATTACTATATCCTTAAAAAAATAAGTCGTCAAAATGGGTAGGTACATATTTCATAAAAATGTACTTATAAAGTCAGTTTTTTCAAAATTTCTAAAAAACTACTAAACCAATTTTCACTTTAAAAAAATGGGACCACATGTGAAGTATATACCCTTTCAAACAAAAAAAAATCCAAATCGGTCCAGGCGTCTTCAAGTAATCGCGGAACATACATAAAAAATAATAATAAAGATTCCGATGAATTGAGAACCTTCTCCTTCTGTTTTGAAGTTCGGTTAAAAAGAGAGAAAGAGAGGGTTACCTTACAGCTCCCGGGAACCGTTGCTGGCCTCAGGGTACCCACCCAGCGGAAGACAGAGTCTTCTTCACTTAGCCGAATATTTTTTGAGGCTATACCTAATGAGATGGCCAGCTTTGTTGAGGTATGTAGGTGGAAAAGACTCTTTGTACGGTATGTCGAATAATGTACATGGATTTTTTATTGTAATAAACCCATTGGTACATGGTGTGATTTTACAGAATACTGAAATAAAACTTGAAACCCCACATCATGAATAAAAAATCTTTCATTTTCTCCTGAACTGTATTCTATCCTTAAAAAAAGCAACGGATCGACGTGTTTCGTACAGAGATAGTTGGAAGGCCGGAGAATGATATTAAATGATATAAAAATTTCCACAGGTAAACCCTGAGCGGTAAGCTAGTAAGTTAAAGTATAAAATATTGTAGTAATTTCATTCTTAAAGCTTTTTTCTCATTTTATTGCAAATATTTCGTTTTTTCACTCGGCATGTGTCACCGCGTCTACCCGGCTGGTAACTTGCTATGTTTTCAAATTTGAACATCATCAATATTCAACACAAGTCTTTGGGGGAGACAGTGGGGGGATGGGACATGAGTGCAATACAGCCGCATTTCATTACTATACGCTTTAGGAAAAAATGTGGCGTATATTCAAGGGTGAAAATTTTGTAGGGGTGAAATATTACTTGAGTTTTGACCTAGCAATAGGCCCTGATTTCTCACAGATTAATTTAAAAAATCCTGAAGGCCTGGATAAGGCAATCGTACGATGGACAAACCAAAAGATCTGGCGGTGTACGGTGTCATGAATGAGGACTGCCCAAGACCGAAGCACATGGAGGCGTATTGTGATAAACTTTACCTACGAATAAGAAAAATCATTTAAAAAATCTAAAGATATCGACAAAACAAACGACATCACTACATGTTATAAAACAAAGTATTTTCACGCAAAAGCTACTTTTTTACTATTAGATAGATTCATTCTAAAGAAACGTTTACGAGTACTAAACATGGATCTATCATGCTTAGGGAAAAAAGTTAGCTTCAGCAACTTTTGCTGCGTTTGCTGTCTAATCCGTCAGAGATATAACAAAATGATGTAGTAAAGAATTGTGTAGAATAAAATGATCTACAAAAAAGTCCTCGGTAGCATAGATAAGTAGTTATAAGCGAATTTATGTAGGTATTCAAATTGTTTTAAACAAATATTGTACCCTGCGAAGCCGGGAACATGGTCGCTAGTTTAAAATATATAAAATTCACTATGATCGTTGAAAGGAGCCTTTTCTAGATATACATCTATTATAAACTCTGTTTAGATTCAGATGAACAAAAATTCAAATACCATGTATTAATGGTAATTTTTTACCTATATTATTCCACAGACATTGATATAAATTTTAATATCATAGACAGAGATATCAAGGTGCGTCGGTAGCCGAGTGGTTAGGTTAACATATCTGTTATTAATTAGATAGAAGACGGGTTCGATCCCGGATCCCGGCCATGTACCAATGGCTTTTTTTAAAACTTATGAACTTATATAATCTGACAACAGGCTTTTTTTTTTTTTTTTTTCTTTTTTTTTTTTTCTTTCTTCACGGGTTCAGCTCCCGAAACCGTGTTACGGTTCCAGGGTACCCAGCGGAAGACCAAGTCTCCCTCGTTTAGCCGATGGTATTTGTGAGGCTATACCTAACGAGTGGCTAGTTCTGTTGAGATATATATTTAGATGTTAAAGCCTCTAAGTGTGGTTTGTCGGATTATGTACATAAGTTTTTAATTAAAAAAACCCATTGGTACAACAGGCTTTTCCATCTAAATATACCTCAACAGAACTGGCCACTAGTTAGGTATTGCCTCACAAATACCATCGGCTGGAGAGAAAGAAAAAAAAGATACCTATCAATTTTATTTATAGGCACAATTAATTTATACTATTTCTGTGGTAAAAATTTTTTAGCTAAAAATATTGAACATAACATTGTAAATGGTTTTCCAAACGCTCATTCATTCTGTGTGCGTATTTAGATAGGAATTAAGTCGTCTCAACCCTTTGAGTTGTTACAATTTGGTAGGATTTAGTTGAGGATTACGGCTGTCTGTAAAGGGCTGGTTTTCACAAAACTTTATATGGATTTGGAAGGCTTCCGCTTTGATAATTCTACGAAATAAAACTACATTGCGGAGATATACAGGGGCTATTGTGGAAATCCTTTACCGATATTAAAACAGTTTAGGATTACAACAAGTAAATTCGAGATAAATAATTCAGACCGAACTAACAGTTTGTCGTTTAAAATAGCTTATAAAAATAACAGGTACGTCTAATGAAGAAGTGACACATCTAGGTTCAGGACAACTTGAAAAAAGTGGATATACTGTTATTAGTGTCTCTGGTCACACCTCAAGGTATAATATCCAGCCGTGAAGATGTGTTTGTATTGTTAGATTTGTCTTTGCACTTATTGTGTCCAAGTAAATTTGGCCGTCCCCTACTGAGGGCAGTACCCCACGGTCGTGATTTTGGGGTGAACTAATGAATCATACAGATACTTGCTTTTATTTTATTTTGTTTGGTGTTGATTTTCTTTGTTGAAATAATCGAAAAATATATACACAGTCATGCACATATCTGGCCAGAGATACCAGTAACAGTGTCCACTTGTAGCCAGTTAGACATATGGTAAGAAGGTGGGAAGGGCTGTTTCTTCAATTAAAGGACCTAGATGTGTCAATTCTTTAACACACATAAGTACCTGTTACTGTTCGAAGAAAGAGTGCCCTCCGAAGATAACGTGTCATAAAAATATGCTATTTCTACAGTTGGTACTAAATTGCCTTGGCAATGGACATTCTTAAATGTTAAGCTAGTTCGTTCGTTATCTTAGATTTTAATATAATTACAAATATTTCTATAGGTATGTCTCACAACCCTACATTTTTGAAGTGAAAATTCTTTAGGCGCGTTGAGCGATTTTTGGTAGGGGTAAATCTTATGGATTCGCGACCGACATGCTCTCGGCACAAATGACGACCATGAATTGCTCGGCCTGAGTATGCTCGACCCGAGAATCTCCGGGCAGGAATTCGTGTACTAAGCCGCCAGTACACCGAGATTTTTTTATAACTAAAAACTTCTTTAAGAGCGCGCTAGATTGCGTTATTTTGAAGTGAATTTGAAGTATGCCTTTTTTAATTTTTTAAATAAAACACATTGGTTCAGTAGATTTTGATTATTTAATGTCCATTTTAACTGTTATTAAATTTTTTGTCTGTCTGTCAGGCAGGATGTTTGTTCAGAAAGAGCCCTGAAATCTCTCATATCGCAATATAGTTCAGTATATGGATAAAATCTGTGTAAAAAACGATTTTGGTATGAAAGTAGGCGAAACAAGATAATTGTGTAAGGATCGAGAGAAGTTTTGCTCCATATCCTCCCTGCCTATACCCATCTAGAACACAGGTATGATGGTATGTAACAGTTGCTACGAAATATCTCCCCAAAAGATTACACCCCCAAAACCTCGACACGTACCAACACAAGTGATGTTTGAATATTGAACTTGTCGCGAGATAGAAATAACTATTACATTCGACACTTCGCACAAATTGCTATTTCATGGAATTTATATTTTGTATCTTGAATGATCTCACGTACATTGCTTCACGCCTGTTTCCTGTGGAAGCCCGTAGCTACTGTGATCAAAATTAAACAAGATTTCATACAGTAAATTCTGTTCATTAAAATACAACTCTATTAGGTATATAGGTAACTTGAAATTTTAACATAGTGTGTATTGCTATGACTTTCTACTTTTTTGTAATTATGTATGAAAATTGACCGTTCCCCCCAATTATCTCCGAAACTAGGTACTAGATCTAAAATTTTGAAATGAATAGGGAACATAGGGCCTTTCTTATAGTTACAAGAAAACCTAAATGAAGTTCTGACCGAAAAAATGCAACTTAGCCAATTATTATAACATGAGTTGTATATGAATTTCAAAATTTCGCTAAAACTCCTCTGTCAATCGCCAATAGTGCATTCTATAGACAATTAGGGTGTATGCTCACATTCATAATAACAGCAGGGAGTGACCTCCCCTATGTATGGAGAGTACGTGCGGGGCTACAATCACGAAATGCTTTTATTTTTTTCAATATTCCACTGCGTTATTGCCTATCGATAATAATTTGGACTTTTGGCTTAGTTGTAGGTTCATTAAAGAGGGTAAAAATTGAGAGGTTATTTTTAAAATAAAAAAAATAGGTGAATAGCAAGTCGTAATCCCGATGTGGGTTTGTTTAAATATTAAACATCACATTTTGTTTTTTCCATATTTTATTTTCGCTATACTTTTCAGGATTTTCAATCAAAGATTGACTAAAGTGAAAGGAAATGCTGGCAGAGGACGACCTAGGTGTACTTTTATTAAACATATATAAAAATGTATTGATCGATGAAAATATTAAAAGTACACACAATCGCCGAGCATGTATGAAAGGTTTGATGAATATAAAAGAAGCGCAAGAGGTATGTCAGGATCGTAACAAATGGCATTCGATTGTCTCTGCCTACCCGATGATAGACAGGTAGATAGATTCAGTCAACAAATCTCCGTTTCTACTGAGATATTTTTTATATTAAAGTTTAACATTTATTTTTAGCTGTGTTTGGATAATAATATACTCTGGACAAACTCTAGGTTAACTCTTCAGATATTGAAAAATTGTTTGAAATCAGAATAAATTTAAAAAAAATAAGAAATAATCACAGCCATGATAAATATCTAGTATACCTTGTATATTTTAAAGATATGTTTGTTCGAAAACTCCAGTCAAATAATGGTGTAGATAATTATCCTAAAATGATATTTAACTTGCTAACAAAATAAACTCACGAGAACTGCAAATTACTCATAATTTTCCCTCCACTCACATTTAAGATTTCCTTTGCGGAACATAAGCTAAGACCTCCCACTTTAATCACCATGCTTCAACCCCCGTTACTCGGAATAGCACTTCCGTTGTCTCTGCTACCTATTTCAGGTAGTAATTTACATAATAACTTCTGAAATTCAAATAAAAGCAGCATTGGAAAGGCAAGAAAGGTCTCAAATGGTCTTAGAACATAACCAGCTTTTCGCTCCGGCTATACCCGTCTAAAAATCCCATAGAAAAAGCCTTTTATTAGTTTTCCCGATTTTTCATAGAGAAGACGACTTCTGACCTTGCCACCGCCTGATTATTAAGCATAGGTGGCTGGTCCATGAATTCGCGCGACTTGCAGATCATAATACAGTCCGCCAGTCGCGCCCACTAGAGATGCATTTTCACGCTTCGCTTGAAGGACCCCAGGTTGTAGGAAGGAGGAAAGACCGACGCCGGAAGTTCGTTCCACTTTTTGACAGTGCGACCCAAGAACGAGTCACTGAATTTTTTCTAACGAATATTTAAAAAGAAAATCGCCAAATATATCTAGCCGATCTCAAATTTATTTATTTATTATTTATATTGAAGACTATTTCCGCCCGTGAAAATTTAATGTAACTGCTTTTTCGATCCTGTTGACAATTAGTCGAATAAGGAACATAGATATTATTTATTACTGCTTGACTCCCAAAAGATGGAAAGTAATGTCTTCCTCATTTAGCCAATGATTTTATGAGGCTATACCTAAAGAGTGGCCAGCTCTGTTGAGGTATATAGATGGAAAAGCCTCTTTGTACGGTTTGTGGGATAATGTACATTGAATTTTATTATAAAAAACCCATTGGTACATGGACGGATGTAGGAATCGAACCCGCGACTTTTAATTTGCGAGCGGACGTGACCACCGACGCCCCTGTTTTATACAATACAATCTATCTAAGCTTGTTAAATTTTCTGTAATTTTCATTATATTGGAAATAAATTACTGAAAATAAATCTTGTAACTTTGGTATTAAACAAGGATACCCGTGTTATGGAAAAAAAACTCAATTTAAAATCCAACAAGTGTATTTAATTTAAAACTTTTTATCCATACAATTAATCAGTCACTTTTCACCCTTCGTGTGTCTCGTTACTCAATAAAGTGCTTACTCAGTATAATTAAAAGCGTTCGGACATTTATCAATCGGTTTTTCAGATTTTTATTTAATAAAGATCAAAATTCAGGAGCCGATATTTCCGACCGTGCTAAAACGCCTGTAGGATTTTTGTTGACAATCATTTAATTATTTTTGTGAAATATTTTTAACAGACTTTAAAAGTACGAGTAATATAGTTAACAATTAGCAGCAGCGAGGTCAGAGACGTTGGTAACATTGTCTATAGTTAGCATGTTGCCTAACAGAATAGGTGACAATTGTGACATGACACTCGGTGCACTTAAGAGCTGTTATATTTCCTTTATATATGTTTTTATATATTTCTAATAAAGCACTTGTCTTATTCTTAAGAACCACCCTCATAACGTTTGTGTCATACTAATTACATGCTGCAGCTAATAAATAAGTTAAGCGATAAATACATGCTTTGGGTGCAAAATAAAAATAGGTTTCTAAAGATGTTATGATGAAAAAAATATCAACCTAAGTTTTATAAAGAAATAAAGAAAGAAAGAAAGATATTTATTTGCCCTGAAAGCCATTAATTTCACGCGTATTTTCAACCGACTTTGCGACTCGAGTTGTCTTAAGGAGACACCTTGTGATTTTTGTCCCATACAAATCAGATGTTTCGTTTTTCCAGTTTAACGAGATAACTGTATGTGCTAGGCTTGAAATTAAAATTGATTTCAAAGATAACTATATTCTTTTCTCGTGGAAAGAACATAACCAAAATCAGTTAGTTTTATAAAGCCTTGAAAATTCTTAATTTCACGCGTATTTCAGCCAAGTTTGCGACTCGAGTTATCTTAATATATTTTTATTAATTTACTATTTTCTCGACATTAAATAATAGACCATTTCACATACTTTAAGAATACACTAACTAGAATTTGATAACTTCAATAGTTTTAGTAAAAACATAGAATACCGAAGTGCTTTTCATGTTTTTCGAAATAAGTACCTACCGATTTTGTTGAGAAATCGTACTTTCTTCATGTTTCTGGTGCGTCAATATTGGTCTATCTTATCTAGTTATTTAAAAAAATATTTTTTTATTGAAATGTAAATTATTTAGGAAAAAAAATCTAATCCTTGGTTACCTTATCGATTTTAATAGTAGTCCATCTCGCTCACATTTCCTAAAGAGATATGGACAAAATAACTAGTCCTTAAAACTGAGTTCTTTGTACTGTGATGTGCAGCCTTAAATAAAATAATGCTTCAATTATTTGACTCGAGTGAAAATTTGAACCTGTGGCGACACCTAGCGTCAATAGATGTCGCATCGTTACTGTCTCACAAAATTAAAACCTGTATCCCGCTATTGAAAATATTTAATAAATTATCATAATTATATACAAGTTTCCAGCGTTGCTCTATCTAATTATTTACAACAAATGTATCAGAATTATTTTCTACTCAGGCTGTTCATGTTTTGTCAATCACATGTCACATTTCGTTTTAATTATATGCTCGTTAAATATTGCGCTATTATATGCGCGTTGATTGTGAATGAAATTGTAAAATAAACTAATAGTATTTTGTTCAAACTGATTTTTAGGGTTCCGTAGTCAAGTTCACAGATTTACACGAAAATTATTTTCTGTAAAATTTATCTTATCTATCTATCTAAATCATCACGCCTATTATCCCAAGAGGGGTAGGCAGAGACAATCGAATGTCATTTGTTACGATCCTGACATACCTCTTTCGCTTCTTTTATATTCATCATACCTTTCATACATGCTCGGCGATTGTTTGTACTTTTAATATTTCCGTCGATCAATACATTTTTTATATGTTCAATAAAAGTACACCTAGGTCAGCATTACTTTCACTTCAGCCATATAAACATTTTCAGTCAATCTTTCATCCTTCATTCTTTCAACGTGTCCAAACCAGCGTAAACTACATTTCTTCATTTTAGTCACAACATCATCTTTCACTCTTCTCTAATGACATCGTTCCGGATGCGGTCAATACGCAAATTTAAATGAACAGATTTCAGAGCTCCCTTATGTATTTATATATATTTTTATTGTTTAATATGGACAACTAGTAATAATTAAGTGGTTCAATTCCTGCTCATGCCATAAATGCTAACCACCAATTTTCTTTAAGAATACGTGCTTCAGAGGTCACGTAAAGCCGGCGCGTCCGTACTTCTTCTAAAAATAACAGATATTTCAGTCTGTTTAAGAAGTGACACATCTAGGTCCATTAAGTACAGCAACGGGCTTGCTACCTGTTCTATCAATATGGACTACTGGTAAAAAGTGGACACTGTTACCGCTGACTCTGGCCACACCAGCATAAAGGCCGTGTAGGTGTTTGTCTTTTCTCTTACTGTATCGCTAAAAGAATATATCTTTTTTTAAAAATTTATTTTTAACTATTTAGATATATTTATTGTACATTGTATCGACAAGGCTTTTCCATCTAAATATATCTCAACAGAACTGGCCTCACAAATACCATCGGCTAAACGAGGGAGACCCAGGTCTTCCGCTGGGTACCCTAACCGTAACACCGTTAGCTGGAGGCAATCCGTAAAGAAATATAAAATGTATAATTTTTCCTTTATATTTGTGCAAACTCGTAACCTCGTGACCGCGTTCTTGCTGATGTTAGACGGCGCATTACACTAGATGATACCTATAAATCTGCACGGACCAACTATTTGTCTAAGGATGAAGTAGAATGCTCAATTTGATGTGGCAATTTTGTTTAAATTAGGTGGATACGCCCTTACTCTGGTTTTTGGTATCCTTAAAATAGCTTGAGAATTTTTAAGAACAATTTGGTTAGCTTTAAAAAAAATCCGGTGATTCTTATTAACCGACTTCAAAAAAAGAGGAGGTTCTCAATTCGTCGGAATCTTTTTTTTATGTATTTTCCCCACGCCCGATTAGATAATTATTATTTTTTCCAGGCGGTCCCATGGTCATCAGGTCAGGGTCTCATATTTTTTATAGGAAAGCACAATTTTCAGTGCATAATTTTTGAAGTCGATACACTTTCTTTTAAAAAGCTTTTAAGACTAGCTTTGTCCATGGATATTTTCTAAAAAAAATAAACATGTTTTCACATACAAACTTTTGCACTCCCTTTCTCCTCTTAGGGGTTGAATTTTGAAAAACGCCAAAATAAGTGTGTCATTACTTGTAGCGTGGAACATTTCAAGTAAATCTGACCCGAAAAAAAATTATAGCTTATAGAAATTTTGCCACCCTTCTTCTCCTCTTAAGGGTTGAATTTCGAGAAAATCAACACCCTCTACTTTTCTATCCTTAGCGGTTTGGACTGAGCGAAGATGAGTTAGTTAATCGCCTTATAATATTGACTAGTGACCCCTGTTTACAACAATTTAATACCTACATAAACACACTTATAACATATTTTTTTCTGGCGGATTAGTCAGCATACGCCATGGAAACTCGCTGGGGCTAACTTTTTCCCAACTTGATTCATTTATACTCGTAAACCTTCCCGGTGAATCAAGTTCAGTAGTTTTTAGGTGAATAGGGCACAGACAGACAGACAGACGCAGCGGGGGACTTTGTTTTATAATATGTAGTGATATGTGATAGTGAAGATGTCTGGAACCTAAGAACAGCTCTGAGGGGCTAGCACGAGTTTCTTTGTCGTGAGCTGTTTTGTAAAGTTTCTCTATAGAATTAATATAAAACAAGCTTTTGTCCGCGGTTTCACCCGCGTGGAAATAGATCAAAAAGAAATAATCACGTGGCTGTAATTTGCCCCTCTCCCGCCCACTTTCGCGGTATAAAAAGTAGTATATGTCATTCTCTGACCCCTAAACTACCATTATGCAAAAAATTATGTCGATCTGGCGTGATTGAGTAACAAACGCGTTTATAATATTAGTGGGAAGAAAAACTCGTACTAGCAACTTAGCGACACTCTTGTCCCAAGAAATTTTCAAAATATTTCTTCTATTTTCAAAATTGTTTGGTAATGAAAATCCAGAGTTTAGTCTATAGTCTCATCGCCTCGCCGCGTTCATAATATGCGAGATATTTCAACAGATGCATTCATTACATTCTTACTGAGATGGTATATCAACGTCTTCTTTATTTGTTTCGTCTGCTTGTTAAGATTTTTGCATGAATTTTGAAAAATATGATAGATTCTAAAATATGCGTCACTAAAATATCAATAATCTTCTTTAAATTTTTTGGTTTTGTAAATTGTTGTTACCTTATTGTCTATGGTTGTTACAAAAGGATTCATTCGCAGTACATATATTTATTAGATTTTAGATTATGCACCACAATTTTTTAATACAGGTTTACGAAGGCACTTGTAAAACAAAACAAAATTAAAAATTTAAGAAATATTATTTACTGTATACTCTGAAATTTAATGCAGCCTCCACCCTATGGGTCATGAAGAATAATGTAGGTTATGTAAGCTTTAATCGACTTGTACTTCGGAAGGCAAGAATAGCCGGCGTCCGCATTTATTCTAAAAATAACAGATTACGTCTGTTAAAGTGCAGCAACAGGCTTACTACATGTTCAATACGGACATCTGGCAAAAAGTGGACACTGTTGCTGGTGTCCTGGCCACACCGCAAAATTTAAAGGGCGTGAAGGAGAAGTTTACGGAATCCTAAAAAGAAAATTGATCGTGAAGCTATGCAAATTTTTAATTGACTTCTAAACGGTGTCGGATTACAAACAACGCTGAGGGAGGAACTTTCAAAATGGTAATAAATTCAAATCAAAACAAAAGTCCATTAAAATGCCTTGTCAGTCAGTCAGTGTTGTGATGTTGTGTCCCTTGAGGCGAAAAATTGTTGTGTCATTTCTACAACTTTGAATTTTGAGAAATAATTTTGGGCGGACCAAGAAATTGAGCGATTATTTTATGTTGTCGTATAGAGAAGTATCCATCTAAATATACCTCAACAGGACTGACCACTCACAAATACCATAGTAAAACCATACTAAAACCGCTGGTTACCCTAGCTTTAAAGCAAATAAATCGTTGATTCGTTGCTCGGTTTTGACGTCTAAAAGGACAAAAAACAAACAAAGAGCAAGAATGATGTGTAACATCTAAAGAACATAAAATATTCGATTCGAGTTCGAGATTTTTTTTATATCCTGTTACACACAAATTTATGCTACATAGCGATAATAATAGTGATAATTTAAGTATAATACTATAGATGACCCGTGCGAATATTTTGCACCTTTAGTGGTGTCAATATTGTTGTCATAGTTCAGCTGATCTCCAATAGATGGCGTCTTTTATAAAATAAATAAAATAGTATAATTTTTTAAAATAAATAATTTTTTTCTTGCTTCACGGGTTGCCTACACCGTGTTACGGTTCCAGGGTACCCAGCGGAAGACCAAGTCTCCCTCGTTTAGCCGACGTTATTTTTGTGAGGCTATACCTAACGAGTGGCCAGTTCTGTTGAGGTATATTTAGATGGAAAAGCCTCTAAATGTATTATTCTTATGTAAAATGTCAAAAATTCGGATTATGTACATAAGTTTTTAATTAAAAAACCCATTGGTCGGGTCGGGTCGGGATCCGGGATCGAACCAGTGTTTGTCTAGTTAATACCAGACATCTTAACCACTCTTTATTTGTTTGTTTATTTTTGGCCATTAGAGGGAAAAATAATCTTTAAAATGGCGGGAGATTATTTAATACCGACAAAGAAACACTTGTGAGAAATAATATATACCTAGAGATATATAGTTATTAATTTGAAATTCAATTTTTCCTAATGGTGGATCTAGAAATACCTTTCAAAATCTAAGGGTAATTTTCCACAGCTTCTGGACAGTGCAGTGCGTCATCTGTCGCGACTCTATGTCGCGTCGTCTCGTCGCCTCTCTGAGGGGGTGCTATGCAACCTATGGGGATTAACCTACTGTTAAGATATGTTCACATTTATCCTATTTTTTGTACCCCTTACGGTTCCCGGAACTGTGTTTCTGGCCCCAGGGTACCCGATGGAGTATAAGTATTCCTCATTTAGTCGATGATATAATTTTTAAAGTGGTTGCCGAAAATTGTTCGAATGGAAAATTGCTCAAAATTCCTAATAATGTTATAAACGAGATTGACATGCTTCAGGTTAAATTCTTATTATATTTATTTTCTTTCTTCACGGGTTACCTTACAGCTCCCGAAACCGTGTTACGGTTCCAGGGTACCCAGCAGAAGACCAAGTCTCCCTCATTAGCCGATGGTATTTGTGAGGCTATACCTAACGAGTGGCTAGTTCTGTTGAGATATATTAGATGGAAAAGCCTCTAAATGTATTATTCTTATGTAAAATTTAAAAAATTTTGACGGGCAAAGCCGGAGCCGAATGCTGTCTGTCATGGCTAAACCACTGTACCGATTTACATGTATTGAATTTGGTAATTGTCAGTGTTACTATTTCTCTATCTCTAATAGTTTAGGTAGAACTCTAGGGTACATCATAAGGTCATCATCATATCTCCAGATTTTCCATTTTACATTCTGAAATTCATGAAAATCAGTTCAGTGGTTTAGCCATGTTTTTTTTGGTACCCAGATTTTGTGCATGGGTGAACATAGTCTATTGATGAATTGATGCTGATTGCCACCAATGATCGGGTTACAGGGTGTAATTATGATGAAATACTTCCTCTTATAGCTGATTTATTAGGTGCTATTGTAGGACTATTTGTTCTAATAATTGATCGGTTTGTTAATAAAACGTTAACAAAATTTGAGTACATCATGCCTGTGGGTACTAAATATAACTTATCATCATCATGCCCTTTTTCCCAGAAGGGGTAGGCAGAGATAATATAATTCCATTTGCTACGAATTCAGATATAATATATCTCTATTACTTTTTTTTTCTTCATGGGCTGCCTTACAATTCCCGAAACCGTGTTCTACGGTTCCAGGATACCCAGCGGAAGACCAAGTCTCCCTCGTTTAGCTGATGGTAATTGTGAGGCTAACGATTGGCTAGTTCTGTTGGGGTATATTTAGATGGAAAAGCCTCTAAGTGTGGTTTGTCGGATTATGTACATAAGTTCTTAATAAAAAAAAAAAAAATCTGTTATTAATTGTAATTAAATCAATCTGTCTTGGGATATAGGACGTGATGAAAGATAAATAGAAAAGAGAAACTAAAACTGATTCATTTACAACCCACAAATTCATAAAAAAGTTTGACGTTTTGATCTGATATCTATATATATAAAAATGAAACCCGTTTTCCGTTGTCACGACATAACATGAAAACGGCTTAACCGATTTGGCTAATTCTTTTTTTGTTTTGTTCGTTACAACACAGGGGTGGTTTAGAAAAAAAATATTTGAAAAACCTTAAAGTTCAGCTGAAAAATAAAAAATAATAAATAGGTAATTTTGTATGGAAATCGCAGGAGTAGAATTGTAGGAGTAGAGGTAGGGGTAGTGGTAGTGGTAAAGGTAGGGGTAGGGTAGGGGTAGGGGTAGGGGTAGGGGTAGGGGTAGGGGTAGGGGTAGGGGTAGGGGTAGGGGTAGGGGTAGGGGTAGGGGTAGGGGTAGGGGTAGGGGTAGGGGTAGAGGTAGGGGTAGGAGTAGTTGTTTTCCACGGACGAAGGAAAGTAAATAGCAGGCAAGCCAACGTTTGGGCAGGACAACGTCTGCCGAGTCCGCTAGTTCGAAATAAAAGAAGTAAACTAGACCCATTTTAAAAATAAACAACAATGGTCAACTTATAAAATGTGGACAATGCTACCAGTGTCTCTGACCATATCACAAGACATAAATACCGTGATGGTGCGTTGTTTTAGTTTAAATCAAATATTCAGTAGAGAGACTACACATCGTTCCATTTCGAAAGTTGTTAAGCTTCATAATCCTTTTCAATGTGTACCTAAACAGCATCACACAGTGGTATACTTACAGAAGAGCCTTAATAGCGCTTGGATTATGTGAACGGGGAAAGCTGATTTTAATAGTCCGAGAGCTGGCAGCGCTTTTGTTACGATATTTTAGTTAAACGTTTATTTTTTTAGGACAGACGATTTGTGATATTCGTGTTGATCATCTATTAAAAGAGTTATTAATTTACGCCTCGGCTTTTACTGTGGGATTTTTTTAATGTGACATAATAGTTTATTTATAATATCATAATTTAAAAAAAACCTTACAGCTCCAGGGAACCGTTGCCGGCCCTGGGCTAGACAATGTCTTCCTCACTTAGCCGAAGATTTTTGAAGCTATATCTACCTAACTAGTGGATCGAACCCCCGACTTCTCAGTTGTGAGCCTTGACCACCTATTCCCATACATTTAATAATATAATAATTTAATTATTAGTTCACTCTCTCGCCCTCCAACTATGTCCGTGACGATCAATTGCTCTGTTTTGACGTGAGAAAGGATAAACAAATAACGTGAAGAAAAAAAACTATTAAATTCTTGCAATAAAATAAATGGCTTATATAAAGAGTTTATAGTGCACGTATGAAACGATGCATGGATGTTGATGAAGCAAGGAAAGATCGATAGAAGTGAGCTCCAATTCACTCTATCCTCTCTGCACGCCCCTTTGGGAAACAGCCGTGAAGGTATGTATATATGTGTTATTTCCATCCACTGTTTTTATATCTACTGATAGTGGACGTTGTACAACGACAAAATGGTTTGAAAACCGCAAATCGATGTACAGGATAGCCATTTGGCACACATGTACTTTAGGTTAAAACAATCATTTTTAGTGACAGTTCTTAAAAATATTCCCGGGTTTGGGTTATGACGTCATCAATTTATGGGATTTTAATATTTTTTTTAGGATCCTATGTGTGTGGTATCAAATAAAAGGGCTTCATGAGCCGGTTTTTTTTAAATATACCAAATATATTAAAACATACGCTAAATGTCTCTTGATATTCTCTTATCTAATGACAAAAAGGTGATTTGAAAAATATTTATATTTACTATTTTTTTTATATTTTTCTTTATTAAAAAGTGTCCAACTTTTGAGAATTTTTGAGATTCAGATTTTTTTTTAAACGTGCTGTTATTGTTTTTTATGGTGTTATCTAAGTTAAATTGATGCTTTAGAATTTTTTGAAACTCGAACTGGTTTAAAAAAATTCTTCCCTAGGGAAGCCGAAAGGCATCGGGTTGTATAGACTCCTCCCCGTTGATGGAGAACATGACATGCCATCTATAAAAAATACATTTAGGTACCGACTGAAAATTGATACTAGCTCCTAAACTATAATGTTTTATCTAAACTATAAGTTCTGAGTACTTTAATAATGTATCTCTCTCTATATTTATTATTAGTAATAAATAATCCAAACATATATATTTCAAGGATATTTTTTTGCCCTTGCTCATTCTTAGCGTTATGTTTTTTTTAATGAGATAGCGGTTCTACATTTTTTACTAGTGATGCACGAGGTGGTAGTAAAAATAAAATTTACCAAGTTTTGTTATTCTAATCTAATCCAATTTGCAGTTTTTGACCGACGTAAAAAAAGGAGGAGGATCGACTGTTTTGTATGTTACGCGATTACCCAATTATGAACCTATTTTGATAGTTTATTTTTTAAGCGACAGATACTTATTTCGGATTGGTTCTATTTTTGGTTTGTTGAAATTTTAATTGTAATTTGTAATTATATTAACCATTATTATGATGTTATTAATAGCAAAAAAAATTTTCTTTGTTTACTGAAAATATTTAAAGTCGGTATACTTATAACGTTAATTTATATACCACGAAACCATAGTGGTTTGAGCTAAATATAGATGGATTAAAATTAGCTGGCACGTCCAATGTGTTTTTTTTACACCAGTTCTTCGTAACCGATTTATAAGTGACCAAACTTAGGGCAGAATAAATCTACATTTCCTCTCACGCAAGCATGAAAACAACTGGGGTAATAATAGTTAACTAACTCATTAATTATTTATTGATGGCAGGATAATAATAAACTAAAATACAATAGACTGTAGGTAGCTTCTAATGAAAACAAGAAGGTTTTCATTATTAAAGATTTGCCACCTGTTCTGTTTAATTGGCCACATGGCAAGGTATTAAGCAAGTACATAATTAATTAATTATTAAATGTATTACCTATTATCTAACTAAAGCATTGTTTTTTTTTTAATTTAGGATATCTACATTACAGATCGAGATAGGTATAAGAAAAATTCAAAATTATACTACTTCTTAAATACCTATTATGTTGTTTAGATATTGTTTGGATAAATATCCATATAATATTACAGCTCCAGAAACCGTGTTACGGTTCCAGGGTACCCAGCGGTAGACCAAGTCTCCCTCGTTTAGCCGATGGTATTTGTGAGGCTATACCTAACCTATTTAGATGGAAAAGCTTCTTGTGTGGTTTGACGGATTACATAAGTTAAGTACATAAGATTACATAAGTACATAAGTTAAGTTTAAAAACCCCATTGGTAGATGGCCGGGATCCGGGATCGAACCCGTGGTCTGCCTAGTTAATACCAGACGTTTTAACCACTCGGCCACCGAAGCACCTTTGTTTTACATATAAATAAACATTTTAATTTTATATTCTAGTGCACACGACTGGAAGAAATATAGGCTTTCAAAATAGCTCTTTTTTCAACTAAATTGTTCTCATCCACACTTTTGCTAGATGTGAACATTGTTACGCCACAACAGTGGCTCTGGCTACGCCGCATTATCCAAACTTAGTTAATTTAGTTTTTTTTTTAAATTTCTACAGCACTGCGACGATAACAGACTGTGAAAAAGAATGACTTAAAGACACACAATTCATCAATGTTGCGCTGCTAAATTAATGGAGTCTGTCTGTCTACTTTTTGTGGAATTGCTGGTTTCTATTTGGTAAATTATTGAATTTGATATATTTGCAGTGCTAAGACTTCTCTTGTAGATTGTGGAGTAACCGCAGAGTCACCAGAGAATCTACTTTATGCCATTTGCTACGATCCTGGAATACTTCTTTCAATTATTTTAATTATATTTATATAATTTAAATTATATTTATTTCCTATTCCCTACGAATACCAAAACGTGACTTTCGGTATATTCAGCAAGAATTAACTTTTTTTTTTCATTTTTATATGATAGTTGAAGTAACGTAATCGAAGTGAATAATTTGTTAAAAAGTTGTTATTAAAAGATGCTATTTCCACTTTTCCAAAAATGTATGGAAAAAAGCAAAAGATATTGCTAAAAAAATTGAAATTTAAAATGCATTCCTAAATGATAAATCACGTTTTGACATATTATAATTATTTAAATTATTATTTTATTATTGTTTTAATGGAATTAACTTTTGACATGTTTTTTAATTATGAATTTATTATATTTGACTGCGTGATTTTATAGAATACTAATTATAACTATATTTGACTGATTGTATTTGATGCTCTGTTATTGTAATTATTTGACATGTGTGTGGTAATTGTGTGATTTTTAACCGGACTTCAAAACAGAAGGAGGAGGTTTACAATTCGTCGGAATCTTTTTTTTTAATGTTGTATGTTCCCCGATTACTTGAAGACGTCTGGACCGATTTTCCAAATCTGTTTGTACTGATGATCGTAGGTTCCTAATTAATTGTCTAGATTAGTGAATTTGGGAACTAAGTTATTTCTAATTTGGCACCAACCGTCTTCAAATTCTACGACGAAATATTTATTATTTCTTACTTTTCAGTGCAAACTTTTGAAGTCGGTAGACTTTTTTTTAAAAATAAATTTATATTGATTGAGTTTTGTGTGTGTAATATTGAATCTAATTTTAAATATTGAACGTATTCTAAAATTACTCCACCTGTATTATGTATATATGCCATATTCTGACAAATAAATAATTATTTCATTTTATTTCATGGGTCCATGTTCTCCAGTCACACCGCAAGGTATAAAGGGCGTGGAGATATGCTTTTGTATTTCTAGTATTAAACATTCTTTCAGCTCTATAAGATATATACAATAATTCCGTTCGGACTCTCCGTAGAACTTCCATAAGAACAGAAAAATTCACGTACATGCTGAATTGTTTCTCAATATGTTCATGCTGAAAACTCCTGTAAAGTTTCCTAGGCGCATATATTGTAGCGATTCTGAACAGATGTGGGCAGGACGTTTAGTTCAATAAAAATACAGATGTGAAACTTTATGCACACACTATGATACACATCTTCACGGCTTTATATGTTGCGGTGTGGCCAGTCACCAGTAACAGTGTTCACTTTTAGCCAGTTTCCTTTATTTATCAGATGTAATTATATTTGTAATTATAATTAGATTATAAAATTTTGCCACGAGTGAGATGTGAACGCAAGTCCCCCCGTTTCAAGAATTACACAACGACGCATTTTTTAGGATTCCATAGCCAAAGGGTGCAAACGGAAAACCTATTACTAAGGCTCACAGTCATATGGTTATTCTAAAATGCCCGACCCCTACATTTTCGGGTTTCCATAGCCGGCCTTTATGCGGAGAGAATGTCGGTGACGTCAACCCATAAGATTTCCCCATACCTACAAAAAATTGCTCAACGCGCCTAAAGAAGTTTTTTTTGTTGTTGTTACTAGACTTGTGTCACTGATATAGGAATAAGCTAGAATTTATTTTCGCCTCTTCAATTTTATTGCACTGTGATATAATACGAAAGTTACCGCGTGTTTGAAACATCGAATTAAATCTCAACTTTAAAATTATATTCATAAACTCGTTGTTCAGTTCTAGATCTTCCTTTGTGAACTAGATTTAAGCCCAGGCTTGGCCCGTGGGGCCCATACCAATTTTCTACCTCTATTTACTTCTATTATACCCCATTAAAAAAAAGTTGCCTAATATGTCCTTTCTAAAGGTTCATAGTTCAAGCTTTCTTCTTCAAATTTAATCACAATCGGTTCAGTGGTTTAGCCGTGAAAATTTATATTGTATTGTGATTTATTTTTTTATATAATACTTAGTAATTTTTATAAAATTATTTTGAAATTTTAAGTCGATCCGTTGTGATATGAAAAATGTTGTCAAGTATCTGGTATCAAAATTAATTAATTCTCCATTTCTATTTTTTTTTCACCATTTGACACCAAAATTCTATGGCTATTCACATAAGACACCTTGAGATAAAAGCCTGTGACATACGGACGGACATGATGAACTTATAAGGGCTTTATTTTCGTCATTTGGCTTATAAATAATCACACTTTTTCCAATTAGTTTAGATAGCTTCCGCCCCCGGCTTCGATGTTTTCGAACAAAATAAAATATAGTACATTGATTGAAATCTTCGGCTAAATGAGGAAGACTTTGTCCTCAGCTGGGTAGCCTGGGGCCGGCAAAGTTTCCCGGCAGTTGTAAGGCGACCCGTGATTTTTTTATATCAAATACAGCATAGCACTCAGGGATAATGTAGCTTCCTATTAGTGAAAGAGTTTTCAGAATCGGATCAGTAGTTTCATCCCTATTCCCTACATCCAAATTTAGAAACTTTACTTTGAACTTTATGTTTAGTAGATCTATTTGGAAGTAGGCCACACATTGGTCAGGAATCGCACCGAAAATTTCCCATTACGGCCGCCGAGCGATCTAGGCGGATCATTCGTTATAAGAGTTGGATGAGTCTGAGCTCGATTTCGGTAGACCGTACGGCAGCGCGCCGGTAATTGCACGAATGTGTGGGTACCTTTAGTCTTCCGCTGGGTACCCTGGCACCGTAAACCGCGAAGATAGAAAGAAAATAAAATTCAATATGTGCTACTGATTTGGATCATATTTGTCTAAATAATTGTATTAGTAGGACTCTCACTAGGTAGCACTTTAATAGAATAAGGCATATTTTGTTGAGTTCTATGATCAATGAAAACACCTAAAACATGCTCCTTGCATGAACACGAACTGGAATTTGATATTATTGAAAAATTACACGCTTAAGGACCCTATCCCCATAATTTGTATGGGGATATTACTATTCCCAATTTCCCTGTAAATAATCCACCTGTGTCACTGTAATTTAGCATATAGTTACTTATTCAATATATCTAAGTAAAATATTCGTTATTTTTTCAATTGGTTTTATTGAATAGGAAATATGGGTGGTAAAGTAAAGGATTATTTTGCCCCTGTTTTCTCTTTCATAATCATAAAGCTCTTAAATTTTTTAAAGCTCTGTTATACCATTACCTTGCAATTAAACGTCTTGTGTTTTTTGTAGCTTATTGAATATTCAAAATATTAATTATTTTATTATTTTTGACCAATTAAAAAAATCATAAACAATTTTTATTTTGATATTTCACTATGCTACCAAAAAATGGAAGACCTTTAATTGAAGAGTAATGGTTAAACAGCGCTTTAAAAAAATCTAAGAGCTTTATGATAGATTATGAAAGAGAACACGGGGGCAAAGTTTAACTATCCATATTTCCTATTCAAAAAACCCATTGAAAAAATAACAGCTATTTCACTTAGATATATTCAATAAGTGACTATATGCTAAATTTCAGTGATACAGGTGGATTATATACAGAGAAATTGAAAATAGTTTATGCCAGAAAAAATATGGATATAGGAGCCTTAAATAGCATAAAATATTTCTATAAAAGTTTTCACGAAATATATAGGTAGATCGCTTAGTTCCAGTCAGATGTGGGACAAAAGTTACGAGGCGTTCCGAACATGGAATTAAATCACCATGAGACCCGGGGCAACTGGACCAACTTTAAAATTACATTCATAAAGTTGTAACGGTTGAAAACAGGAGAAAACTCTGTTCAGTATTTGAATTGAATATTTTTAGTTAGAAAATCCCAAAAAGATTCATTGCATAATATAAGTTCGATCTATCATCACGCCTTTTATCCCAAGAGGGGTAGGCAGAGACAATCGAATGCCATTTGTTACGATCCTGACATATCTCTTTTGCTTCTTTTATATTCATCATACCTTTCATACATGCTCGGCGATTGTGTGTACTTTTAATATTTCCATCGATCAACATATATTTTTATATGTTCAATAAAAGTACATCTAGGTCGTCCTCTGCCAGCATTTCCTTTCACTTCAGCCATATAAACCTTTTTAGTCAATCTTTCATCCTTCATTCTTTCAACGTGTCCAAACCAGCGTAAACTACCTACTTTTCTTCATTTTAGTCACAACATCATCTTTTACACCGCATTCTTATCTAATGTCATCGTTCCGGATGCGGTCAATACGTTTTATATCACACATTCTACGTAAAGACCGCACTTCCACTGCATTTATTTTATTTTCATGCTTCTACCCAAGTCTCGCTTCCATAAGTAAGTGATGGAACTAAAACTGCATTATGTACTCGTATGTTCATTTTACATTTAGTTGTAAGTTGTTTATTTCTGCATACATTGTTTAGTATTTATAGTTAGTTCGATGGGATAAGTAAATAAAATAAGATAAGATAACAGAACAGCCACTAGTTAGGTATAGCCTCAAAAATACCACCGGCTAAAAGAGGACTTCTTCAGCTGGATACTCTGGGACCGTAACACGGTTTCGGGAGCTGTAAGGCAACACGTGAAGATAGAAAATTGTTCGTTTGGAACTACTAGACCGATTTAAATAAAACTTTTACGGTTTTGTTATTACAAGGAAGTTAAAATTTAGGTATCTGAGTGTACCTTAATCCGAAGAATTATTAAAAATAACTGCGTTCGCTTTTAAAAAAATCACTGGCAAAACCGGAGCGGAAACCTTAGTATACATGGGTTTTTGATGCAAAAATATTTTTTCAACTCGGTGGAGTAGTTTTTGAACATGATCAAATAAACGAATATATTTTTTATATAATATTAAGATTAGATTAGGTTATTTTCCAGGAACCCTAAATATTACTCCGACTAACTATTGTCCTCAATTTTCCCATGGGATCTATTGACACTTACCTTCATATGCCCATCATCTGTCCATCTTTTTAATGTAAAAGCCATTTTGTGTTGACTGCCCCTAAAAGCGTGGGGTGCGAATTTGGTTATTGTTTGTTAAAATATCAATCATTGTATGCGGTTAATGCATTCTATAGATAAAATGTTGTATCACCATTATTCCCTTGAGAGATGGTAACCTAGTGGTTAGAATTCTGTTAAATTTTTCTCAGTCATAGTGCTCTTGACAGAGCAGTCGTGGTAAATCATGGCGGTCCACAGCGTGACGCGCTTTGTATTGACTCGCCATGGTTAACTTTCTTGGGAAGAATAGTGCAGTGGTTTCCACTTGCCTTCTGCACCAGACATTTTGAGACTATTTAGGTCTTCAGCCAGTTGCCTAAGTTAGGTGTATGGTTATACCACCATTGCTCGGTCGCCAGAGCCTCGTTTGTTGTCCAGCAGAGGGTACCAAGCGTGCAGGTGAGGATGGCATTTAGGGTTGGATAGATCTTATTCCGTTGTCCCCTCTTACCCCCCCCCCCCTGTTGTAATATCTACTTACTTGTTGTTACCTATCTGTTGAAATTGTTCCGACTAAATTACGAATATGAATCCACTTCATTTAGTAGGATAATAATTTAAAATGACAACTTTTTTAGTGTTGCTTAGCCAAAAAGACCGTCATTTTGTAGAAAAATTGCTATTTTTTCAAAATGTTCGTTAAAGTGTGAATAAGGTTTATAGGGAAATAGATATTGGAAATGTTGCCCGGAAAATTAGAAAAATCTGGAAAACTAAAGTGCATTTTTAAAAATTAAAGTTAAAATGGGCTCCACGGGCGAAGCGTAAGCTAGTTAGAAATGTATAACTCTATCTAAAAATTGTCACCCTTTGGGCACGGGACCCTAAAAATGAACTTTCTGACATTATTATCCCAAAAATATCGGTTCTTAATAGAAATAATAACATATTGACCTCGAAACCCCAAAAACGATTTCATAAAATATCCAAAAGTACCCACATTTAAAATTACCTACTTCGCTCCAGGGCAATATGGCTGCCAAATACGGTAGGTAAGGTTTATTCGCCTCGGGGCAGGATCGCTGCCTATATCTCGTACAATTGATGTTTCATGTACACGTTCCATAAAATAAACATTAGCTTATCGTTCAGGTTTCGTAAAATTGTATTTCAAATTCTATTTCGGCTGAAAATCGTGTGAAAGTGCACTATCAGCTATAGGTTGAAATCGGCTTATATGAAAATGGCTTACTTATTTCCCAATATGTTTCCGAGATGATCTTAAAAACTATGATATGATCTTAGTTATTTATTCATCATATAACTTATCAGTAGCGCGGGAATTTTTATTAAAATATTGTGTGAGCCCGGATTTCCCGAAATAATCTGTAAATCTAGCAGTTGTTCGCGACTTCATACGCATTGTATTATAAATACAACTTTTACACCACAGTTCACCCCTAGGGGTCGATTTTCGAAAAATCCTTTCTCAGTGCACCTCTACGCCCCTATCGAATATATCCTCCTTTTCATATTTATATCTTATATTTATTGAGATGAAATTATTACAATAGTTATAAGAAATTGAAATAATCAAAGAGATACATACATTATAAAAGATTATATTATGATAGTAGATGGACGTCTAGGGTTACTGAGTGGAGACCTAGAATGGGCCATAGAAGTGTTGGCAGACCACCAGCGAGATGAAGTGACGACTTCTTGAAGAGAGAGGGTAGAGCGTGGAGGAGAACTGCGGAGGATAGGGAGAAGTGGCGCAATGATGAGAAGGCCTACGTCCTGCAGTGGACGGACACGCTGAAGAAGAAGAAGAAGAAGATATTATGATGAAACAACTCAACCACTGACTGCGTGCGTATGCCTACGCACACATTACTGTGTATTTCTCGAAATGACATTCTTCTGATTTGTTTTATAATATTAATATCTACAGATATTACGACTTCATATCATTTTAGCTTGAAATTTAACGGACGTGCATAATCCCACCTCCTGCTTTACACGGGGGATGAATGTTTCCCTTCAAGTCATTTGTATGCGCGCCAACGACTAATAAATCCGGGATCTTAAAGTGACGCTTGTAGGATTTTCGGATATTCCGTCACTTTAATGTAGGACCCGAAAAGTGACATGAAAAACGTGTTTACGTCATGTGAACTAGAGCACGGATTTTGGAAATTAAAGATAGACACCGCATTTGAAAAGATAAAATGTATACTTACAGAACGAAAATTCTAAAAGCAGTTATTTATACCGAAACAACTATTCCATTTTCATTTTTAGGGTTTCGAACACCCGATGAAAAAACGGAACCCTTGTGTCTGTCAGTCCGTCTGTCACAGCTTATTTTCTCCAAATCTACTGGACGAAAATGGTTGAAATTTGATACATATGTTGTGTTTGATGACCCAATTGAATGAATTTCGATTTTGAAAATTATCACGAAAAAAAAAATGGTATGAAACCCTATCTCGCTCTTGGCCAATAATATAACTACTTGAAAAAAAAATGTCCAACTAATGTAACTACGTGGAACAAACGATTTTTTTTATATCTACAGGGTACCCAGCGGAAGATAAATCTTCTCAGTCTAGCCTATGATATTTTTGAGGCTATATCTTACCTTGAGATATTGTACCGAACGCGCGCGCTATATGAGATACGTCCAGCACATTTGGCTCGGGGTTGAAGAGGTAGATACACCTGCTTGGCTAAAATTCGAGACATGCTACTCACTAAACCGACCGTTAATACAATGAGGTTATGCTTTCGTTTGCACTATCGGCGCCGGGTGTCTCTGCTTGTTTTGTGTGACCGATGTTCCGCCTTCTTCGCTAGCCTCCTCAAAACACACGTTATCTATTTTTAATAAATTTTACGATTTCTTGCATACACAAGTCGATTTTTGTACCGAAATGTCACGTCATTTCAGTCGATGCATGCACTCGTTCAGTGAACTTTGACTCCGACCGATTTGAATGAATAAACATAGTTTAAATATCAAATGGAGGAAAGTTTCAACCGAATCGAAAGCACCAAAATAACAACGATAGGTACAGATATTTTAAGTTTTAGTTCAGTTTGTTCGATTGTAAAAGTTTCATTTATAATGTTTATTAACTTTGCTGAATTATTTTTTCTTGAAATTTCTATATAGTTTTCTTTAAAATACAATTAAAGTTTAATAGAGCTACACAAACTGTAAAGTCAACTTTGTATTGAAACTGTTTCCACCAGAAGGTAATCCAACAATCCGTTTAAACTTTTACAATTTAACGAAGCAAGATTGCAAGAGAAACTACCTTGTTAATTAGCTGACTACTAACTGTTGGAAGCTATTATTTGCGAAAAGTTTTACCTTTTAAATATAAAGCAATAAAAGATAAATGTTTGTATATTGATATATAACTTCGCACGATATTTATTAGGTTTTTTAATTAATTTTAATTATTTACACATAACAATAATAACTAAATTAACCAGGTCCGCGCAGAATAGTGGCAAGAATAGGCTGAATTTCCCCGCTAAATCGCGATGCTGATTCGTTGAGCGAGGAATCTCTTGTCACCAGAAGAGATGATCAGTCGAGGGGATATATCTTGTTATTTATTTATATAGATATTTATTAGGTAATATTGTATACATTAGGCAATCTAAATTAATTTAGACATTATACAAATATAAAAAATTGGTACAACCTGGGAACCAGCTAGCGTATTGGGTACTACGCCGCAGAACTATCTATCTATTTATCATCACGCCTTTTATCCCAAAAGTCGAATGCCGTTTACTACGATCCTGACATACCTCTTTCGCTTCTTTTATATTCATCATACCTTTCATACATGTTCGGCGATTGTGTGTAGGTACCTACTTTTAATATTGCCTTCGATCAATATTTTTTTATATGTTTACTAAAAGTACACCTAGGTCGTCCACTGCCAGCATTTCCTATCACTTCAGCCATATAATTTTTTTTAGTCAATCTTTCATCCTTCATTCTTTCAATGTTGGACACACCAGCGTAAACTACTTTTCTTAATTTTATTTATAGCTATAGATTTTTAGATTTAAATTTTTAGACACCTTCACGGCTTTTATACCTTGAGCTGTGGCTAGTGACACCGGTAACAGTGTCCACTTTTTGCCAGTTCTCCATAGTTTTAGATTACAGTTTTCATGTAAACTATTGTACGGAGCATCCTGGCACAGATGTTGATGCGTTTGCACAAAGCCTTATTAATATTAGTTAGAAATACTTGTTTGGAACTGTCATTATAGATTGTAAGGCCGAGTCAGGCCAGGTCAAGTTACTTAGTAACGGGTAGGGTCAAATACACTATTTTGAATATTTCGAATCTCTTGGACATTGATATGAAGTTAAATGATTTTCAGACATACATGCGTACGTCTACCGTGTGCAAACAATTCTCAACCAATCAAAATTATGACAATCAACATTACGTGCAGCGCAGTTTAATGTTTACATATCAAGAGACTAGATACAAGACAATACTGACACCAAAAAAAACTGAAATATAACAAAATTGACAAAAAATACAAGTGTCTATAGAAATACGTTACAAAGTGTCAATAATATTTTACAAAATGTCAAAAAAATTGCCTTAAAACTCCCGAAAACGTGTTATCGGTCCCAGTGTACCCAGCTGAAGACCAAGTCTCCCTCTAGCTGATAGTATTTATGAGGCTATATCTAACGAATGACCAGTTCTGTTAAGGTATATATTCAGATGGAAGACCCTCAAAGTGTGGTTTGTCGGATTATGTCCATAAGTTTTTCATTAATACTATAAAATCCATTGGTAAATGGCCGGAATCCAACCGTGGACCGCCTAGTTAATACCAGACGTCTTAACCATTCGGCTAACGTGTTTTCAACTACCTCTAAGCGCTAAGTTTTTTATTTCTATTTTTCAATATTTTTCCATAGAGGCATCGACATCAAAATATTTTTCCCACCGTATATGGAAAATCATACTACATTGCAGAAAATATTGTCGAATACACGAGGGTGTAACGTAAAAGCGAGATGTCGAACTTAGTGATGTCTTGGGGCGTTTGTCTTCCTATTATATGAGAAAAGTAGTTTTTCCTTAACAAAAGCATATTGGCATTATCAATTAGGGCTTTGTTACTTTTCTTTGTAAGTATTTGTGATTTGTTTGGAGACGATAGCTTAAGTCCAAAATGTTAAGCACCGATTTTCTTTAAGAATATGTGCTTTAAGGCAGTTCCCGTAGCAAAACCGTAAGAAAGGTACTTTTTAGAGAATCTATTCTCGTTAATTATAAGGATTAAAACATAAATAAGTATACAAAAAAAAAATTTAATATCTCAACTTGTCTTTCCACTTTTTATTTTATTTTATTTTTGTTTTAAATAATTATAAAACTTGTATACAAACAGGGTCAATATTTATAGTGACGATCTATTACGTGCATCTACTTCATACTTTGAAGTCCTTTTTATTTGCGATTTACACCAATCAACGGACAATTTTATGCTCTAAACATTACACTTGAATTTTTTTTATATAACCTATAATTACATAATTTAATAATAAAAATACGATGTCACCTTAGGAGACTTGAGATTGGCAGTTGGGTCAAGGGTCAGATCCAGAAGGCAGTACTCCTCAGTACGGCCCGTATTGTGAGGAGGTTCCTCTCTCTGCAGCCCTAACCACCGGTAGTTTGGGTATTAACCTCGCTTCCGGGGGGATAAATCCTTTTTTTATATTTTTATATATTTTTGTTTTTTTTTTTATACCTAAATATGTAAAAATATAATTTAAAGAAATATGTGAAATAAAAAAAATACGAAATCACATAGAAATTCCAGAAAGAGGGGCGGTATCTCTTCTCTACTCACACTTAGCGTATGCGACATAAGTGGCTGAAGCCCCATGCTATTCATATTCTCAAGGCCGTTTGGTACAGGGATCCCCTTAAATCTCTTGCTTCAGAGGGTATATTCCGAAAGCAGGCGTCCGCACTTTTTCTAATAACAAGTCTGTTAAGAAATTAAATTAAAGAACACATCAACCTACCATGAAGTGCAGAAAAAAACCGGCCAAGTGCGAGTCGGACTCGCGCACGAAGGTTTCCGTACCATTATAATGACTCATATATGACTCCTTAAACTTAAAATATAATAAGCTATTATCATTACGTAAGCGACGGATACTTTACAATATGTGTTTCCTCCACAAAGTTCTTAATAAAATAAAATTGACTGTCCTTATATTTTGGAAAGACTCCCCTTTATTTCTCGCTCACATCTACTTATCCGTCCCACCAGAAATAAAAAAATGCAGGACATGCGCTCTAACATTTTTATTCCGAAATATGCCCACAAAATTTATACTCGTAATCGTTTTACTATTCGTTCTTTAGATATCTATAATAAGCGCTTTAAAGAAATCGATATATTTCATCTGTCATTGAACAAGTTTAAGAATTCAATAATTGAAAAACTCAAATTGCTAGATTTATAGTCGTTTTGTTGTTTGTTGGTTTTGCTTTGTATTCATTAAGTGAAATTATCTGTTTAATTTAGTTGATTTGTTTTGTTTAGTTTTGTTTGATTTAGTTATTTGTTTCGATTGTTTTTGTATTTACTTGTTGATATATATTATATATTACTCATAATTTAAGTATACGGTTTGTGAAAAATGGTACTGTTTTTACCTTGTAATATTGTAATTATCGTCACATGTAGGTCTTATGTATTTTCATTTAAGTTCATTGTAATTTGTATGTAATGACTGTTTTGTGATAAATAAAATAAAATAAAAAAATTATTTATCTATAAAAACGGCAAAAAAAAAATAACGTTTGTTGTATCAGAGGCCCCTTAAATATTTATTTTATTCTGTTTTTTAATATTTGTTGTTATAGCGACAACAGAAATACATCATCTGTGAAAATTTAAACTGTCTGACTATCACGGTTCATGAGATACAGCCTGGTGACAGACGGACAGACGGACGGACAGCGGAGTCTTAGTAATAGGGTCGAATTCGGGTTTCAGTTTTTACCCTAAAAACGCTTAGTACTAGCCCCTGTACCACTGTATTTTTCGTTCGTTTTATTTTCGCAACGGATTCTACGTTATATGATGATTATGTTAAAATACAAACATAATAATTTTAACAATAATAATATAACTTAATAATTTAAGAATCTCAAAACTACAAATTAAAAATTTCTTCCAGAGAGTCCGAATCCGCTGCCATAGTGCCTAGAACACATAGCGCGTTACCCTTTTGAATTTCTAGCGCTATGCGTTGTATGAAAAAGGCTTTGGAGCGTGGATCGCCGGTCTCCGTTAGAAGTATTTTCCCGATTTTATTAGCAAAAACTCTATTACATAGGTATGCTACATCATAGATAATTATACTTGTTACATACCTATAGCCTTCCAACTATCTGTGTACAAAACATAATAATTATAATTAATGATTGGAAACACTATGTTCCCGCGAGTTTGACGTCCTAGATCGCCTTTCCCATTTAAAACATCTTAATTAACTATTTTCCTAGAGCTCTGTCTCGCGCCGCAAAACGTTACCAACTTATTACTGGGCACCTGGTCAGTTTAACTGGTCAAGGAGCAGAAAATTGGCGAAAGGGGGAGCCCGTCTATGGCCCCTCCATAGGCTTAGTACTCTATGTGTAAGGTACTATTTAAATAGGAAGAACGTTCTAGCTTTATTTTAAATGTATTTTCCAAAATAAATAAAAAAACTAGAGCTGTCAAAAGTTTGCATTATTTTCAGAATAAGTGTGGACACCACTTTACATGCCCTCCGAAGCGTAATATGTTTGGTCTTGTGATTCTGACACTATTATTTTATACGTATCTGAAAAAAACATATTTTGATATTTTACTAGGTTCCGCCCTGAAACGAACGCCGCGAACCCGTGGACATTTTTTGAAATGTGACAAACATTTCTGGGATATAAAGTAGCATAATATGTTACATATCTATAGTCTTCCAACTATCTGTGTACAAATCACTTCGATCCGTTGCTCCGTTATGGCATGAAAGAAGAATAAACAAACAAACTTGGTGTCACCCATTCTTAGTCTTGTCTTCCATCTATCTATATTTAATTGCAAGAAATTAATAATGGCAATTTAAAAGACAATAGACAATTAAAATTAATTACTTTATTTACTCAATACTCCATTAAAATCACAACTAACAGAAACTTGAAATACGCGGTGTATTATAGAATTTCTGATTATATCCATATCTAAAACGGCCTCTCATCTGTCTTCTGTCAGTCACTGGTGACAATTTCCACAATAAGTGAGTTTACAGGAGGAGTTCCACAGGAGCACTCAGCTGAAAACTAGTCGTCCTCTTTTAGTCCCAGGGTACCCAGCGCAAGACCAAGTCTCCCTCGTTTAGCCGATGGATTTGTGAGGCTATACCTACCTAACGAGTGGCCAGTTCTGTTGAGGTATATTTAGATGGAAAAGTGTGGTATTTGAGATATTCTGTTATATTATAAAATCGAAATCGGTTAATTTATTATACAATTACATACCTACATACACATATCACTTTTGACTCCTTGACGAGCCTTAATTTTCTAATTTGTAGTTGTAATTTTTATTAATTGTGGAGATATTTTTTTAACAGAATTAATAAATAAAATTTTACAATCTTACTCTTTTTATATAATTTGTTTTAGTGCTGTGTATCTATACACTGAATATAAAATATATAGGTATTTAAAATACGAATTAACAAATTATGAAGACGTCTCAAGGTACATTTTCTAAACAAATTGCTAAGATCAGGGGCGTTGTTTACACCGGTATTAAAATTAATGGGATCTACTTTAAGAAAGAACGTTCCTCGTTAAGATAAAAAAGTAATTTTAATATCTCTTGATGAACGCCCCTGCAATATTACGGGAGGCAATATAAAAACAGGCGCTTTTATATTTGTTTTATTGAATGTAACAGATGAAGGAAATCTTAAGTAAATTTTCGGTCCGGCCAGCCGTATGATCGAGATTGAACACACGCCACACATTAGCGATGTCATACGATCTAGATCACATGCAATTTACTCACACAGACACACAAGATTCGATTAGATAAAGTGTCAAACATCCGTGTGTGTGTGACAGATCGTCCCGGCTATCGAAATCAACCACAATTACAACGATTTTAAAACGGATGGCGAACCGTTTGTTATAAGAATTGGACGAGTCTGTTGTCGATTTCGGGTTTACAACAATTTGAATACCTAAATCTAGAGATATTTCTTTTAGATATTCTATTAGAGATGGATATATGCTACCGCAACAAATGTTTTAACCAAGGAATCTAGACAACGCGGCAGCGTGTCAAGCCAAGTTCAAGCCAACAGAACTGGCGAGCAGCACCGGGTGTAATATTACACGAATTTGGTTTATATATTGAGACCCCCTAGATATAAACTAGTACATACCTATTTTTTATAAATATATATTTTTAAATAGCAAACATTGTTGTAGCAGAAAAAAACAAGATTTACTAAAGAATGTTATACGTGCTTATAAATAAATTTCAGGATCGTCTACAGAACTTGGCACCCATTAGATCTCAAATCTTTTGTCGGTGGTCGAGTGGATAAGACGTCGGCTCGCAACTGAAAAGTCGCGGGTTCGATTCCTACATCCGACCATCTACCAATGGGTTTTTTATAATAAAAAATCTATGTACATTATCCGACAAACCGTACGAAGAGGTTTTTCCATCTATATACCTCAACAAAGCTGGCCACTCGTTAGGTATAGCCTCAAAAAAACATTGGCTAAATGAGGAAGACTTTGTCTACCACTGGGTACCCTGGGGTCCGCAACGGTTTCGGGAGCTGTTAGGCAACCCGTGAAGAATAAAAAAAGCTTTTGTTGATGAAGCCGGCAACTACACCATAATTATTACAATATTGAACTTGGCTCCCATTTTTACATTTATGTTATTGGTGGGATATACTGTTTCCTAAATGGAAATAGTTGTCTTGAAACCGGGAGGTCCGGGTTCAATTCCCACTCGTTCCAAAAAGAAAATGCTTAGCACCAATTTAGTCTTGTACCTGGTTGCCATACTTTATGGCCACCTCATTGTAGGTTGCCTCCTTATTAATACCAGCAACTCTGGCCACGCCGCAAGTGATGGTATGTTTGTTTGACGGTTAAAGTAAATTTCATGTCAATTAAAGTCAAGAACTGCTTCACTCATCAAACCAAGTTGATTCAATTATTTAGACAAACATTCATTGTGTCTAAAGTAAATCTCTAAACTCAGTTTAACATTGTAATTTATTTTAACCTAGCGACCACAACCCCGGCTTCGCACGGTTACAATTTCAATCTATCTATCATCACGCCTTTTATGCCAAGAGGGGTAGGCAGAGACAATCGAATGCCATTTGCTGCCATCCTGACATACCTCTTTCGCTTCTTTTATATTCATCATACCTTTCTTACATGCTCGGTGATTGTGTGTGTTATTTAAAATTTCAATACCTACATAAATACGCTTATAACTACTTATCTATTTAGACATAGATATATGCCACCGCGGACTTTCTGAAGAATAAAATGTGTTCTACGCAATTATTTCCTACATCATTTTGTTATGTCTCTGATTAGACTGACGACATGAAAACTCGCTGGGGCTAAATTTATTTCCGACTTGATTCTCTTATACTGTTAATGCTCAGCTCCTAAACATGATATTTAATACTGAATACGGCGATGAAGTTTAGAAATAAATTTAGTAATCGTATATCTTCTATAGATACTTATATTATAAAGAGGAAAGATTTGTATTTTTGTGTGTATGTATGTTTGTAATGAATAACCTCAAAAACTACTGTGCCGATTTCAAAAATTCTTTCACCATTGGAAAGCTACATTCACCCTGAGTGACATAGGCTATATTTTATATTCAAAAAAATTGGGGATCCTTACTAAAACTCCAATAATGTAACCCAAGGTGTAAAAAAATTACCTAAGAAATTCCTTACATCGCGTGCGTTGCGAAAACTATTGATGATATAGAGGTAGTGATAGTGGTAGGGGTAGGTATAGGGTATATTTTATTTTGTTCGTAAATATCCACGGGCGAAGCCGGGGGCGGAATGCTAGTATTTTATAATCATAGGATCTAAGAGTTTTACTTTCATGTTAACCAAACAAACGATTAAGCAACGTAACTGTTTTCCCTAACCCCTTCAAACAACCCTTCTTTATCACTAATGCTTGCTTTCTTTGTAACAAGAATCACTTCTCTTACAATAGAGAGAAAACATGATTTTTCTTCCCCCTAAAATATTTTCCAATGGGGTGCGTGTTTTGAAAATGTGGTAATTTTTTGCATGTCAGTACTAAATGGATTTTTTTGGGGAAATGTAATTAATTGTATCCAAACATATTTAGTTGTGGTAAGTAAAGACTGAGACACAATTCGATTCACCGGTTTTCCAAACAGAAGATTTCCAAAGTTTCAAAAATATTTTTATTAAAACTAAATAAGGTGTAATAAGTCCAGCGGCAAAAAATAAATAAAAATAATAACCCCTATATTAACAGTCTGGTAACATGAGAGCTGGCGAGGGAACGCAGCCAGCATAGGCACCATGACCAAACCGGATTTTAGTTAGTATTTTTAATTTTTAATATTTATTAGCTATAGTTTTCAATTAAATATATATATATTAAAAATATGAAAATTTTGCTCTATCCCTAGTGCAAGCACAATTTAGTTTCTTCCGTGAAAAAAAAAGTCTTCTTTTAAAAATATACCGGTTCGGTTTTATTTATGTACTTGGGTATGGAATAAGAAGCATGAAAGTCAGATAAAGGCAGTGGAAATGCGGTCTTTACGTAGAATGTGTGATATAAAGCATATTGAACATTAGAGAAGTGAAAGATAATGGTGTGACTAAAATGAATAAAAGTAGTTTAAGCTGGTTTAGACACGTTGAAAGAATGAAGGTTAAAAAATTGACTAAAAAGGTTTATATGTCTGAAGTGAAAGGAAATGCTGGCAGAGGGCTACCTAGGTGTACTTTTATTGAACATAAAAAATGTATTGATCGATGGCAATATTAAAAGTACACACAATCGCCGTGAATCGATGAATATAAAAGAAGCGAAAGAGGTAAATTATCTAAGGCCGTAGCAAATGGCATTCGATTGTCTCTGCCTACCCCTCTTGGGTTAAAAGGCGTGATGATGATAGATAGATGTTTTATTATCTACTTATGGACAATTGGCAAAATGTGACCACTGTTAAAAGATGAAGATGTGTGTAAATTAAAAATATATTATTGTTTCACTCAGTAAAAAAAAATATATTTTAAAATTGTGTCCAAATTCTTTCCTTCAATACAATTTAAAGTTTTAGACAAAAAGTGGAAAGACTGTAATTATATACAATAGGTAAAATATATCAAAAAGAAGCCCTATTTACGTATTCCATCCGCCGAAGGTTACTCTCATGTCGAAATGTCACACTAAATGGAAAAATCTAAAAATAAATATGTGTTTACTTTATTGAGAACGGTTTGTGTACGTCCAGCGTTCAGTCGACTTATAAACACGGGAGTGAATGGTACGCGACAATCATTCACATGGGAAAATACTTTTAAAAGAAATAAGTGAAGATTATTTTGAATTGCGCGCGCGCATGTATTTTTGTGTTTTTTCTAAATAAAAATCATGGTATTTGATGGCTATCGATGGAGTATTTTAGGTGGTTTGCTGATTTTGGCTTGTTTCCAAGGTTAGTGTAAATATTTTGGTTCGTTAAGGGTCCGTTTCACAATCTATATACTGATTATATAATCGGGGAACATACATAAAAAAAATAAAAGATTCCGAGAAATTGAGAACCTTCTTTTTTTTTGAAGTCGGTTAATAAGCTTGCTTTTTATTTAACTATCGAACAGTAATAAAGCTAATAGGGTCTGTAAATTACAGCAACATCTGAAATTATTTTCTTTTTAATTTTTAACGGACTTCAAAAAAAGGAGGATGTTCTCAATTCAACTGTATTTTTTGTATATATGTTACGTGATTACTCCGCCAAGTACTTAGTTTTTCAGAAATTTTGAAATTTCCACAGGAAAAGCACTTAATATTATTCAAAAGTGACAACTTTTTTATATCCTCTTTAATGACAGACTTAGCAATGCAGTGACAGAATGTTGTAAATTGGATTTTGCTCGAAACTCCCAACAAACTAATATGGATAGCGGAGATTGGCACTTTTTGTTCACTTACATTAGTGTTTAAAAGTTTTAAAGAACTTTATCGGTTTTATTTTTGAAGTATGCTTCGAGATGAAGAGTGAGCATAGTAAAACCGACCGTCACGAGACATTATTTGATTGTCTAATAGACAGTGCCTTAATCTTATTGGTAATAGACAATATTTAGTTCGATTTTCAAATTTCAAAAAGTAGAACTTTTCTAAATACTTGTAGAGATTTAAAAAAAATAAGACTTATAGCACACGGTTAAAAAATCAGTCTATCTATCTATCATCACGTCTTTTATCCCAAGAGGGGGTAGTCAGAGACAATAGAATGTCATTTGTACGATCCTGACATACCTTTCATACATGTTATGACTGAAATGAAGAAAAGTAGTTTACGCTGGTTTGGACACGTTGAAAGAATGAAGGATGAAAGATTAACTAAATAGGTTTAGTTGAGGACGACCTAGGTGTACTTTTATTGAACATATAAAAATGTATTGATTGATGGAAACATTAAAAGAACACACAATCGCCGAGCATAGATGAAAGGTATGATGAATATAAAAGAAGCAAAAGAGATCAGGATCGTAACAAATGGCATTCGATTGTCTCTACCTACCCCTCTTGGGATGAAAGGCGTGATGATAGATAGATAGAGGTTTCATTGAATAGGAAGGGGTGGTTAAACTTTGCCTCCGTTTTCCTATTAAACAAAATCGAGTGAAAAATAACAGCTATAGATATATATATTGAATAAGTAACTATATGCTAAATTACAGTGACACAAGTGGATTATTTACAAAGAATCAACCTTTTTATGATCAACTGCTGGATCATTGGTCTCCTTCTGCGCACCATTTTAGTGGTGCTTATTGAGAGGAATTGCCATAGTCACTACACTTGGCAGGCGGGTTGGTGACCGGATTTATGTGCCCTCTGAAGCACGAGTATAAATAATCCGGTTTCAAGTCCACCGTCCTACCATTTAGGCTATTGACTACCTTTGGGAATAGTTTTTCCTCATACAAATTATGGATATAGGATACTTAAACAACATTTTTAAGCAACTCTGTCCTATTTTAGAGCAGCATAATATTTATCCCAAGGTCTTTCCATGTAATAATTAAGCGTACATTGTTTGTAGTATGAGCTTGTTAAGCTAGTTAACGACGCTCGGTGTAATTTCTAAAATTATTAACAATATTGATGTCATTGTAGCCTCGGTATGTGAACAGTTTCATGCTCGTCTAAATAAATTGACTAACAGACCGTTCACTGTAACTTGGGTTACAGAATATCTTTTTTGACAACTGGTTACGAAACTCAGCTGCCATGGTTACGAAACAAATACCATATTCCAGGGTACCCAGCGGAAGATCAAGTCTCCCTCGTTTCGCCGACGGTATTTGTGAGGCTATACCTAACGAGTTGCCAGTTATGTTGAGGTAGGTATATTTAGATGGAAATCAACCACAGACTCGTCCAATTCTTGTAACATACGGTCAGCCATCCGTTTTCAAATTCTTGTATTTGTGGCTGATTTCGATGGCCGGAACGATCTGTCACACACACACGGATGTTTGACACTTTGTTTAATCGAATCTTGTGTTTCTGTGTGAGTGAGTGATTTGCATGTGATCTAAATCGTATGATTTACATCGCTAATGTGTGGCCTGTGTTCAATCTCGATCATACGGCTGGCTGGACCGAAAATTTTTGGTGAGATACCGGACCAGTGGTGTGGTTTATCGGATTATGTATATAAGTTTTTAATAAAAAAAACCATTGGTACATGGGCGGGATCCGGGATCGAATCTGTGATTTTTTTTTCAAAAGTGTAATTGATTGGGATTTTGACATTTCATTTGTAATAATTCAATACAATCTTCTTTCCTATCTAGACACATGCCATTTGCTACGATCCTGACATACCTCTTTCGCTTCTTTTATATTCATCATACATGCTCGGCGATTATAGTGAGATACCGGACCAGTGGTGTGGTTTATCGGATTATGTATATAAGTTTTTAATAAAAAAAACCATTGGTACATGGGCGGGATCCGGGATCGAAACTGTGATTTTTTTTTCAAAAGTGTAATTGATTGGGATTTTGACATTTCATTTGTAATAATTCAATACAATCTTCTTTCCTATCTAGACACATGCCATTTGCTACGATCCTGACATACCTCTTTCGCTTCTTTTATATTCATCATACATGCTCGGCGATTATAGTGAGATACCGGACCAGTGGTGTGGTTTATCGGATTATGTATATAAGTTTTTAATAAAAAAAACCATTGGTACATGGGCGGGATCCGGGATCGAAACTGTGATTTTTTTTTCAAAAGTGTAATTGATTGGGATTTTGACATTTCATTTGTAATAATTCAATACAATCTTCTTTCCTATCTAGACACATGCCATTTGCTACGATCCTGACATACCTCTTTCGCTTCTTTTATATTCATCATACCTTTCATACATGCTCGGCGATTAAGTACATGTACTTTTAATATTGCCTTCGATCAACACATGTTTTATATATTCAATAAAAGTACACCTAGGTTGACCATTTTCTTTCACTTCAGCCATATAAACCTTTTTAGTCAATCTTTACTATACTATTCTATACTTTTTTCTTCATTTTAGTCACAACAAAGATTTCATTCCGCATTCTTCTCTAATCATTATTGATCACACGTTGTATGTAATATTAAATATATGATAAATAAAATACATTTATGATATGTACAAGTGTGCTATGTTGGTCATTACGTACGAGGCGGTATAACAGCGCGAGCCACTAGGCGAGCGCTTTGAGTATTTAAGACTGGAGACGGGAAGAGCTAAATAACCGAACAATTTTTTCTGCCACTTTTGGCGGGAGGGGAGGTAAACGTCTAGTACTAGCCCCTGTACCACTGTATTTTTCTGTCGTTTTATTGTCGCAACGGATTTTACGTTATATGATGATTATGTTAAAATACAAACATAATAATTATAATTAATGATTGGAAACACTATGTTTCAGCAAGTTTGACGTCCTAGATCGCCTTTCCCATTTAAAACATCACAATTAACTATTTTCCTAAAGCTCTGTCTTGCGTCACTAAACGATACCAACAAAATCTAAGGTTACTTATTACTGCGCACCTGGTCAGTTTAACTGGTCAGAGGGGGAAAAATTGGCGAAAGGGGAAGCCCGTCTATGGCTCCTCCATAGGCTTAGTACTCTATGGGCGAGCGCGATAAGAAAGCTGAGTATGTAATGACCAATGCACATGCGTTTCATACGACGTTTTTCAACACACTTGCGAGGAAAAAAAGCACGGGTAACTTCGCCAAACAGCCAACAAAGTCGTGGTTAAAAAATAAAAACTGTATTATGCGGTTAAATTAAGAATGCTTTGTGGTCACACGTACAATTTGCAATCTTGTACGAATTTAACGTCATTGGGTTATATTATAACACTTGTGCTGTAATGTAAAGAAAAAAGCACGCGTGTTTAATATATGGGATTGTGGGTCTAAAAGTGAGGTAATAAAACTCACGTTACGAGCAAGTGTGTTGAAAAAATACTTATGATAGTGTGAATTTATGATGAGGGGCATGTTATAGCGACCGGTCTGTATTGCTTGCTCAGGCGTGTATTGTTGATGACAGAAAGAAAAATGTTTATATGTTATGGTTCTGTAAAATATTATTACAGATGTTGCCCATAAATATTTGTGAAGACCTCAATCTTAATATTATAAAGAGGTAAATAAAAGTTTGTAAGTTTGGATGTAAGAGGTAATCTCTCAAACTACTGAATCGATTCTAAAAAATATTTCACTAATAGGAAGTTACATTATCCCTGAGTTCTATATTATATCTATCTATCTATCTATCTATCTATCATCACGCATTTCATCCCATGAGCAGAGACAATCGAATGCCATTTGTTACGATCCTGACATACCTTTTTCGCTTCTTTAATATTCATCATACCTTTAATACATTCTCGGCGATTGTGTGTACTTTTAATATTACCATCGATCCCGCATTAAAAGTACACCTAGGTTGTCCTCTGCCAGCATTTCCTTTCACTTCAGCCATATAAACCTTTTTAGTAAATTTTTTCCCTTCATTCTGTCAACGTGCCACCAGCGTAAACTACTTTTTAATAATTCTAGTCACAACATTATCTTTCACTCCGCATTCTTCTATAATGACATCGTTCCTATATTATATTTTATTAGAAAATATCCACGGGCGGAGCTAGTTTTTTTAATAATATAATAATTTGTTGCTAAAGAGGTAAAACTTGTTTGCACAGGCGAATAATTTTCTGTTAGAAATCCATGCCAAAATGTGACGCTAAACTTTTATACAATTTGACAGTTTGGCAATCGGTAACTTTGTTAGAATTTCCATACGATTTCATGAGTTGTAAGAGTACTGAACCATGATACATTTGCAGGATATTTATTACTGACTTATTTTTCAAATTTTAATCCTAAAATCCTGAATTAATTGCGACGACTACAACAGTTATAATTTATTTAAATCAAGTAGCATAATATGAGACAACTTATTTAAACTCGTCGCCATGGCAACAAAATTAAACTAAAGGTGGCCACACATTCGTATAATCCCCAATTCTTGTAACGAACGGTCTGCCTAAATCATCTGGTGGCCGGAATGGGAAATTTTCGGTGCGATGCCGGATCAATATGTGGCCTACTTTAGGATTGATGTTAATTATTTACTACAGCTATAAGAGATAGATATATAATAAAGTAATTTTTTTTATCACTTTGGAATTAAAAAAAAATTAAATGAGGAAAACTTGAAACTGTGAAATATTTCGATCATAATCGCATAAGTAGTTTCAACTTTACAAAAACAAACAAACATTGCCTCTTCGTAATATTCCTATGATTATATTTATTATGAAAACAAAACCGCAGATATATTTTTTCAGTTGTATCCAACGTTGTATTCAAACACTGTGCGTTATGTTTAAGGTTCCGTACCCAAAGGGTAAAATCGGAAACCCTATTACTAAGACTCCGCTGTCCGTCCGCCTGTCTGTCCGTCTGTCCGTCTGTCACCAGGCTGTATCTCATGAACCGTGATAGTTAGACAGTTAACATTTTTACAGATGATGTATTTCTGTTGCCGCTTTAACAACAAATACTAAAAAACAGAATAAAATAAATATTTAAGGGGGCTCCCATACAACAAACCTAATTATTTTTTTGCCGTTTTTATGAGTCCGGCTCGCAATTGGCCGGTTTTTTAAACTACAAGCCATATTTCAATTATATAATCCCTAATAGACTGCGAATAAAATGACCTATCTGACCATGGTACCTTAAATATCGACGTGGGCGATTTATTTCTGTAAATTTGATGACAGGTATGCTAAAATTTCATATAGATAATGAGTAAAAAAGAAGTAATTAATTTTCTACGAGGCCGAAGAATTTATTTTGTGAATTTTGATAATTAAAATTTTATTTTAATTAAAAAGGGCTATGGACTGAAAATTTAATGTAACTGGTTATCGATTTGAAAAATAAATCTATGTATACAAGATATAGCTGAAGGAACTACCAGTCGGATTTGGATAAATATATTTGCATTTGATAGCCCAATTGGCCATGCTACATATTTTTAATATACTTTTTATTTATTTATTTTGAAAATATAGCCCATTTTAAGAAACTAATTTCGATATTTTTGTTCTTTATCTATTGCGTCTATTTTTATTATGTTTTACAAATTTTACCCGCGAAAAGTAAACGTGACGTCACAAGATTTTGGAACAGGATTATAATCTTGGCCACTACACATAAAAAGTGACAGTCAATCAAATTAACGTCAAGCAAACGTCAGTCTAGGTAGACTAACCTAAAAATTACTCTTGTTTATATACTCGTGTTTATAATTATTTAAATTGAATAGTTTTTTACAATGGCAAGTAAATAGTGTTTCATCCCGTCATGTCCTAATAACAAAGAAAATAATTACACGTAAAATATAAATTTATAAAGATGTCATTCATAGATTGACGATTACCCTTTTTTGTAGGCAAAGGTATTATTTTTTCATACTGCTTATGATGACGTCATACATCGGTCAAATTAAGGTTATTGTTTTTTATTGAATATCTTTAAAAGTATAGACTTAATTTAAAATCTGATAAATAGAAATTGTACTGAAAGCTTATATCTCGAAACGGTTTCGATCTCGTTCTTCGTTCATGTTCAAAAAGTTAGCATGGCCAATTCTTGAGGAAGTCTATATGCTATATAGCATCACCCTACGACCAAAAGAAGCGAAGCAGTAACCATTATCGCGTGTGGAGCCGCAAAGCTATTGTAAAGCAACATTACGAATACTTTCTTCAGAGCAGTTATAGTGAAGGTTTAGGGCGAAAAAATATTGTTTTTGTGTCGGTTTGATTCCCGATTCGTACAAATAATTCTTAGTTTTAAAAATAAAATGAAGCTTTATTTTTATTTCTGATGAAGATAAGTTTGAAGCCTATTTCTAAGCTGTATCTATGCATGGCATTGTATCTCCTAAACGGATGGACCGTTTGGATACGATTTTTTTAGTAAAATTTCTATTGCAGCGTGAAATCCGTCTTTTCTATCCACAAGATGAAACGAGTAAAATTCACATAATAGTAAAACACTGTATTTTTTTCCGTATTCGGTACTTGTCTGTTAACTAGATTCTTCAACCTATTCATAGCTTCGTCATAATTTTTAGATAATCCCAGGTTGAATCCTTACTCAAGGCAAATCATCAACATAATTTAACGCACTTCTTTTAAAAGTTTTATAATGTATGGTATGGATATATAAAAATAATTATAAACAGAGTTTCATCTCCTGTTTACCTAAACAATTTATTTAATGGTTACAGGTTAATTAAGGTCATTCCATTTGAGTTCCCTTTTGGACAAATTCATTATTGTTGAGTCATACGAGTAGAACTGTGGTGCGGCCCCTCTCTTATTCATATGGGATGATGGATAGGGTTCAAATCTTTATTGGCTTCAAATATCTTTGTCTGGCAATGTTAGCTAGATGCAATAGTAACTTTTGTATTAGAAAATAAAATAAAAATATCTTTCTCTCTATCCATCTATCTATCTATTATCACGCCTTTCATCCTAAGAGGGGTAGGCAGAGACAATCAAATGACATTTGTTACGATCCTGACATACCTCTTTATCATACATTTCATACATGCTCGGCGATTGTGTGTACCTACCCTACTTTTAATATTTCCATCGATCAATACATTTTTAATATGTTCAATAAAAGTACACCTAGGTCGTTCTCTGCCAGCATTTCCTTTCACTTCAGCTACTTTGTCAGCCACTTTCTCTCGCTGAATTTTAAAAACACCGACATTCATGTTTGTGCTGAATTGTGTCGAACAACGACCTCAAAAATATTAGTTCAAATACATTTTGTATGTTGAGGCATCGTTTAAGAAGATGTTTCTTCAAATTCAACCCATAAGGGGATGAAGGAGGTGGCAAAATTTGTATGGAAAAGCACAATTGTTTATCTTTCGAAAAGTTCAACGAGGCTAGTCTTCTGATATCCTTATATATCAATAGCTTTCCGCTATGGAGCCAATGCTAACATTCATCCCCTATTATGGATTAAAAAAAAGTAGCATATTTTATGTCCTTCCCTAGGGTTCAACCGTTTTTCGTATCAAACTTTATAAAATCGGTTCAGTGGTTTAACTGTGAAAGCGTAACAGACAGACAGACAGAGTTACTTTCACATTTATAATATTAGTATGGATATATGGATTTCAGAAAGGATAGAGTTTGCTTTCGAAGTTCTCGTTTTGTTAATCAGATTCTTATAAGACTTTTTGAATAATGGCCATTTAAAAAAAAGTGTACCGACTACAAAAATTATGCACTGAAAAGTGTGCTTTCCTAAAACAAATGCCCAAGTCACTATAAAGAAAAATACCCAAATCGCTTCAAGTGTGCCTATAAAATTTGAAGAATTCTCGATTTCTCCAGGATCCCATCATCAGATCCTGACCTGATGACCATGGGACCACGTGGGAAGTATACCCTTTCAAACAAAATTTTTCAAAATCGGTCCAGGTGCCTTTAAGTAATCGGGGAACATACATAAAAAAACATAAAACATTCCGACGAATTGAGAACCTCCTCCTTCTTTTGAAGTTCGGTTAATAAGTTAACCGTCCACCAAAATGGCGCCTGGGAGATTTTCTATATACAAATCTGGACATACGAATTTAATTTGCTAAATTTTACCAAGTCATTGTAAAGACTATAAACACGAGACAATTCTTCAATAGAGTTTAATTGGGGCAATATCCCATATGCGAGCTTCATACAAATTTATGTCGCTGTTCAATAATACACGCGTCTGCCTTGGTATGTCCTATTATGATTGGTTACATAATTATATTTATGACTTGGATCACATTGTGTATATCTATCTTTCTATCATCACGCCTTTTATCCCAAGAGTGGTAGGCAAAAACAATCGAATGTCATTTGTTGCGATCCTGACATATCTCTTTCGCTTCTTTTATATTCATCATACCTTTCATATTTCCTTGGATCAATACATTACAATTGATGAATAAAAGTACATCTAGGTCGTCTTATGCCAGCATTTCCTTTCACTTCAGCCATATAAACCTTTTTAGTCAATCTTTCATCCTTCATTCAACGTGTCCAAACTAGCTTTAGTAGTTAGTAAAGTACTTAAGTAGCTTTTCTTCATTTTAGTCACAACATCATATTTCACTCCGCATTCTTCTCTAATGACATCGTTCCATACCCAAGTCTCGCTTCCATAAGTAAGTGATGGAACTAAAACTGCATTATGTATGTTCTTTTACTTTTAGATGTAAGTTGTATATTTCTGCTTACATTGTTTAGTCCACCAAATACCTTGCTTCCTGCTTTCACTATCCTTTCAATTTCCTTGTCTATCTTTACTTCTTGTAAACATATTTTTTAACCTAATTTATTTATAAAACTATTAGCTTCTCTGCTGCTAAAATCAATTGGATGGCTAAAAGTTTCATGAAAATTCTTTCAGCCGTTTCAGATGTTAGGTACAGAAAAAAATTAATAACCAATATCTTAAATCGCTAAAACTGAGTTCCTAACAAATATTACAAAATGTGTTTATTATATGTATATGTGGAAACTTCTTTAGGCGCATTGAGAGATTTTTGGTAGGGGAAAATCTTATGGGTTCGCGTCACCGAGATGCTATGGTATCTTAGAACAAAGCCCGTGGAACAGCTATAGCAGCACCATCTATCCGCTGAACTGGACCGGGCTTGACCAATGACAGATACATTTATATGTGAAATGTCGTTATTATATATATATATATATATATATATATATATATTTTATAGAGAAGACGACATGTGACCTTGCCACCGCCTGATTGTTAAGCATAGGTGGCTGGTCCATGAATGTGCGCCCGTAGAGATGATTTTTATATCATAATAGCAATACGGTCTTAAGAGCCTTATAGGTATCCATAATTTGTATGGGGATAAACTATTCCCATTTTTTTTTTCATTTATAGGTATCCATAATTTGTATGGGGATAAACTATTCCCATTTTTTTTTTCATTTATAGGTATCCATAATTTGTATGGGGATAAACTATTCCCAACTTTTCTGTAAATGTGGATACCCGTATCACTGTAAATTTGCATATAGTTATTTATTCAATCACCGACTTGTGTATTTAATATATCTAAGTGAAATAGCCGTTATAATGTTTAATTGGTTTTATTTAATAGGAAAAATGGGTGGTAAAATAAAGGATTGTTTTGCCTCTGTTTTCTCTTTCATAATCTATCGCAAAGCTATTTTTTTTAAAAAAGCCCTGTTACACCATTACCCTTTAACTGTATACATCGCGTTTTTTTGTAGCTTATTGAAAATTCAAAATAATAATTATTTAATGAATATACCTATTGAATAAGTAACTAAATCACAGTGACACAGGTGGATTATTTACAGAGAAATTGGGAATAGTTTATCCCAGAAAAATTATGGATATAGGAGCCTTAAGGACGCTATAATGTAATTGTATGGGCTAAACTACCTCCTATTTCTCTCTAAAAAATCGACCTGTGTCATTGTAATTTAGCATATATTTAATATATCTAAGTGGAAATGCTAAATTATTGTTTTTTATTAGTTCTATTGAATTTTAAATATTTGGAAATGTGTTGCTCTATGTTCCGTATAAATTTTATTATGCTACATTTAAAAAATAGTTAAACAAGTATTTGTATTCATTATGAAATCACAGACAGACACTTAAAAGTTATTTATTAGCATAGAATTTAATAAGTTTAAGTATGAAGAAAAACAAAAAAAATACCCCATTTCATATAAAATTTCATTCAAGAAAGATACAAAGAAAGCCCACTTCCATCTAACGACGCTGAGTGCTATAGAAATGCGCTCCCTCCCCTTAAATTATCGGTTCGTTAGTGGAAAAGCATTGGAACGTAGCTCGATTTAATGTTATTTCTCCCAAGTGATGGTATTAGCACATGGAAAACATCCAGGGGGTCAGCTATTGACTGCCTACCCTATTTGAATCGAAAAAAGACTAACAAGTGCGAAGAAGTATAAATTTCACGAAGAAATACGAATCTAGAAGGTTTATGTTGTAATTTCTGGTCTTTTCTTTCGTAATAATAGAGTACCTAAAAATGGTTGTTTTTTATAAAAAAAATCAGGGAGACTTATTCAGAGACCTTCAATAATATAATAATTAATAATTTATAAAAAAACTAAAAAAACACGCTTTTGTTAGTAAATGATCCCAAACTAGACGGGGGTCGTTTCATTACTGAGTTCCTGTGGCCACCTTCGGGCCCCATCATCAGGACCCTGGACATCATCTAACACCAGAGTAGATACTTGTGAAGACAAATCAAATCAACTTGATGGGGTTACGGGTTACTCCATCATTAGATCAGATTGATGGTACCAAATTATTGTATTTTCATCCAAAATATTTTTTACATACATACATAGTTAGTTAAAGGTGAAACTAATATAAAAGCATGTAAAAAACGTAGGCAGTGGTGATGCTAGCAAATGTTAGTCATTAACAGTAAAACTACATTCAAAGAGTTTTTAAAAGTCCCTTCCACATCCGTGAATCCAATCGACACAAATGCGAATCATAAAGATCAAATGTCTTTAACACCATGAAATCTACCAAAAAACTATAAACAAAATTAAATGTATTTTTCATTTATGTCCATTTGAATCAATAAATTGTTAAATCCCGACCAAGTACCAATGGGTTTTTATAATTTTATTAAAAACTTATGTATCTAAATATACCTCAACAGAACTGGCCACTCGTTAGAAATAGCCTCACAAATACCATCGGCTAAAAGAGGGACACTTAGTTTTCCACTGGGTACCCATGATAACACGGTTTCGGGAGCCGTAAGGCAATCCGTGAAGAAGATAAATATGTTAGATTTAATGATGGCTCCCGGAGCCGTGTTCTTGGTCCCAGGGTAACCAGTGGAAGAAGATTTTACAAAAGGGCTGTAAAATACATATAAATATTTATATATATACAATGCTGTGACTCCTGGGAATCAAACCCAAGTCCAGAAGGATGTAAAATAATAAAATTGGGAGCAATATTCTATAACAAGAGTGACCTTGCGATTCATTAAATCTGTTAAGACTTCCGTCATTTTCATCTCCTTTAACAATAAACTCATTTTATTATCTTGAATTCTGCATAATATAATTTGACTTTGTTAGACCAAGTAGCTGTGCAGGGGCATAGTTACTAAGCGTTTTATTGCTTAAAGTAGGCCACACATTGGTCCGGCATCGCACCGAAAATTTCCCATTCTGGCCGCCGGATGATCTAGGCGAACCGTTGGTTATAAGAGTTGGACGAATCTGTGGTCGGATTCGGTTGACCGTACGGCGACGCGCCGGGGTTGGACTTTGTGTGGCCACCTTTAGATATAGAATACCAAATTATCATGGGTTAAAAAGATAAATAAAATTTAAATTATTTACATTTAATTTTATTCATATACCTACTTAGACTAGTTTCACACGGGTAGAAACAATTTTAATTCCTACATACATTTGCTTGTAACTACTTAGGTATTTATTAGAGATAAATATATGCTACTGTGGACTTTTATATATTAATATATTTTTTTGTCTTTACGCCATATCTCCCTGTAATGACGAAAATAATCAAACAAATCAAAATTAAATGTTTCTTTTAAAATTAGAGTAATTTTTGTATTTTGTAAAAAGACGCCATCTAGTGGAGATCACTTGAACTAATGGTGCGAAGTTATTCACACGGGTCATCTAGTCTACTTACATATATTTTTAATACATAATCCTTTCCTACATAATTTTGTTATATATCTGACGGATTAGACAGCATACGTCATAAAACTTGATAAACTTTTTCGCCGACTAGATTCACTTATACTGTTAATGCTCAGCTCCTAAACATGATACGTCTATCTTTAATACTCGTAAGCCTTCATAATAGCGAAAATCCGTTCAGTGGTTATTGGGTGAAAAAAAAAACACGGTTGCATCGATGTATACATAAACGACATATTTCTATATCAGAATTCATTTCATTCAGGATTTCAGGCACATAGCCAAAAACATTTAAAAACACGCTTCTTGTAAATGCATATCTCAATTTGATATTGGCATTTAATTTCTACACTAATAGGAAGCTACATTATCCCTGAGTGCTATAGGCTAATTATATACTATTTTGATCGAAAATATGCACGGGCAAAGCCTAACCTAACACTGACATCTCCATACCTAAAACTACACCTCATACTTAAGGCATCACAGCGCTACGAACTCAGTTTTACGCATAACTTATTTTGTCCATATTAATATTATTGATAAGATAGACCAAGATTCACGTACCAGAAACATGAGAATGTACGATTTCTGAACAAAACCTGTCTTGCGATAATACACGAAAAACCGACCTTGACTGTATGAGTATTATACAAAACCATTAAAAAAAGCAAGCTTCAAATATATAAAATTATCTATGAAATAAACGAAATAAAATTGTACATTATTGAATATGTTAAAAGAATTGTAGTCTTCATAAAACTTATATGTAACTGATTCTGAAATTTTTATTTCGTTTATATCATGTTAAATCTTTAGAATGCAATTTTAAATTAGAACAGAAAAAATATAGTTATTGCGTAATTTACATATGACTGCAGCATATAATTAGTATAAGACAAACGGTATGAGGACAGGCAGGCCCGTAACCAGGGGAAATTTCTTGGCTTACTAGATAGAATTGAACTCGCCAGACGTGCGAACTTTAAAAAAAATATTCTGTTTTCGTACTGAAATGCAAGGATTTTTTTTTCAAAGTTGGCGCCATTTCTTATTGTGTTGGCAAAAATGATTCCAAAAAAATTACATATTGTCGGTTGTTATGTCTGTGGACCACAGACTGTGGTGTTTACAATAATAATATTAATAGTAAGTAGTATTGTACCGTGGCCCGTTACCGTCTTATATTTAACTTAACGCAAACAAAGACTAGGTAGTTAGCGGACCCCCCCCCCGAAAAAAATCCTGATTACGGGGCTGAGGAGAGGTATTAAGTATACTTTTGACGACGAAGAGCATATTATAGTATACTCCTCTTGACGCCAAAATGTTTTAAATTGGTAATAATTTTGAAATAACAGACAGATGGGAAGACATGGTTTGAAGATTTCACCGGAAGTTGCTCCTGCATCATTAACTCGTTATGCATACAAACGAAAAAGTTTATAGACTTGTCCGTGTGTCACAATATTAAAAGTGGAACGAATCTGAGACGTTAGTATTTCCTGGGTCTTACAACTCAAGCATTGAAAAATATTCATAAAATTAGTCATCATTTCTTAAATCCTATAAATTATAATTATCCTTGGAACAAATTGTTAAGGATAGCCTCACAAATACCCATACATAACTACACTACCATTTTTACTGATCATATATTCTGGTGACAAGAGGGCTGGCTTCTTCCTCACTCAACGAATCAGCATCGCGATTCAGCGGGGAAGTACAGCCAGTATTCTTGCCACCATTCCACGCAGAATCGTGGTGCAGATTTGTTGAGTGAGGAAGGAGCCAGCCCTATTGTCGTCAGAGATGATCAGTCGTGGAGAAATTATATGAACTTTGAAATTACAGACAAACATAATCTCAATTTTATTTATATATCCACCAGCACTAAATATATTTTGTTGTATACTTAAAATAAACATGATGTCAAAGTAGATTTAGCCGAGATTGACAGTAGTTAATTTGCATTTGTATAGAATGACGTATAAACTACAATGTACAGTGCTCTACATTTCACAGTTTTATTCTCAATGCGATTTCGTAAATATTAACAAGTATTTTAAACTAAACTTAAAATCAATTCAAACCTCCAGAAAATAATTCTGAAGTACCTTATTTAAGACTAGCTATAATTTGGGTTCGATCCTACATCCGACCATGTACCAATGGGTTTTTTAAATAAAAACTAAACATTCGTCCAATTGCCGGCGCGCCGCCATTCGGTCCATCGAAATCGACCACAGACTCGTCCACAAAATCGTTGTATTTGTGGTTGATTCCGATGGCCGGAACAAACTGTCACACACACACTCACACACATCCACACGCCTTTGTGTGTGTCTGTGTGGGTGAGTGAATTGCATGTGATCTAGATCGTATGATTTCCATTGCTAATGTGTGGCCTGTGTTCAATCTCGATTATACGGCGGCCGGACCGAAAATTTTCTGTGAGATACCGGGTGGGCTACTTTATGTACATAATTCAACAAACCACACTTAGAAGCTTTTCCATCTGAATAATACCTCAACAGAACTAGCCACTCGTTAGGTACTTCCATTGGGTACCCTGGAACCGGAACACAGTTTTGGGAGCTGTAAGGCAACCCGTGAAGAAAAAAAACATAAATACGCTTATAACTACTTACTCATATTTTTTCCTACGCTCAGTCAAACTTTTCCTCCGCTTCATTCACGTATACTGTTATTGCTCAGCTCCTAAACATGATAGATCCAGGTTTAATACTCGAATAGCTTTCCGGTGAGTCAACCTATTTATTAGTGAAAACCGCAACAAAATACGTTCAGCAGTTCTTGCGTGAAATGGTCATAGACAGACAGACGCGGCGGGTAATGATTCCCTAACATTAAACAACCTTGTAAACAAATCTACGCATAGTTATATTTAACTAACTATAAAATTTGAAATCGTTAAAATGTGCACATCTTAAATTTAACGCGATCATAAAAGGATTATCCACTTGGTGTTAAGTAGGTCATTCACGATTTTATGTGAAAATATGGAATATTGTTAAATTTATAAATAAATGCGATCTTTACGTAGAATGTGTGATATAAAGCGTATTGACCGAATCCGTAACGATGTCATTAGAGAACAATGCGGAGTGAAAGATGATGTTGTGACACGTTGAAAAAATGAAGGTTGAAAGATTGACTAAAAAAATTTATATGGCTGAAGTGAAAGGAAATGCTGGCAGAGGACGACCTTGGTGTACTTTTATTGAACATATAGAAAATGTATTGATCGATGGCAATATTAAAAGTAATGCCACATAACGAGAACATAACGTTACGCATCAAAAAGTAGATCTTCGAAATTTAAGAGACAAATATTCGGACAGACGGTGTCAAATAAATTCGGTCAAGCAAATTTCGAATTGAAAATAGGGGTCGTAATTCTTTTTCGCGATCTCCCTTCAACCACGTCTCGTAAGGGTTTGTCCCTTGAAAGCCATCTTGATTGATTACGTTCCAAGACGATTGGTCCGACGACATTTGTGGCTACTAACTTTATCTGATTATGAATTTACTTTGCTGGATGTGACAGTGTGAAAAAAATGTGGTGGTTGAACGGATTTGGTAGACAAGTTTTATAGGGTGCCCAGCGAAAGACCAAGTCTTCCTCGTTTAGCCGATGGTATTTGTGAGGCTATACCTAACGAGTGGCCAGTTCTGTTGAGGTACATTTAGATGGAAAAGCCTCTAAGTGTGGTTTGTCGAATTAACGCATTGGTACATGACCGGAATCGAAACGCGGTCCATCTAGTTAATACCAGACGTCTTTACCACTCGGCCACCTTATGTATGATACATATTACCTATAAGTAGCATGCGTTAGTTAGATTCGTTTGTCCCGGAATTTAAATATATTTTAATAAAATCCCGGATAAAATATAAAAAAAACAATGTACTAATGAAGGTGCTAATACCTTGGTTATTTAGTTCATAACACGATTATGACTGTATTGACATTGAACTCCTAAATGGGTTTAAGACGACTCTGTGAAATATGATTTTTAGTGATGCACCGATTTTGAATTTGGAAATAACTTTGGGACCTGACCACCTACCAGTCTGAAATTTTATATGAAGCATGTTCTTATCATGATTGTACTATTCCATAACCGATTTTGTAGATACTATGCAGTATGCTTTAAAATTGTCCAGAACACCCTAGATTCCCTCTCGCCAACTTACAAAATAATGTGGTGAGGCGGTGCGGGGCATCACTTATGTAGGCCACACGTACGTGTAGGCGTTTTACAAGAATTGGACGAGTCTGTAGTCGGTTTTGTACGGCGACGCGCCGGGGATTGGACGAATGTGGTCACAGATAGCAGACGGATTCGTTACCTTTTGATTTTATACAGGCGCAGCTCTATTTTAGGTTTTTATAAGATCTGTACTTTATGATGCCTATTTAATGATCAATGTGTCCAGATTATCCTTTGTTACACTCGTAAAGCTTTTCTATTATTTTCTATGGTCGAGCTTATTTTTATCCGAACTTCAAAAGAAGGAGGAGGTTCTCAATTCGTCGGAATCTTTTTTTTTATATTTAGAATTTTTTTTGTTTGAAAGGGATCCTGGAGAAATCGAGAACTCTTCAAATTGTATAGGCATACTTGAAGCGATTTGGGTTTTATAGTGACTTGTGCATTTGCTTTCGGAAAGCACACTCTATTCAGTGCATAATTTTCGGTACACATTTTTTTTTAATTTTATGTTTTATTATTATTTCTTTTTTTACAGAATGCCAAAGCTGCAGCTTTCCAACAAATTCCCGAATAAATCACAGCATAGTTTCGGGATCAGTTTTCTATCAAGAATGTCTGTGTGAACACTTTGAGGGAACATTGTCAACTATGACGTGGTTAGATCCAAGTGGACGAGAAATCTCAAAATTGGGGTACTCATTTTTTATTTTCTATTTAAATGTTTGCCAACCTTTAAAACTTTTTATTTAAGTAAGTACCTACGAACATTCTTTACTAATCCTAATTCTCAGAAAAAGCATATTTCAGCAAGCATTACATTGTAGAAATGGCAATACACACAACAATCCAACGGCTGTGAAGGGAATACTCCCCAACGCGTGTCAATGGAAACTTGTATATGACAATCTATAAAATATTTTCACTAGCGCGATACAGGTTAGTTTTGAGAGAGTAGCGCCGCTACAACATCCACGCTAGACAAATACAAATCAATATAAAGAGCCACTTGTCGTTACATGATTATCGTATAATAAAAAGTCATATTGATTCGTCCGTTGCTATGTTGTGACGTGGTAGAAGGACAAATAAACAAACAGACTTTAGGATAATAGTAGTTAGGATGTATTGAATATTTATTAGTAGGTACCCACATCTTGAACATGACGTGAAACATCCAGATGATACACTCAAAGCTGCGTCACTTTATTTTCAACTAACCTTCCGCCGCCGACTTCACACGTGGATATTTTCGAACAAAATAAAATATAGCCTGTATTAGGTATCGTAGCTTTCTATTTGTAAAATAATGTTTAGAATCAGTTCAGTAGTTCCCTATATCCAAACTTACTTTACCTGTTTATAATATCTATCTATCTATCTATCTATCTATCTATCATCACGCCTTTCATCCCAAGAGGGGTAGGCAGAGACAAAGAGGCATGAAAGTAAAATAAATGCAGTGGAAATGCGGTCTTTACGTAGAATGTGTGATATAAAGCGTATTGACCGTATCCGGAACGATGTCATTAGAGAAGAATGCGGAGTAAAAGATGATGTTGTGACAAAAATGAAGAAAAGTAGTTTACGCTGGTTTGGACACGTTGAAAGAATGAAGGATGATAGATTGACTAAAAAGGTTTATATGGCTGAAGTGAAAGGAAATGCTAGCAGAGGACGACCTAGATGTACTTTTATTGAACATATAAAAAATATGTTGATCGAAGGAAATATTAAAAGTACACACAATCGCCGAGCATGTATGAAAGGTAAGATGAATATAAAAGAAGCAAAAGAGATATGTCAGGATCGTAACAAATGGCATTCGATTGTCTCTGTCTCTGTCTCTGTTTATAATATTAGTATAGATATAGATAATGTCACTGTTTAAACCCCTGCTGAAAAGAAAACAATATGTTGACGTACTACCATTATTTCTGACAGATTGATCAAAACATAAGAGTTTTCAAATGTGTAGTTGTATGGATTTTGACAGTTGTTAATTAAGTGATACTATCTGATTAACTTTGCAAATGGATTCCACATCCGGTCATGGCGCCGACCGGACGCGTTTTCGTCATGGCGTGATGTGGAATCCGGTTTAATCCCGGCCGCGCTGTGATGGTTGTGATTAGTCAGTGATTAATAAGACATATCACAGTCGGCGGGATAATATTAGCTACCGATTTATCGGCTTACTATTGCACAAGACTAAACACTGGAGACTGGCAGAAATTGCGACGAAAGTCAGCACTGTTGCCATATATCAAAAGAAGAAGAAGAAGAACTTTGTAATTTTTTTCAGATTCTGGGCTTTTATTTTCCAGTACTTCTTCTAGTTCATTCATATTCCTACTAGTTTTAATTGGTAGATTTTAAGAATTATCTCTCTCTCTCTCTCTCTTCACTTGTTGCCTTACAGCTCCCGGGAACCGTTGCCGGCCCCAGGGTACCCAGTGGATGACAAAGTCTTCCTCATTTAGTCGAATTTTTTTTTGAGGCTATACCTAACGAGTGGCCAGCTCTATTGAGGTATATAGATGGAAAAACCTCTTTGTACGGTTTCGAATAATGTACTTTTATTACAAAAACCTATTTGTACATGATCGAACCCGCGACTTCTCAGTTGTGAGCAGACGTTTTACCCACTCGACCACCGACGCGCCCAAAGTATTTAAGTATTAATTTAATGGATTGTTTTTACAAGACCAGGTACGAAATCGAATGTGTATACGGGGAGAATTCACCACGGAGTGAGTCTGCAAGTACACAATTTTACAAAAAACATGTCTGGAGACTACACTTGTGTCGCTATACATAATGGACATGAATACATATTTGTACATACTGTTGACGCTTATGGTGAGTTATATTTTAATTGATTTATAAATTAATAACTAACTAGAAGGACAATATAAAGTAGCTGTTTTAAAGTGTTAAAAGAAAGAAATATCAAAATTCAGCTTAGTAGCACCTTAATATTTGATTACATAATCAAAATGAAAACGAATAAAAGTAAAAAGACATTTAAAAAAATTAAAAGTAACCCTACTTAAATCTATTTAAATGGAATACCTAATAAAAGTAGTTTTAGGCTGTAATAATAAAATATTTACAATTTCAGACCCTCTATATTTTGTTAATACGGATGAAAATCAGTTCCTAATAAAAGGAAATGACTCCAAAATAAAATGTGAACCAATTGGGAAATTTGCTAGTGTGGTTTATTGGTATAAAGAAGACGAAGGACCTTTACAGGTTAGTATTCACAAAACAATATAATTTGAACAGTATTCAGGAAAGTATTGAACAATAATTTGCATTTAAGAGTTGTATGTAATATGTTTCAGATATTGAATAATAAAAAATATGAGATGGAAGGCACTGGTTTGGTTGTTAAGAATGTAGAAGATAATGATGCAGGAAAATACAAATGTGGAGTTACTGTTCTCGACACAGGTGACAAAGTCGATAAAAATATTAAAGTTGAGGTAAGATTTTAAATAGAATCAACCTTTAATTTCGCAAGTATTACTAATAATTATTTTTTCTAATATGCTTGTCAAGCCTTGTTCAAGTCCCTAATTTTTTGTATACATATCATAATTGATTTTAAATTATAGGTTGTCACGTCGCCAGAAATAGAAAATGTGATCATAACATCAAATAATACAATAAGTGTTGGGGACTTCTTGAAAATGGAATGCATAGGTAATGGTATACCCAGCCCAAGTTTTAAATGGAGCAAAAAGGTAAATAATATTTATAATAACTATTGTATTATTTAAATTATACAAGAATAATTCTACTTCAGCAAAGGAAGGGAAGACTTGTTTTTCTCTGAATATTAAAAAATATATTTTAAATTCGTTACAGAACGATGTTAGAAATGGTTCATGGTATGTAGAAAACAACACAATCATATTCGATAAAATTAAAGCTGAAGATAGAGGAATTTACGTTTGCACAGCTTCAAATAAAGCTGGTCAGTCTGAGACAGAAGTTCCTTTGGAGGTAATTAGCTAACTGGAAGACTGGAAGAATGAGATAATAAACTTTACAAAATATTTAATAAACATTTAAAATTTTAGGTATTAATCCCACCAGTAATCACAGAATTTCCTAATATGAATGCCGTAGAAGGAAACGAAGCCAAACTTATTTGTAAAGCTTACGGAAGACCAGCGCCAAAATTAGAAATTGAGCTTGAAGACGCGCAAAAGACTATGAAGCAACTGCTGAAGTAACTTTTAATTCTCTCCTCTTTACTTGTTGGTTTTAATTGTTTATGAGTTTTCTTCTTCTTGACCTCTGATTGGCTACTTAATATAACTTCAGATTGAAAAACGCCATAGGACTTTTTCATCCAATTACTAAACATACAATTTACTTTCCAGTACCAGTTGGGTAATAGAACAAACAGAAGAAAATACAAGTTTTTTAACTTATATTTTTTCCAAAATAAATAGAGATCACAACGGCACTTATACGTGCACTGCTAGTAATGCAGGTATTTATGCATTCCTTATGTAGTCTAAGCTCTGGATTTCATAACTTGTCACTTCATTTACGTTAAAACCTTGTATTGGATGCTACGTGCGTGGACACATTAGCCCCGTCTCATCTTAGGGAAACAGTACCTAATCAAAGCGTGAGCTGTGGCGGAAATCGCAGAGTCCAACAAACAGCGCAAATATAGTTCAATTACTGAAAACTACAAATTTGTGCCGTTTGGTGTAGAACGGTACGTGGGGTTCAAATGCTAAAAAGTTTATTAAAGATATATCCCCTCGAATGATCATCACTTCTGGTGACAAGAGGGCTGGATCCTTCCTCACTCCACGAATTAGCATCGCGATTCAGTGGGGAAATGCAGCCAGTATTCTTGCCAATATTCCTAGCGGACCGGTTTATTTAGATATTTTTAATGTTTAGATTAGATTTAAGGTTATGTATTGTTATGGGTAAATAATTATACTAAATAATGAATATTAATAATATTATGGTATTTTAAACGTATACTCAGCGCCACGCAAGCCAACATGACGTAATATAGAATCTATCTCTTAAATTATTGAAATCTAGTATGCATGACGATAATTTGATGGTATTTCAGCGGACACAACAACTCTAAAATCTAGTGTGAATGTCTACTATAAACCAAAATTCAACGTAAGCGAGGAAATTGTTTACGGCTGGAATGGGAACACTGTAACACTTAGTTGCGATCACACCAGTAACCCGTCGAGCTCTGTTATTTGGAGGTAAGATTTATTTTGAATTTCCTAAAATTATGAAGGCTGATTAAATTGTCTCAGATATGATGGCGAACAAAAATTCGCAGGAAAATAATTTGTCAGAGGCAATTAGAAAACTATGTTTGAGTTTTCGCTGCTTTAAAAAAGAAATATCAGCATTGTATTTTCCAGTTACAATAATTTATCCGAAAATTGTTTTACCGAAAATCCTTAGCCCGAATGCACCGACAACCAAAGGTATCTAGATATAACAATAAGACACATACCTAATGGTTCAACCCCCCTTCTTCCCCCCGAAACCCCTAGGATTTTTTCAAAGTTGGCCCAAACGTTAAACCTCTCCTCCAGAAATAAATTCCTGGATACAACCTTGAGGTAAGGAGATTTTTATAACCGCATAGGAGAGTCCTGTGGTATTGACATTGGTAGGTTAGGTTAGGTAAAGATATTCGGGCTAATGATTTTGGGCAAACTATTTTGGGGAATTGATGTTCGGGCAAATAATTTTCGGGCACCCAATCTTAGTATAGGGACAACAGTGTCCCCAGAATTAACTATTTACACTAATTATCTACAAATTTTCAACAGAACATATACATAAGAAAATAATATACATTATGTATAAAATACTTGGCAAAAAGTTATGATATACTCGTTGAACCATTTTACAGTTGCAGAACAGGATTAATGAATGCATTCGTTAATGTCATACTTTTTAGGTTTAAGGAATCATATATCAAGGAAGCACCATCGGATGTGACCATTTCTTATTCGTTTGGACAACATTCTCTGAACGTGACACCAGGGAACCGGTCTATATATGGAACTTATGAATGTTTTGCCAGAAACTTGTATGGAGAATCGGTTAAGGTTATAAAACTTCTGCAAGCATATCCACCTCCTCTTGTAAGAAATGTAAGTTATTTTGTGAAATCACGAAACATTGGTATTTTGAGCTAGGGTAATATCATGAAATAGCAATCACAATTCTGCGTTTTGGCCGATAAAATTATAAAGGGGGGTGGGGGAGGGGGGTTGATTACGTTAATTTTTCAAAATGATAGTGGGAATATGAAACCGTTTCCTTCAGAAATCGGATGTACTTATTTAAACAAAGATCACTACTTCATTTTATTTACATTCACGCCTGTTTCCCAAAGGGGTAGGCAGAGCGCCACTTCATTTTATTTTTATTTACACACTTAGCTGATTGCCCGCTACTTCGTACGCGTTGTATGAGGAATACAATTCACCCCCTTGGGTAAATAGCGTCATGTTAAATAGCCTACAACATTCCCCAAGAATTAATTATTTCATTATTGCTCTTCATTCTGCGTATAAAAGTAATTATTTTTTCTAGGTTTCCATAGCAAAGAAAACAGCAAGTACTGTTACTTTCAACATATTGGGCCCGGAAACAAAACCAGAAGTCATCGGTTATATGGCCGAATATGAAGATGCGGGAAGTTATAATTTGAGTAATATTCATACAAACAGAACCTGGGCTGTAGATAGACCCTACAAAATTGTAGGTTTGACTCCTGGGACCCTATATTATTTAAAATTCGCTGCTATTAACGATGTTGGTGTTGGAGAATGGACTGATATCATTGAACTAACTACTCCTGAGAAGTAAGCACGTAAAATTAAAACATACAAAAATATTTTCAATTCTTTTTAGATTAAAAATGTAACATGACAATTTATCCCTTAACAGTAACTGCTCCGCATCATCCGTAGCGTAATGTCCTCAAGAATTGGGCTATCAAATGCAAAAAAAAATTCAAATCCGACTGGTAGTTCCGGAGATTAGCGCGTTCAAACAAACAAACTCTTCAGATTTATTATTAGTACAGATTTAGGATTAAAGTCGATTTCACAATTGGATATGTATTATATAGATCAGTTCCTGAATCACCGACATGGCCTGAAGAGATACAAGAATCCAAAGAAGACACCAAAACTATAATTATGGGTGATAATCCAACATCACACACTCTGGTTTGGCAAATTCCAGAACAAAATGGGGATCCAGTGGATTATTTCATCGTTGGATATTGTCGTGTAAGTGAAATTGTACGTTTGTTTTGTTTGCATAATAATATCCTGGGTTAAAACATACCAAGCCAATTTATGGAACAGCATGACAAGAGAAGAGAGCGTAGAATCTCGAATTCTAAAATGTCCGAGCATATTGCTGGGTCGGGCAAAGCCAGTACAGGGATGTTCCCGGAAATTCTAGGGTTGGACGTTCTCGGACCGGGCATTCCTTAAGTGGCCATTGGCGAGGGACCCGTCATTTTTGACCTTCTAGTCGAAACGATAGATGTCGCAATCCTAAGTATGTTAACCCCACTGTACAGTTATTGTTCACACGCAGATTTCATTCATTGTTACATTTCAAAGGAGGTAAATCGTAATCACTGATTTTGATTCAGAGTATTTTTTAAACAGATCAAGGATGAAGAGTTTCTGTTACTAGATCAATGCAAAGAGGAACGTGTGTTGACTGACAATGAATTATTTATTGATAACTTGGAACCTAATACAACATATCGGGTGGAACTTAGTGCACACAATTCCGAAGGGAACTCTTTGGCGGCGGAAATGTTTTTCAGGACATCTGGTGAGTAATTTATTTAAAAATATTGGAATATTACCTTAAACATCGTAATAGCAGACAGGAAATAAACTGATGAAAAAGTGGTGACTTCGACGTGAACGCCAACTTTGGTAACTTCCAAATTTGGGCCCTAGTATTTTAAAAAGATACTACAGTACATAGCTTTTATTTTATTTATTTTAAAAAGGTCTGTCGACAGTTGTGGACTTTGTGGGTACACAACTACTTATGGACAGACACAACATGCATACAAAATATATAACAATGAACAACACAACGCTAAAACTATTATACATCTAAACATTTTTCGCTCCCGGCCCGTGAATATTTTCTAACAAAATAAAATATAGCTTAAGGGTCCTATATTGGGAATTTTTCTGGGATAAACTATTCCCAATTTCTCTGTAAATAATCCACCTGTGTCACTGTAATTTAGCATATAGTTACTTATTGAATATATCTAAGTGAAATAGCTCTTATTTTTTCAATGGGTTTTATTGAATAGGAAATATGGGTAGTTTAACTATGCCCCTGCTGGCTCTTTCATAATTTATCACAAAACTCTAATTTTTTTTAAAAGCGCTGTTATACCCTTCAATTATATATGTCGAATTTTTTGGTAGCTTATTGAAAATTTAAAATAATAATTATTTTATTATTTTTGGCAAATTAAAAAACCATAAATTTTTTTTTTTAAATTTTCAATAAGCTACAAAGAAAAGCGATATATATAATAATGGTATAAGATCGCTTTAAAAAAAAATTTAAGTTTTGTGATAGATTATGAAAGAGACAGAAGGGGCAGAATAATCCTTTATTCTACCACCCATATTTCCTATTAAATAAAACCAATTGAAAAAATAACGACTATTTTACTTAGATATATTGAATAAGTAACTATATGCTAAATTACAGTGACACAGGTGGAGTATTTACAGAGAAATTGGGAATAGTAATATCTCCATACAAATTCCCAGTATAGGACCCTTAAATAATCAGGGATATCGTAGCTCTCTATATATTCGTAAAATAATTTTTAGAATCGGTTGAGTAGCTTGAGAGATTACCCCCTACATCCAAACTTACAATAATATTAGCGTAGATAAACATTATATTTTGTTTAAAATTCTAGGTGAAATAGCAGAACCACCAATAATATCAGCGGGTGGTATAATAGCGTTAGTGGTACTAATAGTTCTACTCATACTATTGATTGCTGACATGTTCCTGCTGTTCTGGAAGAAGCAAGGGGTCATAGCTACCCTGTGTTTAAAGAAAAGGAAAGACACACAAAATGGACCCCAAGAGAGGTATAGCTCGTAAATTTTAATATGGATTTTTTCATTATTGATTCTAAATAGTATAAATCCTATAATTGATTATGCTGGTGGTCCTGGGTTTGATTCCTAGATTGCAGATAAATATAGTTGTACAACAGATAGCAAACCTGTTGTTGCACTTAATGGACCTAGAAGTGTCACTTTTTAACAGACGTAAGTATATCTGTTATTTTTTAGATGAAGGTATTTAATAGATCGATTAAAGCACGTAATCTTAAAGAAAATTGGCGCTTAGCATTTTCGGTTTTGAAAACACAGGTAGGTATTTCAAATCAAAGTGATTTGATATTATGATTTCCAGGGACAAAAAAGGCCTTCTAAAGGATAACGAGCAAGCGAGGACGGATGAAACGATGAAAAAAGACAACAACGGCCATAAAGAGTTTGAATATAATAAAAACACTGGCTTGATTACAGGAAAACATTCCGCCGTGTGAACGGAAAGTGGAAAAAACGTGACCACTTGTGGAGAATAATGATTTTCCTTTATATTTATATAAGACCGCTTATGTTTTAGGAAACGGTTTATGAAAATTATTTGGCATTTCTATTCTTAATGTACCTGACATCGCAGTTATTTCAGAGTTATAAAAATATAGTAATTTTTAAAACTATTTAATCCAAAAATATTATATTTTAAAATAAATTGACTTTGTCTATGTAGTTATTTTTGTGTTTGTTTAACTTATCATTTGTTTTAAACAATTGTTGCTAAGTGCCTTTACAGTAGATATAATATTTTGTTGTAATAATTTAAGCATTTTATTTCTAAGAACTTCATTATAAATACAACTTTTTATAGTCAGATTTTGAGTAAATTCATAGAAAACTATTAGTTTTTTAAAGAAAATTTAACCTTTTTTTAAAAATTATTTACACATAACAATATGAAAAACCTTAAAAGTACCTAATCTAAACATTAAAAATAACTAAATAAACCAGGTCCACGTGGAATAGTGCCAAGAATACTGGCGGCATTCCTCACTGAATCTCGATGTTGATGCGTTGAGCGAGGAAGGAGCCAGCCCTCTTGTCACCAGTTTTTGGCATTTGCACCCCACGGACCTAGAGTTTCTACACCAAACGGCACTTTGTAGTTTTCAATAATTGAACTATATTTGCGCCGTTTGTTAGACTCTGCGATTACCGTCGCAGCTCCCGCTTTGATTACTGTTTCCCTGAGATGAGACGGGGCTAATGTGTCCAAGCACGTAGCATCTATTATTTATTAGTTAGATCTCGGCTTTCTTATCGGGACAGAATAAGCAAAGGTTCATGGACGCGATTCTCAAAATTATGTTGTTTTTTATGTAAAGTTTTCTTTTTCTTTCTCCGGACTTATCCCATGTTTAATTGGGGTCGGCTCTCCTATTCGCTTTTCGCCAGCTCGATCTATTCTGGGTCGTCAGTGGGTCCAGTTCTAGGCTTTGAGATCATTTTTTATGTAGTTTTATTTAAAAAAAAATCTGTTGTTGCATTTGACCAATAGGGTAAGTCAGGGAGAGTTGCCTATAGTTTTAAAAATTTTTTTTAATTATTTATGTAAGATACTAAATGAAATCCGTATACATTATTTGAATCACTGTTCATTTATGCCATTCAGATGAAATTTGGAACTATTGTGTAACAGATATTAGATAAAAAAAAAATTTTTAAATCTAATAGAAAATAGGCATCTCACCCAGTCATGTGGGTGAGATGCCTAGATATTAGGGATAGATGCCCACAAGTATTTAGCACATAATCAGACGTTATACGTTAGGCATTGTGCTGAATCTTAACTATCGTCTTTATGAAACCACTGTTGGCATTGAACGCACCTTAACCAGTCGCATTTCTTCTTAGTGGCATTAGAATACTCTCCACACACTCTGTAAGGAATATGTGTATTCTTTACTTGCTTGAAAAAAGTTCAATGTTTTATCTTTTACAAGAGTAACGTTTCGACTGACGTAATAACTTTGAGTAATAAGGATGCATTACGGATCACGAAAGTTTTTTTTTTTTTAATTTAGTAGGCATCTATACCTTATAGGCGTCTCTCCCTGACTTACCCTATAAGAAAATTAGAAAAGATGTTTATGCTAATGTATTCAAAACGTTTTCAAATCATGACCCCATATCTTTTATGTTTTTTTTATTTATTGTATAATAAGTTATTGCTATTATTAGTTTATATATAAGTATATATCTACATTAAAATCAATAACAGAGAATGTAACTATAGTTTTTTCAAATAATACAATTTATTCGTAAGCATATGAAATTTTTTCAATGACAGAGACATAATGGAAAAAATTGTTAATTAAGGAATTAAGTTTGGTGAGAGTATTGTTTAAAAGTTATTAATTTCCAATTATATAGTGCGTTAATTTTTACATTCTATTGGTTCTTTATATGCATACCTACTTAAACTGTGATTACAAATTTATCAATGAGTTAATTAATTTTAATTATATTACATATAAACTTAGTTTAAAATGGTAGAAACATTAAAGAGAAGATCCGATTCCGACAAAATATTACAAAATAAACGACGAAAATTAACTTTTTGTTAAAACTAGCATTTACATTAAAACCAAAGAAATCTTAAAATTAGTATGCTGTAATTATATTAGAAATAAAAACTTTAAATTTTAAATATCTTAATTTTATTTGTCCTTGACACTTGTCTTCCAAATCCGTATCCGAAGCAGCAAACATGATTTTTTTGTGTTCACCACTTCCACACGATTGGAGCCGTGGTTAAATCCCATCCATCAATGGACTTTAATTTAAATTAAAAATATTTTTCAATAAGAAAAGCGTCAGTAAAAGGAAACGGAAATAACGAGTTAAAGATTTAATACGTTATTAATCCGCGCACCTGTTATTGCAAATTGTATTTTCTTTAGTCAGGGATCCTGTAGCCAATATTTTGTTAAATATTTTTTGTGATAGAAATATTTTATTATTTCGTAAATAGACTCACCCCCAGTTTCTGAAAGGTCGATCAAAAGTTAATCTACGATTAGTAAACATAACAGTTGTCAAATACGTGAAAATGTATGGATTTTGACAGTTGTTGATTAACTAATCTTTGATTAACTTTGACAAGCCTTTCAGAAACTGGGCGTCAATGTTATCCTAACAGTTTCTTTGTTTATCAAAAACGGATCGACGCGACAAAGATCCGAGAAAATATCTCATTTGCCCAGACATTTTCACGGCTAAACCACTGAACCGATTTTGATGAAATTTGATGCGGAGAAAGTTTGAACCCTAGGAAAGGACATAGACCAACTTTTTTTTAAACCCACCTTTGTTTTGTAATACCCAACTGTTGACCTCGCGACGAACGTGAAATCCCAAAATGAGACTTCTTAGCAACATGGTTAAACGTCAATTTATTTATTTAAGAAAACAGGTGTACATTTTGCGATGTTGAAGCTAGGCCCTCTGCAAAGGCAATTATTTCTTAAAAAGAGATTCTTAGATAACATAGCTAATAAAAATCTTATTAAAAAATAAACAACCCAAAATAACAACAATCTTTCCTAAAAAAACATACAACGGGATCCCGTACTATCAGGAGATTTATAAGAAAACCCGACACAGGTGGCTTATGATATTAAAATGGCGAAGATGTCTTATAAAAAGCAAACATTACGAGTAGTCGGTAAGTGCAGGCCTTAAATAGTTTAATATCATCACGCCTTTTATCACAGAAAGAGATGCCATTTGCTACCAATCCTGATATATCACACATAGCAAGTAAAAACACACACTTGTGTCTTTTAACCAACTTTGTCTGTATCATCACACCTTTGATCCCAGAAAGGGATAGATAGATGCAATAATTTAATGTCATTTACGCCTCCTTCATTCGCAACACCTCTCATGCAACGCTGATCTTAATCAGATTACTTTAAAAACACTTCTGCTTTAAGTAAATTTTTCATTATGCAATCATCTGCTTTTCTTTTATATCATCACGCTATTTATCCCAGAACGGGATAGGCAAAGACAATGAAATGCCATCATTCATCACATTTCTCATCAATTATGTGCTAGTCATCAACTTTTGTGATTCTTCATTCAATCAAAGATGAGAAAATTAATAAATCTCCATGGAAAAATCATTTAAAAATATCTATGAGCTGAGTGCACCTGGAGTTTCCCGCGTTACAACTACCTATTTACACAATTTATAGGCTATTCACCAGAATAGCCCGGAGCAGGTGTCAATAATTGCCAATTTTCCTTTAAATATCTGCTGTCTTCTGTTTTCGTATTGTTAAACAGATTGCTAACATCCCACGGTCAGATTAAGTAACTGCTTTAGATTTTATAGGTATAATGCAGAGTATCTTTTTGTGTGCGTCGGTGGCCGAGTGGTTAGGACGTCTGGTATTAACTAGGCAGCCATGGGTTCGATCCCGGATTTATAATTAAAAACTTATGTACTTACATAATCCGACAAACCTCACTTAATAATATTTTCTCACCTCACAAATACCATCGGCTAAACGAGGGAGACTTGGTCTTCCGCTGGGTACCCTGGGACCGTAACACGGTTTCGGGAGCTGTAAGGCAACCCGTGAAGAGAGAAAAAAAAACTTTTTGGGTTTTGGCGATATTACTTGAAAAAACAGCTCAGATTCGTGACAAATTGTGAACATTTTCAAGAAAGTATAAAATATGATGGACTTGTTGCTTAATCTATACTGATTGGCGAAACATTTTGTAGGTTTTCTTAGGTCAAAGTTGTTCCTTACCGTTTGTCTGTCGCTTTTCTCAGTAACTAAGTATTATTTTGTCATCAGCTTGAATGCATCTATTCCCATTGAAATAATTTCAGAAATTATTATTATTATGGTAGATACTTACCACCTCAGAATACAGAATTAACCAGAAACTTTCTTCAAGTTCTTGATAAAAATAAGATTAGGAATAATAGGGAAATGCGGTCTTTACGTAGAATGTGTGATATTAACCGTATTGATCGCATCCGGAACGATGTCATTAGAAAATAATGCGGAAAGAAAAATGATGTTGTGACTAAAATGAGGAAAAGTAGGTTTGGACACGTTGAAAGAATGAAAGATTGACTAAAAACGTTTATATGGCTGAAGTGAAAGGAAATGCTGGCAGAGGACGACCAAGGTCTAATTTTATTGATAAGAAAAGATGGCAATATTAAAAGTACTTACACACAATCGCCAAACATGTAAAGGTGTGATGAATTTAAAAGAAGCGAAAGAAGTATGTTAGGATCGTAGTAAATGGCATTCATTGTCTCTGCCTACCCCTTTTGAGATAAAAAGGCGTGATGATAGATAGATATATTGAGAAATTATCCCAAAATTGGTATATAATAGGTACTGGCGAGAAGAGGTGCGGAAAATCGCGTTTTTAAATTCTGTATTATGAACCTACCACGTATACCTAATTTATTTCATTATGAGTTTGCTTTAAGGGTTGTCAAAAATATGGCAAATTGAGACTTCTAAAAAGCCAGGTAGTCGATAGCCTAATTAGTAGGACGGTGGACTTGAAACCGGAGGTCCCGGGTTCAAATCCTACCCCCTGCCAAAATGCTAATCACCAATTTTCTTTAAGAATATGGCTTAAATCGACTCCTCGTGCTCCGGAGGGCACGTAAAGCCGTCCGGTCACCAACCCGCCTGCCAAGCGTGGTGACATGGCAATTCCTCTCAATGAGCTCCACTAAAAATGGACCAAAAAAGTGGATCTTAAAAGGTTGATGATGATGAAATAGCCATAGTTTTTAAAACGCAATAGCAATGTTTGTTTTAAAAACTACGCCTATTTAAAACTCTGAATACTATATTTAAAATAATAACTATCAGCAATTTAAGCTAAAAATGTTGTATAAATATTTATACTCATTTCTCTAGGATTCATTAAGATTTGCCATATTTTTGACAAATATAAGATGACTGACAGCCGCGAACCCTTAATAATTTAACAAAACTTTAAAACGCCTTAGTTTTAAATATATCATGTTAATTTTTTTGATGGATAAACTCACACATTTCATAAGTAACAAAATGACAATCAGAGTGCTTTCGTATGACTCTTTCGTTCACATATGTTCTTTAATTCAATTAGATACACCTATACAAAAGGTAAAGTTTTTGTTTTAGTCGTAAATTACAACAGACATCGCAGTGCGCTCTTCTTAATTACTTCTATGTCAGCTGCTAAATTACGGCTACAATAAAATTCTTGACAACTTAGAATTTCTTTTCACCAAGCTTCTGTCCGCGGTTTCACCCGCGTGGAAATAGATCCAAAAAGAAATAATCCCGTGGCTGCAATTTGCCCCTCCCCAGCCCGCTTTCGCGGTACAAAAAGTAGTATATGTCATTCTCTGACCCCTAAAATACCACTATGCAAAAAATCATGTCGATCCCGTGAAAAACAAAAACGAATCTATCCCGCGGGAACCATACATTTTTCCGGGATAAAAAATAGCCTATGTGCTATTCCAGACTATAATCTATTTCTGTGCCAAAATTCATCCAGATCCGTTTAGCTGTTCTGGCGTGATTGAATAGAAGCGTACATACATCAATATAAACTTTGGCGTTTATAATATTAGTGGGATTACTCGGGATTTTTTTTATTAGAACTGAGGAAGTTTGAGGTCAAACATATAATTTCTTGAAAAATGGTAGATTGTTTGATTTGGGGAACCTAGATTCAAATCACACTATTGCCAAAATGCTAAGTTTTTCTCGTAATTCCGCACTTTTTCTAAAAATACAAGATATTTTTTTACGCCTGTTAAAGAAGTGACAAATCTAGATCCATTAAGAGGATCGTGTAGCTCAGCGTACGCAGCGAAATAGGTATTTAGATAATCATATTCTGTCTCAAGCGCGCTCTTCCCCCGGGCATCAGTGCGACAGAGAGCACTGCAGCTCGTGAGTGTTTGTAGGTATGTTTTTCGTTGAAAATTGCGTTTTGGGCGAAAACGATTTACACCTACTAAACTATAACGAAACCTTATAATTTTGGTGTCAAACGTTTTAGCAGATTATAATCTACGTACGTACGTTTTGCTTTTTTTGAAATTTTGCTTGGTTTTTCAAATACAGACGGTTTATTACCAGCAAGTTATGAACCAAAAAAACCGAGATTTGAGGGGCTTATAACTTTTGACCTATCACGAATTTTGATAAAAGGAAAAAATACGTACGTAGTTTTTCACTATGTCAGTAACATATTACAAAATCGTTAAAATTAAATAATATTTAGGGGTAGTAAAACGTTTTCTCCGTTTGTATGGACATGGACGCGGTACACTATACTCTTAAATGCAGCAACTGGCAAAAATTGGATATTATTACTGGCGTCTCTGGTCACACCGCAGGGTATAAAGACTGTGAAGATGTGTGAATTATAATTCTTTACAGCAAACTTATTTTTAACTAATACTCCGCCCCTGGCTTCGCACGGGTTCAATATATATGCTACTGCAGACTTTTTTGTAGATCATTTTATTCTACACAATTATTTACTACATCATTTTGTTATATCTCTGACGGATTAGACTGCATACGCCATGAAATCTCGCTGGAGCTAACTTTTCCCCGCCTTTATTCACTTATTCTGTTATAGCTCAGCTCCAAAACATGATACATCCATGTTTAATACATGTGAACGTTCCCGGTGAATTAACCTACCTACTCGTAGAAACCGCATTCAAATCCGTACAGTAGACAGACATACATAGTAGATACGTTCAAGATTTTTATTTATTCGTACAAAATCTTTAGAACTTGTGAAGAATGGAACGAGTTTCACATTTCAATATCCGGAACACATGGCTCTTAATATCCGAAGTCCTTATAGTCTTCTTTTCCGTAGTGACAATGATAATAATAGAATTTTCTTATACCTATGTAGGTAGTAGGTGATTGTAATTCTCGTATAGCAATTCATTTAGCACTGAAAAAATACGGTTAGTGCCAAAAACAAAATTAAGTAAACATCTAAGAAGATAAAGATCTGTTGAATATTATCTATGTTTGTACTCATCATCGTATCTGATTTGTAATTAATTGTCTAGATTCATCCGTCTTCAGATTCTACGTCTATTTATTATTTCTTACTATTCAGTGCTCAATTTTTGAAATCGGTACACCAGATGATCTAGGCGGACCGTTCGTTACAAGAATTGTACAAGTCTGTGGTCGGTTTCAGTGGACCGTACGGCGACGCGCCGGGAATTGGACGAAAGACACCTCATTCATTCATTCATTCAAGATAACCATCTCATGCTTCGTTGGTATAAAAATCCCACAAACATAAACACACATACTCGTGAAAAGTTAACCCTGTCTTTACAGTTGCGCAGGTCGGGTAATAAGGATTTTCACGTAAGCACAGTGATTTAGATTCATGCAGGTAATTGCTAGTTCACAGGCTAGCAGACAAAATAGTCTAAAGTGAACTTTGATAAATTTTCAATTCCACAAGTTTTATTCTCGCTCTCAGCAGGTGAAATTAACTTGGAACCTAAATCTGGAACACGCTCGCAAATAGCAACAAAGCTTTGTTTAAAACTCTGCTTTACTGTATAGTTTTAGAGTTCATTTTAGTAATTTTAAATCTGAGATTTAAAATAAAATCTAATAGTTAGAGATTTCCTTGTGGAGTAAAAAGATTGAATTTGTGTTTAGGTTAGTATTCGATTGTTATTATTCATACCATCATTGCTTTTATACACCGCCAGATAAACTGGTAAACAATGTCTGCATTTAGCGTGATGTCCATATTCAGAAATAGATTATATACTTATAAAAAAAATATAGAATCCAATGGCAGAGACAATTAAATGCTATTTGCTTTGTTTGCTATGATTCTGACATACCTCTATAGCTTCCTTTATATTCATCATGCCTTTCATACATGCTCAATCAATAATTTTTCAATAATAGTTCGTGCTCTGCCAGCATTTCCTTTAACTTCTGCCATATAAACTTTTTAATCAATCTTTCATTCTTCATTATTTCAACGTGTCCAAACCAGCGTAAACTACTTTTTAACCGACTTCAAAGAAAGAAGGAGGAGATTCTGAATTCGTCGAAATCTTTAATATTTTTTTATGTATTACTTAAAGACGCCTGGACCGAATTTGAAATTTTTGCTTGAAAGGGTATACTTTCCAGGTCCCATGGTCATCAGGTCAGGATCTGACGATAGGATCTCTTCAAATTGTATAGACACTCTTGAAACGATTTGGGTATTTTTTTATAGTGACTTGTGCATTTCCTTTCGGAAAGCACACTTTTCGGTGCTTAATTTTTGAAGTCGGTACAATTTTTTTTAAAAGGCAATTATATTATACGTAGTGATAGTGATATGTGGTGCATACGAACAATGTTGCATTTAACAAAGTATAAAAATGAGCAAAATCGTACCGATCACGTAGTTTTATTGCCGTTGAACTATCAATAAATCGCACATTCTCGGGGAAAAGGCGAAAGATTCCTTCGTGAGGCACGTCCAGGACATTAGTTAGTTCCTTTGCGAACCTAACTTACTAATGGCGTAATGTGAACGTGTTTAACTACACTATTTTTTAACTTTTACTATTATCGCCTTACTCTTTATATGGGGTATACTGAGAAAAAAATGCGAAAGTGTGTTTCTTTGTCTTTATTTCGCGTCAAAACGGAGCAACGGATTGACGTAATTTAGTTAGTTGGAGGGCCGGAGGGTGAAAATGCCTACTTTTTTTTCGTAAATTTAAAAAATCGTCGTGTCTAATTAATCAACGCACAGTCCAAACTACTGAAAATATAAATATGAAAATTGAAAGGTACATTCCTTAGGGGTGTAGAGGTGCACAAAAAAAAGTTTTTTTGAAAATCATCCCCAAAGGGGTAAAATGGAATGTAAACGTGTGTGTGTCGTACCTAATTAAATAAACGACGTTACTGTTCCTGAATCAACGAGTATGAAGTCGCGGGCAACTGCTGGTATTCATACTTTCATCCATACTAATATTATAAATGCGAAAGTAATTGTGTCTGTCTGTTCCGCTTTTACGGCTAAACCACTGAACGTATTTTGATGAAACTTGATAAGCAGTAAGCTTGAACTATAAAGGACATAAATGTAGGCTAATAGGGGATGAAAGTTAGTAAGTGTACAACTGTAGGTACTTTATTATATTTTAAATTACTTTTTTTATAAGAAGCTGAAAACGCCAGTAATTTCAATATATCTACTTTGTAAAAATCTTTAAAATTTTAGATCTAGGTAGGTACATCCGTTTCAGTTAAAAACCTCTAGGTTTTAGATTGTAAAAATTCAAACTTTATCATGGTGTCCAAATTGTCAATTTATAATATCTATACTAATATTATAAAGAGGAAATAAAGGAGGATTAGTATTTTTGTGTGTGTGTATGTTTGTAATGAATAAACTCAAAAACTACTGTGCTGATTTGAAAAATTATTTCACCATTGAAAAGCTACATTCACCCTGAGTGACATAGGCTATGTTCTAATTAAAAAAAAATTGGGATCCTTACTAAAACTCCAATAATGTAACCAAAGGTGTAAAAAAATGACCTAAGAAGTGGTAGTGGTAGAGGGTAGGGGTAGGGGGTAGGAGTAGGAGTAGAAGTAGGGGTAGGGGTAGGGGTAGGGGTAGGGGTAGGGGTAGATATAGGGTATATTTTATTTTGTTCGTAAATATCCACGGGCGAAGCCGGGGGCGGAATGCTAGTATTAAATACACTAACTAGCTATGCACTGCGATTGCAACCGCGTTAATAATTACTCTGGTCCGCCCCTTTGATCGTAGCGTGAGGTATAGCCTTAAATTCCTCAGTAAACAGGCTATTAATTTTTCAAATCCGACTGATAGTTCTAGAGATGAGATATAGAATTGACTTGACGATTGATACGCAATTAAAAGTATCCCATTATAATGAACTACTGCATTTTCAACTGGATTCAGGGTCACGCTGTCCTGCAGACCCCCTTCAAGCCCCGAAACGAAAACACACATATTTTAATAAAGCCTTCTTCTCATTTCTAAGTAAGAAAAAGTCTACCAGGGGTGGCTTTACTTGATTGATCAGTATAGGAAAGGCAGTGACATACCCCTTGGGAAGGTCGCTATACTAAATTGAATTATGTACAATACAAAACTCCTTATTGAAATTGATCTTATAGAAGCATTAAAAGAAAATTGTACAGCTGAAATAGAGCTACTGAAAATGCGAATGAATAAAATAGGGCAAGCGCGAGCCGGTTGTTAATCGATGATTTTCCAATGTCAAGTATTATAGCCTTTATAGTATAAGTATATGCCGATTAATCGGTATCTAAGATGATCCCGCCGACTGTGATATGTCTTATTAATCACTGACTAATCACAACCATCACAGCGCGGACGGATTTAAACCGGATTCCCCATCATGTCACGATGGAACGCGTGCGTTGGTCGCCATGAATCTAGTATATAATATTTAGTAATCATTAATCAATTTAGGAATTATTTTGACGTTCAAATTATAATTAAAATAAATTTTTCGTAAAGAGGGAATACTCAATTTGGTTTGTAAAGTAAAGACTAATGTAATTCTATTATTTGTATATTTTTGTTTTCTATGGAGTAGTTTTTTTATAACACATTTTTAAATGCCGACGCCAAAGTGCCGTCATCATATTGTAGGTAATAATGCCGTCTGTCGGCAATCTCAATCCATATTTCTATGGATTCAAATTAATAATAAATATTCAATATAGTTTCTTAAAATAACTTAGTATTTGAAATAAAAATATAACAAACATACGGTTTTAAACGAAATGTAGGAAATCTCAAATTCAGTAAAAAAAATAGTTCTCCGAAAAAGTTTGTCTTGAAAATTCTCGGATTTATGTTTGTAAATATTAATTGTCTAATATAATTAATTATATATCTACAACTTTTTAATTAAGTTCACCGTTTTATAAATGAATAAAAAACAGTCAAAATAAAGATTTGGCCACCAAATTGTCACTCTGATTTTTTTCTCTATACAAATCTCACAATACATGTATCTGTATTTTACTAAAGCTATGAAAAAATTCAGACTGCATCCAAGCAGTACCTACATGAAATATTCACCCGTGAAAAGGGAAACAAGTTTAGGGGAAAACAGTAATTTAAATAAATATTATTTCGCCACATAATTTATGTATGAATGTACTCTCAGGACGTGGTGTTAATGTAAAACCCTTTTGGAAGTTGTTACCCCACTTTACCCCACCTGCTATAAGCCGATTTTGGGGTTCGTGGTACCTATTTGTCTCATTTTGTATTGTTAAAAGGTTTAAAGCAGAAATAACCTTAAATTATATGTACAATCATATAAATAATGGATACCGCCGCGGTCTTAAAAAAAATAAAAAAGTTTTTCATTTCTTTTTTGTAACACAACAACACTCATCACTCATGGTATTAAAATAAATAGGTATAAAAACACTTGCCGCAAATATTTTGATTTGTAAATTTCATTTATACTTACTTTCCATTTTATTATTCTCTTTATTTCATTTCATTTCTTTTATTTATATATATAAAAATATAAAAAAAGAAGTTATCCCCCCGGAAGCGGGGTAAATACCCAAACTACCGGTGGTTAGGGCTGCAGAGAGAGGAACCTCCTCACAATAGGTGCCGTGTTGAGGAGTATTGCCTTCTGGATCTGGCCCTTGACCCAACCGCCAATCTCAAGGCTCCTAAGGTGACTGTCAAAACTCTTGGCAAAAAGACCATTGACCGTCACGACTATCGGTACAATGATCGCCGACTTCACATACCACATGTCGACAATCTCGTGATCCAAGTCAAGATATTTTGGTTGTTTATCTTTCTCAGCTTTCACAAGATTGTCATCATGTGGGATAGTGACATCGATTATCATTGCAAGGCGCGCTGATCGATCTACCAACACAATATCAGGCTTATTGGCAACAATAGTTCTGTTCTGTTTGTGATGATAGATCGGTCCCAGTAGAGCGTGGCATGACCATTTTCAAGAACTGGTTCAGGCACATACATGTAATACGGTACTTCCGTGACTACAAGGTTGTATCGCAAAGTAGTTGGTGTATAATCATGGCTACTTGATTGTGCCTGTGCAAGTACTCGCCGTTGGCAATACGAGAACAACCGGAAATAACCATTTTATTATATTATTATCTTATACCTATATAAAATTCTCGTGTCACGGTGTACGTTATTGAACTCCTCTGAAACGGCTCGACCGATTTTCGTGAATTTTAGTGTGCATATCCGTTAGGGTTGAGAATCGGACAACATCTATTTTTCATCCCCCTAAATGTTAAGGGTGGTCCACCCCAAATTTTATTTGTTTATAGGTAGGGTAGGGGTAGGGGTAGGGGTAGGGGTAGGGGTAGGGGTAGGGGTAGGGGTAGAGGTAGGGGTAGGGGTAGGGGTAGGGGTAGGGGTAGAGGTAGGAGTAGGGGTAGGGGTAGGGGTAGGGGTAGGGGTAGGGGTAGGGGTAGGGCTAGGGGTAGGGGTAGGGTTAGGGGTAGGGTTAGGGTTAGGGGTAGGGGTAGTGGTAGGGGTAGTGCGGGCAAGTCAACGCTTGGGCAGGACGTCTGCCGGGTCCGCTAGTAATATATATTAAGGGGCAGATAACACCTATATACGATTATTTAAAGAATCTTTTAGCAAAAACTAGACAATTTCCAAGTTTGAAAAAAATATATATTATTCTACAGGATATAATTGATATAATTGTCATTCTGAAAACGCGATTACACAATTTTCGCTCGATAGAAAATAATCCCAAAATGTGGTCTCTGAAAGTTTTCAAAAAAAGAAAACGGCGGTACTAGTGATTTTAGTACTATGACATTTAATTTGTTTTTGTAATATTCAATTACCCATATAATTGTCATTTGTATATTCAAATAAATTGTATAGTTATTTAAAAAATAATGATTATGTCAAATGGCGCTTACGATTTCTACTCTGAGCGGAAATGCTTTAGCTCTTCTTTATTCACACTCGCCTTGTCGGCAGTGACGGCTGAATCGTGATGCTAGACGGTCGCGGCCACTCTATCGCTCACAAGTTTTTGTATTATTTGTGTATTTTTTGGCTCAAATTTAATTTATTAATGGTAAACTTTATTAATATATGACATTACCGTAGCGATTAGGCAATATTTTCATAAGGAAGTTGCTATTTGTATACTTTAGTCTAGGAGTCAGCGTTGCTTTTTGTTAGCGTAATTATATTAAATAATTAACTCCAGTATTGGAAATAAGTTAATAAACAGCAAAGTAGGTAGGTAGGTATACATAGAAAATGCGTACGGGAATCATATTGCAGAAGTCATTGCAAGGCAAATAAAATTATGATATACTAGCTTTTCCCCCGTAGAAAAATTTAAAATGTGCCAACCCCAAGGACTTCCGAAATATAAATTAGCTCATGTCATTATCTCTGTGCAAATATCACGTCAATCCGTTGCTCCCATGTTGCTCCGTATTGATTTGAAAAAAAAGGACAAACAAACACTCTTCCGCGTTTGTAATATTTTATCCACGCACGCTTGATGGAAAACTTATGATAGACTAGCTTTTCGCCCCGGCTTCGCGCGTGGAACTATTTGAAAAGTGACAAGCCCGAAGGATTTGTGGGATATGTCATTAAAATCAAGTCAATCCGTAGATTAATTAAAAAAAGGACAAATAAACACTCTTTTGCATTTGAAACATTACCTAGTAAGGAAGTTAAAATACCTACCCTTTATCCAAGCTTGATGATAAAATTACGATAAACAATGTTATACGTATTGGTTTTACATAGACCCTCCTACTAGCTATTCGCCCCGGCTTCGCCGTGGAAATATTTAAAGAGTGGCAAGCCCGTAGAATTTTTGGGATATAAAGTAGCCCATGTCATTATCTATATCTCCAACTATCTCTGTGCAAAAAATCAAGTCAATCCGTTGCTCCGAATTAATTTGAAAAAACAAACAAACACTCTTTCGCATTTGTAATATTAGTAAGGAAGTTACAATACCTACCTATTATCCAAGCTTGATGATAAAATTACGATATACTAGCTATTCGCCCCGGCTTCGCCGTGGAAATATTTAAAGAGTGGCAAGCCCGAAGAATTTTTGGGATATAAAGTAGCCTATGTCATTATCTATATCTCCAACTATCTCTGTGCAAAAAATCAAGTCAATCCGTTGATCCGTATTAATTTGAAAAAAAAAACAAACAAACACTCTTTCGCATTTGTAATATTAGTAAGGAAGTTACAATACGTACCTATTATCCAAGCTTGATGATAAAATTACGATATACTAGCTATTCGCCCCGGCTTCGCCGTGGAAATATTTAAAGAGTGGCAAGCCCGAAGAATTTTTGGGATATAAAGTAGCCTATGTCATTATCTATATCTCCAACTATCTCTGTGCAAAAAATCACGTCAATCCCTTGTTCCACAAAACGTGAAAAAAGTAATAGAAGTAGAATTATAGAACCTCTTCTACATGGTTGGACAACGCCGCAACGCCGCTGGTCAGCCAAAATTTTTAATTCGACATTATACTAGATTTCGACTAATTTTAGGGTTCTGAATTCGAATTTGATATCGATTTCAAAATTCAATATGACGACATCTGTCAATTTCTTAAAATTCGACATTATACTAGATTTCGACTAATTTTAGGGTTCTGAATTCGAATTTGACATCGATTTCAAAATTCAATATGACGACATCTGTCAATTTCTTAAAATTTGACATTATACTAGATTTCGACTAATTTTAGGGTTCTGAATTCGAATTTGACATCGATTTCAAAATTCAATATGACGACATCTGTCAATTTCTTAAAATTCGACATTATACTAGATTTCGACTAATTTTAGGGTTCTGAATTCGAATTTGATATCGATTTCAAAATTCAATATGACGACATCTGTCAATTTCTTAAAATTCGACATTATACTAGATTTCGACTAATTTTAGGGTTCTGAATTCGAATTTGACATCGATTTCAAAATTCAATATGACGACATCTGTCAATTTCTTAAAATTCGACATTATACTAGATTTCGACTAATTTTAGGGTTCTGAATTCGAATTTGACATCGATTTCAAAATTCAATATGACGACATCTGTCAATTTCTTAAAATTCGACATTATACTAGATTTCGACTAATTTTAGGGTTCTGAATTCGAATTTGATATCGATTTCAAAATTCAATATGACGACATCTGTCAATTTCTTAAAATTCGACATTATACTAGATTTCGACTAATTTTAGGGTTCTGAATTCGAATTTGACATCGATTTCAAAATTCAATATGACGACATCTGTCAATTTCTTAAAATTTGACATTATACTAGATTTCGACTAATTTTAGGGTTCTGAATTCGAATTTGACATCGATTTCAAAATTCAATATGACGACATCTGTCAATTTCTTAAAATTCGACATTATACTAGATTTCGACTAATTTTAGGGTTCTGAATTCGAATTTGATATCGATTTCAAAATTCAATATGACGACATCTGTCAATTTCTTAAAATTCGACATTATACTAGATTTCGACTAATTTTAGGGTTCTGAATTCGAATTTGACATCGATTTCAAAATTCAATATGACGACATCTGTCAATTTCTTAAAATTCGACATTATACTAGATTTCGACTAATTTTAGGGTTCTGAATTCGAATTTGATATCGATTTCAAAATTCAATATGACGACATCTGTCAATTTCTTAAAATTCGACATTATACTAGATTTCGACTAATTTTAGGGTTCTGAATTCGAATTTGACATCGATTTCAAAATTCAATATGACGACATCTGTCAATTTCTTAAAATTCGACATTATACTAGATTTCGACTAATTTTAGGGTTCTGAATTCGAATTTGATATCGATTTCAAAATTCAATATGACGACATCTGTCAATTTCTTAAAATTCGACATTATACTAGATTTCGACTAATTTTAGGGTTCTGAATTCGAATTTGATATCGATTTCAAAATTCAATATGACGACATATGTCAATTTCTTAAAATTCGACATTATACTACATTTCGACTAATTTTAGGGTTCTGAATTCGCATTTGACATCGATTTCAAAATTCAATATATCTACATCTGTCATTTTCTTAAAATTCGACATTATACTAGATTTCGACAAATTTTAGAGTTCTAGACAGTAAGTATAGTGTATGTGATTAAACATGTTTTTATCATATCAGGAAGAAACAACAGTTGGACGAAAATACTACGTGTGAAACAACTGAAACGTCAGATTTTTCATTGACAGAGTAAGTTTCTTCGTACGATACATAAAATTGAGAATTAATAGATTTACAACACACTTGTTTTTGGAGTTATTCTTTTACATCCTGTACTTGTCGTGTAATGTTTATAAAAAATTTGAAATTTTACATATAACTGTAAACTTTATTACAGGTTAAATAATGTGTCACTAGCAGAAACTCAAGAAAATGTTATCCTTCTTTCTAAATCTACCGATGACGTTCCTGACCTTGAGGTTATATTATAATAATAATGTAATGTAATTTAATGTATTGTAATTTAAGGTAATGTAGATCCTAGATTCACCAGAAAGCTTCAAATAAGAGAACCGATTGGAGATAAAAATATAGTATTGCAACAGCAAGACCTGAATGTAATTGCAAGACCGACAGTTGACAAAGATTTTCCCGCCAATCAACCTACATGTCACGATATTTAAGTTTTAACAATTTCTAAATTTGTACATATTTTTATTTTGTTCATCATTTATGTTTAGATTAAAGTACTATTTGAATATTATGTTATGGGTTAAAAATGTGAATACTAACATGTCTATGCAATGTCAAATTTCGACTAAATAAGTTCAAGCCGAAGTGGCTAGGTGGGAGGCACCGCGCTGCTAAACGCTGAGGTCGCCGATTCGAATCCCATACGTTGCGAATTGTATTTTGTTTTGATTTATATTTTTACGATTTGAATAAAATGCAGGTAATTTAAAATATTCATTCACTATGGAATTTTGATGTGAGCAGCACATATTTATATGGAAATTATTGTTATTATAAAGAAAGTCACTATTTTGTGCAATATTAATGTGTTATGAATGTTAAAGGAAACCTTAAAATTCGTCGAAATTTAGTATGTCGAATTAAAAAAAATTACAGATGTCTTTTGAAATTAACGTCAAGTTTTAAGAAGTTAACAGATGTCGTCATATTGAATTGTGAAATCGATATCAAATTCGAATTCAGAACCCTAAAACTAGTCGAAATCTAGTATAACGTCGAATTTAAAGAAATTGACAGATGTTGTCATATTTAATTGTGAAATCGATATCAAATTCGAATTCAGAACCCTAAAATTAGTTGAAATCTAGTATAATGTCGAATTTTACGAAATTGTCAGATGTCGTCATATTTAATTTTGAATTCGATATCAAATTCAAATTCGAATTCAGAACCCTAAAATTAGTCGAAATGTAGTATAATGTCGAATTTTAAGAAGTTGTAAGATGTCGTCATATTGAATTGTGAAATCGATATCAAATTCGAATTTAGAACCCTATAACTAGTCGAAATCTAGTATAATGTCGAATTTAAAGAAAATGACAGATGTCATATTTAATTGTGAAATCGATATCATATTCGAATTCAGAACCCTAAAATTAGTCGATATGTAGTATAATGTCGAATTTTAAGAAGTTGTAAGATGTCGTCATATTGAATTGTGAAATCGATATTAAATTCGAATTTAGAACCCTATAACTAGTCGAAATCTAGTATAATGTCGAATTTAAAGAAAATGACAGATGTCATATTTAATTGTGAAATCGATATCAAATTCGAATTCAGAACCCTAAAAATAGTCGAAATCTAGTATAATGTCGAATTTAAAGAAATTGACAGATGTCGTCATATTTAATTGTGAAATCGATATCAAATTCGAATTCAGAACCCTAAAACTAGTCGAGATCTAGTACAATGTCGAATTTAAAGAAATTTACAGATGTCGTTATATTTAATTGTAAAATCGATATCAAATTCAAATTCGAATTCAGAACCCTAAAATTAGTCGAAATGTAGTATAATGTCGAATTTAAAGAAATTGACAGATGTCGTCATATTCGATTTTGAAATGGATGTCAAATTCGAATTCACAACCCTAAAATTAGTCGAAATCTAGTATAATGTCGAATTTTACGAAATTGACAGATGTCGTCATATTGAATTGCGAAATCGATATCAAATTCGAATTCAGAAGCCTAAAATTAGTCGTAATCTAGTATAAAGTTGAATTTTAATAAAATATCAGATCTCGCTTGTCACATTTCAAACATTTCCACGAGCAAAGCCGGGGCAAAAAGCATCATTTAATCATCAAGCGTGTAAATAGGTAGGTATTCTTACTTCCTTACTAATATTACAAACGTGAAAGAGTGATTGTTTGTTTGTTGATTTGTCCTTTTTAACGTCAATACGGAGCAACATCTTATAAAATATTTTTTGACAGATTACTAAACGACAACTAATCCCATACAGTATGTATGGTATTAGGAGACAAACAATCACATGCAGTCCTGTGTCAGACGACAATTACTGATCACATACAGTCTAGTATTAGACGCCAGACGGCAACTAAAAGCGTGGTCTCTCTAACTATGATAGTCTCTCGCAGGCTAGGTCGGAAAAAGGGCGTGACTTAAAACATCAAATCGTCAAGGACGCTGACGATTATCAGCCCCTTAATATACAATTTTTGTATATTTATTTTTGGGGGAAAATTAAAAATGTATATTTTTTTTAAGTGCATAGTTTAAATTATATTAAAGAAAATATACGAAATTTGACAGTTCCTCCCCCTATATCTCCGAAACTAGGTACTGAGTCTAAAATTTTGAAAAAAAAATAGGGAAAATAGGACCTTTATGAACTATAAAGTTTACAGGAAAACATAAACGAAAAACTGAAACTACCTCACACGATGGGGTTCGCTTTTTGCCACTTGGCTACGGAATCCTAAAAATAATGTAAATTATACTTTCACTTTCATATTTAGCGTGTCCCTTTTTCACTGCATATTGCCACTAACTTAAAATACATCAGAATTGTTAATTAAAAATATGAACTACGCGATCAAATCGAAAATTAATTTATATGCTAATCAGAATATTCAAGCGTAGATAGAGAAATCTTCCTATTGGGAATTTATCCCGGACTCTTCCGTAATTTGTCCCGGGACTTTGAGCGGAACGTTGGTCGAGATTTAAGTTTACCTTTAAAATAAATCATGGCAAACCTCGCTGGAATACGAAATTTCTATGGATTTGAATACTTCTTTTCAATTTTATACAAAGTCTAAACCTAGATATCGTTGGTGTAGTATTTACCTACCTAAATGAAAAACTAATTCTCGTCGACGGTATTTCTTGTATCCTCAAGAGGTGGGTATTATTATGTAGGTACATATGGCATATGAATCTCCTTCTTCTGCTTTTTTAATTGTGGTTTTGATCCTGCCGACTGTGATAGAATCACAGACTAATCACAACTATCACAGCGTGGGCTGGATTAAACCGGATTCCCCATCATGTCACGACGGAGCGAAAGAAAAGAAATAACGTTTTCTTGAGAAACATATGAGCACATGAGAAAGGTATAATTAATACAAAAGAAACGAAAGGAGGTATGCCAGGATCGTAGCAAATGGCATTCGATTGTTTCTGCCTACTCATCTTGGGATAAAAGGCGTGACGATAGATAAAGGAGGATAAACTCATACGATTTTATAATTATTAGGATTTGGAAAACAGAGTTTTTACATACAGACCGACAAAAATTGGACATAATAATCTGCATACGACATTCGTTTCTTGTTTTAAATAATTTATCTGTAATACACTTTTGTATAATTTAGTAGTTGCACATGACGTTAATAACGCAGGCATATGCAAAGCGGTTGTAAATTCAACAAGAATGGAATCTAGTTATATTTATGTCACATGCAAGCCGTGGAAATTTCATATTTCAAAAATATGTGTGACATATTCTAAGTTGAAATTGTAATTAACTTGTGATTGTACCTGGTTTTACGCAAAGTTAAAATATCTTCCTACTCAAAGAAGAAATATTTTGTTTTATATAGATAGCATGACCATGTGACTCGCCATCCACTTGGTGGAAAGTGGATATGGAAGGCCATAAACTTGTGGCTTGCCCCGACTTCGCCTGGGGTAACAATTATATACCTATACAAAATATATAATATAAAATATAGCATATGTTACTCAGTGATAATACGGTCAAAGAACTGTTAAAATCAGTCCAGTAGTTTTTGAGTTTATTCTAATATAGTAGAATGTGTGATATAAAGCGTATATATTGACCGCATCCGGAACTATGTCATTAAAGAAGAATGCGGAATGAAAGATGATGTGACTAAAATTAAGAAAAGTATCTACTCATTAAAAACGGACACGTTGAAAGAATAAAGGATGATAGATTGACTAAAAAGGTTTATATGGCTGAAGTGAAGGGAAATGCTGGCAGAGGACTACGTAGATGTACTTTTATAGAACATATAAAAAAATATTGATCGATGGAAATATTAAAAATAGGTACCTACACACAATCGCCGAGCATGTATGAAAGGATGATGAATATAAAAGAAGCGAAAGAGGTATGTCAGGATCGTAACAAATGGCATTCGATTGTCTCTGCCTACCCCTCTTGAAATGAGAGGCGTGACTTCCCAGCGTTGACGCATACACAGACTTTAGCTTTTCGCGCCCCGACTTTGGTCGTGAAGTTTTTAAAAATGTGATAGGTAAGTAGGTATAAGAATTTATGCCAAAGGATTTTTGGCCCTCCAATCAAAATCTGTTTAAAATTTCTTTTAATCCATATTAGGTATTTTGTATTTTTGATAGCCATTGGCGGGATAACGGATAACGACATAGTTTAGGTACTTCGTTTTTACCAAGTTTTTACAGGCCACGAGTAAATAAAATATTTTTCAAACAAAAACAATTCAGCATTCGCTAACTTATACCAAATTGGCTCATTACTAATTCAGTTTCAAAGAAACGTAGGTACTGATTGAAACAAATGGAGTTCTGAGAGAAAAGTAAATTTCTGTTTTCGCATTTTTCCCCTAAAAAGTCCATTTCTCTTGAAAATACTTTACTGTGAAATTAAATAAAAATATGAAATAATTAAATTACTGGCGTCGCTTTCAATTTCCTTTTTTCCACAAAATGGCACATTCATATTGTTTTTGGAGAATATCTTTTTGTGATATCAAAAATAAATCTGCTAAATTATTTTGGTATTTTTGTAGGCTACTCTGTTGATCTGATTTACGCTGTGTGATATCAAATCTCGCCATTATGTTGAATTGAATTAGTTATTCATCGTTACTTTATTAAATCGACACATATTCACGGATTTTATATCATGCGATTTAAGTAGGTCACACATTGGTCCGGTATCGCACCGAAAATTTCCCATTCCGGCCGCCGGATGATCTAGGCGGACCGTACGTTACAAGAATTTTACGAGTCTGTGGTCGGTTTCCGTGAACCGCCGTGGATTGGACGAATAACTGATAAAATAAATCTGTCTTTGTTTTTAAACTCAATTACCTATTAATTTAACTTTTTTCCTGAGAGCGGCTGGACCTATTTAGTATTTTTTTTAAATGTTCGTAATAGTCCGAATCAGGTTTTTAGGGAAAGAAAAATTTGACAAGTTGCTCGGAATATTGAAAACATTGAATGCTTCTTTCTACTGGATTTATGTATAGACTCAAGACCATAGGCGATTAAAGTTAATAAAGGCTCCACTGGCGAACTTGATGTGACCCAATCGAAGACAAGTTTAAACAAAAACCGAGGCTGGAATGGAACCCTCTGCAAATCTGGGCCACTAATCCTATCTTCGTGTTAAAGGCAAGCTGTTGCATGTCCGCATCAATAATTACCTACAACTAAATCTATAGAGTAATTTCCGTTCAGACGAGGGTTGATCTAGGACCCCATTACAAGGGGGTTGGTCAACTATTTATCTCAATCAAGTCGTATTGAATCGACGGACACTGCTGTTACTTATCGACTAACTTTTGACCGCATTTACTTGCCTTTTGTTACATTCTACATTAGGCTAATGATTTGAAACTGAAGGAACAGAGAACTGAATACTGTACCTAGCTCAATAACATTATTTAAAATAAACTTTTTTGTTTCAACTGAGGTTTGAGCCAGGAATCTCTATCAGCGTTCTTCTATAAAACTATGTCAGAAATATTCACATAGCTAATTACTGTGCAATCTTATCACATCACGAGACGCGTGTGATTTAAATTCCCATCTTGAAGATTAGCTCGCTTCACAGAGTTTAACTTGAGCGAACAAATTAATTTTCACATACACGCTCTGTACACGAAGTTTGCGTTCAAAATGCATGACCCCGTTTTAGAGGTTACCCTCTCTTTAATGAGGAATTTTAACATTTCCATTGGATTTAGCGCAGTTTTATTTGTAGTTGTCAGCTTATGAAATGTCCACCATGATAAAAAAATATGTACCTACCTATCTAATGTCCATTTTAAAAGTTTAATATTGAACTTAAAAATCTTTACATAATATGGCACAGGCCACATCTCAAAGTATAAAAGCCGTGATGGTGTCAAAAGACATTCAATAATGGATTAGGAAACTTTTATGTTTAGTAACAACAAAGTTGCGTTAGAAATTTGACAAAAGCTAAACTCACTTTGGGCAATGAGATGGAACGAGCGCATGCCACAGGGGTCCATATCGATGTAATTTTATTACCTTTTATATTGCGAAATGATGGGCGACGAAAACAGTAGGTATTTTTAGCCTGTGGTTTATCAGAAGATGGATATCGTTAGCTTTCTGCCGCGGTGTTGAAAATGCGGCACAGATTTTTTTTAAATCGATTCAGCTGCAGTTATAGAGATTACAAGCAAACACTGTGCGTCGGTGGCCGAGTGGTTATTAAGACATTTGGTATTAGCACGCAGACCACGGTTTCGATCCCGGATCCCGGCCATGTAGCAATGGGTTTTGTATAATTAAAAAATATGTAGGTACCTACCTAATCCGACAAATCACACTAAAGTAGGCCACACATTGGTCCGGCATCGCACCAAAAATTTCCCATTAGGTACGATGATCTAGGCGAACCATCTGGTTTCGGTGGACCGTACGGCAACGTGTCGGGGATTGGACAAAATGTGTGGCTTTAGAGGCTTTTCCATCCAAATATACCTCTACAAAATTGGCCACTCGTTAGGTATAGCCTCACAAATACCATTGGCTAAAAGAGGAAGACTTGGCCTTCTGCTGGATAGGTACCTTGAGGCCCTAACACGGTTTCGGGAGCTGTAAGGCAACCCGTGAAAAAAAATTTATACCTAGATGATATACCTAGTCAAATAGGAGCAACCATACTTTTTGTCCTGAAAATCTTTTGGGACATATTCTTGTCATATTTCAAAAATGTCCACGAACGAAGCCGAGGTGGAAAGGCGGTTTCGAAGTCAGTGCTCTCAAATAAATTTATTTTCTACTAGCGACTCCGCCGCCGGCTTCCACGGGTAGGTATATATATAATATGGGTTTAAAACCTACATAAATACCTACGCTTAGAGATAATATGCTACTACGGACTTTTTTTAAGAGTTTTATTCTACACAATTCTTTCCTATATAATTTTGTTATATCTCTGACGGATTAAACAGCAAACGCAATGAAAACTCGCTGGGGCTAACTTTTTTAGAATCAACCTCTAATGAAAACCGCAACCAGTAGTTTTTACGTGTACGGGGCACAAATAGACAGACCCGGCGAAGGACTTTATAGAAATGTATCTAGAGATAATTTAAAACATGATGATACTTTAAAGTAGCCCACGCACTGGTCCGGTATCGCACCGAAAATTTTCGGTCCGGCCGCCTAATGATCGAGATTTAACACACATTTAACATTTAGCGTTGTAAATCATACGATCTAGGTCACATGCAATTTACTCACTCACATAGACACACAAGATTCGATTAAACAAAGGAGTGTGGATGTGTGTGTGTGTGACAGATCGTTCATCGAAGTCAACCACAAATACAACGATTTGAAAACGGATGGTGGACCGGATGGCGGAGAATTGGACGAGTCTGTTGTAGTTTTCGGTGGACCGTATTGGTTTGGACGCACCTTTATACAGTAAATTGATGCGGACGAAGCCGCAGACGAAAGCTAGTAGGTCAATAATTAAAGTCTGTAAAAAACAGCCTGCCATTGCCATCTTGGTTGTTTTCGTAAACACGTCATCCTAATTTTGAATGCACCCCGCGTTTTAACAACTTTACACTCAAAACTTATTCTAAGGGTAAATAAGGGTAGGTAACAGTATGAAAAGTTGCTGAAATGTTTCTGAAAAAACAGGTAGGTGTACCTACCTAAGTTACGTAGAATATATCCTACTAATATTATAAATGCAAACGGTTAAACTGATTTAGATGAATTTGCTAGTGTTTATCCCGGAAAATCCTGAGACTTGCTGCTAAAACAAAAATTATTTTATATAAAACACTGACAATTAGCAAAAAATAAAATCTGGTGACTTGGAAGACCTGATGATGGACCCTAAACTATTATTGCTGTTCAAATAGAAGTATTAATAGTTATCTACCCATCAAAAAAATTTGCTACTTAGAAGTTTCTTTTAGTAGGTAGGTGGGTAGGTACCTACACTTCTTTGAAATTCGTCAATGAAAATTAAAATACTTACGCTATCTATGATTGTACCATCGTAGGTACCTAATTAATTGTCTAGCTAGGTCTAGATCGTGAAAATTGCAGGATGCTATATAGTAGATTTTAATTTGGCACCAACCGTCTTCAAATTCTTTAGTTTTCAGTGCACATATTTTCAAGTCGGTAGGTATACCTATAGGTACCTCTACCTTTTTAAGTTTTTGGCCGTCCAATCCCTGCGGCGCGTCGCCGTACGGTCCACCGAAACTGACCACAGACTCGTCCAATTCATGTAACGAACGGTTCGGCTAGATCATCCGGCGGCCGGAATGGGTAATTTACGGTGCAATGCCGGACCAATGTGTGGCCTACTTAAGTGATAAGACAAATAATATCCCAAAATAAAAAAATGCATGTTTTTTTTTAATACCGCTATGGGTGGGAAATGTTTTGCACTTGGCTCATTACAATGCCTAATACAGTACGAATTTGCTGGCAGTTTCAATTAGTTGTCGAACGATATCAATATTGGATTCTGTAACCGCAATCACCGGCCGACCTTCACGTACCTACATCGTCATGGAGATGATCACGTCCACGTCCCAATTCTCCGAATCACGAATACACAGAGCTGCGACATGGGGCTTCATCACCAAATGCCAATTGAAGTCTCTGGCAACTCGCTTGTTGACATCGTAAAATCATTGAAAGAAAATTTTCACGACATAAATTCATTGTAATAGCGACACACAATTTTCTAAAGGACGTCACAATGGAAAAAAAACGACTTTTTTAAGTAAGGCAACCCGTGAAGAAAAAAAAAAAAATAAAAAATTCGATCGTGTCTGAAGACTTTTCACCGACCTGGCGGTCACAGGAGGGGTTTTCGGGATTGGTGTCCTGGACGAAAGTTGCTCCTTGTGACGCCTTTCAGCCTATGGCATCATAAAAAAGGGTGTTATATGGAGTAAAGTCTTTTTCAAAATCATGAAAACTCCAACCTTAATTTTGCAAAAACCTGTGACCTCCTGCAAAAACTTATACCTTACCGAGACTTGAAAATAGTTAAAGTAAGCAATAAAGCAGTGCAGTAATTGAATAAAGTCGAAAAAACACGAAAATCTCAGGATTAGATAATCTGGACCTTTACCGAAAAGAAATACTCGTCCATTCAAATCTGCTTTCTTTCATTTTTCCACACGTACCTAGGTACGAAATCACAACACTCATTCCCACTTCACTTTTTTCAAATTATTATAAATAAAACATAGTTTTACACCATTGATTTTTTTTATATAAAATGTTTTACACTAATCAAGTACCTAATAAACCACATGTATATTCTACGTCCTGTCATGGCGGCAGACGCACGCGTCGCGTCATGGCGTGATGGGGAATCCGGGATAATCTTAGCTACCGATTTATCGGCATATTGTTACTATTGCACAAGATTAAACGTATATCAAAAGAAGAAGAAATAATAAACCACATGTAGGTAAGTATTCTATTCTTGTTCAAAATGGCTCCATCAGGGTTTTGATGATTCCGCCAATGTCAAGTATTATAGACGTCACAGTAACAATAAGCCGATAATCGGTAGGTAGAATGCTCCCGCCGGCCGTGATATGTCCTATTAATCATTGACTAATCACAACCATCACAGCACGGACGGGATTAAACTGGATTCCCAATGTCTTCGCGGCGCGTGTGCTATCCACCAAGGCGTGTCGTGGAATCCCACATGTAAGTAGTGCAAAGACGGCATGTGACATCCACAGACAATTAGGTATGTGACAGTAAAAAAAAAGAATGTGTTGAGGGTAGTGTAATAAAAAGTCTACTGAAGAGTGAAAGAGGAAGTGGGTAGTTTTTTTCTAAAAATACTTTTTTTTGGTAGTCTTCTTTCCGAGGAAAAGGCAAAGGTCTATGTAAAACCATACAGCCATGTCTTCATTGTTTAAGAGGATCGTGTAGCTCAGCGTACGCAGCGAAATAGGTATTTAGAAAATCATATTCTGTCTCAAGCGCGTTCTTCCCACGGGCATCAGTGCGACAGAGAACACTGCAGCTCGTGAGTGTTCGTAGGTATGTTCTTCGTTGAAAATTGCGTTTTGGGCGAAAACGATTTACACCTACTAAACTATAACGAAACCTTATAATTTTGGTGTCAAACGTTTTAGCAGATTATAATCTACGTACGTACGTTTTGCTTTTTTTGAAATTTTGCTTTGTTTCTCAAATACAGACGGTTTATTACGAGCAAGTTATGAACCAAAAAAACCGAGATTTGAGGGGCTTATAACTTTTGACCTATTACGAATTTTGAAAAAAGGAAAAAATACGTACGTAGTTTTTCATTATGTCAGTACCTAACATATTACAAAATCGTTAAAATTAAATGATATTTAGGGGTAGTAAAACGTTTTCTCCGTTTGTATGGACATGGACGCGGTACACTACACTCTTAAGGCCAATAGAGGCCATGTCTTGGACAGACTGCATATAGGCCGTTCTATTAAGCATTGCAATGAAGTAGCACTCAGCCTGAACCTCAAAAAATATTGTTTAAATTATAATTTTACAACTAAAATTGGTCTAGTATTTAATGTTTGTGTTAACTTTGTCATATGAATGTGTAACTCTAACGCGTAGGTATTATATAAAGTTATTTCCAGTGTATTTTAATCCATTTAGCATAAACATGTCTATTGCTTTGATGGAAGAAAGAAAATATAGGTATCTACATTTATTTATACTAAAATCTTCAAGGATTATTTTTATGTTGCGCCTATATTTAAACACTATATTATTTAGATAAGACTTTTTATATTATATTACAATTACATTACAGGATTACATCGAATATCCGACATGACAACTGTAACTTTTTTCCTTGGGTGTGAAATAATACAACCATTCTAGATATTGGAGTAGCAGAATTTATTTCGTCTATTTATTTTATGTGAACCTTAAATTGTTTACACAGACAATATACAATAAATATTTAATATAATCTATACTAATAATAAAGATGAAGAGTTTATTTGTTTGAACGCGCTAATCATAGCCCAATTATAGGTTATATAACGCTAAGACCCAAAGGAGCGTAAGCAGTAAATATTAACGCGGGTGCAACCGTAAGGCACAGCTAGTCTCTATATAAAATTGGTAAACTTTTATAAAATTACTAGCTGTGCCTGTAATAGATGTGGTTGTCACATCACTATTAATAGACTGTAAAATGTACTGAGTAACAATAATATAAGAATGTAAATGAAATGTAAACTACCGCACATCATTATGGCCTAAGACCGCAACAGTCGCATATAATCAATGTTCAAGTACTATAATAAAAGTGTCCCCATACGAAATACATTGTTTCATTCAGCACGAAGTCGACAATAATACAGTGCCTTGCGGTTGCATCCTCACCCTGGTATTTCCAGAGATTGTCGCGTTTACATTATTTAAGTACATTAGGACTAATAATAAAGGTACAGGTTGGCAAAAAATTGTAGAAAATAATGGAGGCGCCACTGTGTTGTGTATAGTGATAGTGCGCTTACTCTAGTTTTGATACTATTAATTTATTTAATCAATTAATTTTTTTACACATATTATTTTTCAAAAAGTAGATCTGTCTTATTACTGGACACTAAAGACCATTATAAATATATTATTTATTTATTTATGTGACGGATGGCACATAAAACAAAGATGTCCAACTTCTTATTGGGACGAAGATGTTTGTGCTACCCTGGTGTTAAAAATATTTTTAATTTCTCGTATAATTAGAGGTCCAACTAATGCGCAAGTATCAAGTTTGTATAAGTAAGATATACATTGACCCCTGTCAAACAAACATAAACAATTTAAGAATGTTGCCAGCAGACAACAATTATTTGCGTTTCTAGACTTTTTTGCCAACCTGTATAGACAAACAAACAGACGTAGGATTTATTTTTCAGTAATAATTGATAGTTTTAATTAAATTATAATGTTGTGATAAAATAATTGCAATTACATGTGTTTGTTCGTTTGTATGATGCATGCAATTTATTTTTACTTATATTCTATTCGAGAGAATTGAATTTCAGAATGATTTCATATTATTATTCTACAGAAATAAGAACTTTTTACATGATATGTAACTACAATGACTAGGTAGAATTCGACTAATATTATAAATCTGAAACGTTGGAAGTTTGTTTATCTTTTAACTAAAAATAATAATGTTTTAACAAGTAGTTTGTGCCCCCAATTCTACTTATTTAATTTTAAAGACTTGGTATGATATCTAAATGGGAGCTTAGAGAAACAAATAAAATTTTAACTCATTCTAGTTCCAGAATAATTTTAACCAGATAATTAACATGCTATTTAATTGGATTTCTCTTTCGCTCACCTGCCATTATTGTGAAAAATTAAATTAGTAGAACTGGGAGTTGTCACACTGATTGGCCTTGATCATGCCATATTATAGAATTAAATGGGTTTATTTTTAAGTACCATTAAACAATAGACAAGTCACACATCCAATTGTTTATTAGGTTATTGTTACACTGTAAACTAATAAAAGCGATAATCGAAAGTTCCCCTTACACTATTAATGAGATGCCATAATATAATTGTGATAATGTAGAAAAAGTAATAGACATGTCAGGATAATATCAAGTGAAAATCCATATTAAACAAAATAGCATACTAATAAAAATATAACTTGATTTATGTTTCTAATTACAATTTATAACACATATTATAATCTAAAAACCAAATAAGTACATGAGGCAGAAGTATTATTCATGAATTGTAGAAGCTAAATTGGCAAAATATAATACTTGGTAATATTTTCAATATAAACGATTAATACCTAATAAACTGTATGAAAAAATTAAACTAGACCCAATTGAGCATAAAGTATGTACTAATAGAGAAAAATTACATCTAAATGACTTATTGTACCTAGATAATATTATGCAGAAATTAAACCTAGATTTTAAGAACCATTATCCACCGATAAGTATACAAGTTTTTTTGGAGTATTTCCATTATAGTACAAATTAGTTACTAATAATACTTTCTTAAAACAATTATGTACAGAGGAATAAATACATTCTAAAATACTAAAGTAGAATTTGCATTGTAATTTTATGAGTTGTCATTAGGCAAGTTTACAATATTTTGTTCTCTTATTTAGAATTATAACAAAAAAATAATTATTTCAAAATACTTTTCCATTCCATGTAGAAAAGGATGAAGAATGCATATTTTTCAATCATTCTCCAAGCCATCTAAAAGCACATGTGTTACCAAATTTAAAAAGATAACTGATAAAAAATTGATACTGACTGATTGATTGGTAATAAACGAGGGGTTTTATATAGCATTAAAAATTATATTGTCAGTTCTTTGTTCACAATTCCTCACTAATACTAAATTGCTTAATATTCTTGATCCTCAGATCAAAATTTAACAAAAAGTCAAGACGAAGCGCAGAAAGAAACCAACTAAAGCCAGTCGAATGCTGAAATAATTATAAGGCCATATTCATAAACACATTTTAGAAGCGTTTTAGTTAAAATATGTTTTGTCACTCTCTAACAAACCTGTCTTTACTAATAATAGAAAGAAACAAAACCCATTTTAACAAAAACGTCGCTAAAATACGTTTATGAATAATTGCCATAATGTATTGATATATTCATATAATAGGTATACACCTTTAGTTTTGGGGGACAAATTAACTGTATAATCAAAATTTTCACAATAAATTCAAACGCAAAATTCAATGTGAATTAATTCAGTATTTACAAGATGGCCCAAAATGAAGAATCTCCTTTTCGATAAAATTTACTATGCAATTGAAATAAGAATAACCACTTCTGATGAAGAAAAAAACCGCCTAAAAAACCAAAATGTGCTTTCAGAAAGCAAATGCACAAGTCTCTATAAAAAAATACCCAAATCGCTTCAAGTGTGCCCATAAGAGTTCTCAATTTCTCCAGGGTCCCATCATCAGATTCTGACCTGATAACCATGGGACAACCTGGGAAGTATACCTTTTTGAACAAAAAAAAATATTAGGCGTCTTCAAGTAATCGGGGAACATACATAAAAAAGAAAAAAAAAAAGATTCTGACGAATTGAAAACATCCTCATTTTGAAGTTCAGTTAAAAAGCGTGACCTTGCGCCATCTTGTGCGCAAAAAAAAAACAAGATATAAAATTAATAATTGACAATAACATTATTAATTTTACAACTACTTATTATTAATATTCACTCACTATTGCATACCCTAGTTATTCGGGAAAGTTCGTCTCATCGCGGTCAAGGTCACGCCTATTCTTATTTGAAATGCAGTTTTTATAATTCTCACATCACTTCAATTTAACCTTAGAAGTAATTCTCACATTAAATTACGCGTGCGTACGTGTATTTACAACAACGCCTTGACTTTTTATTTGATCTGAGAAATAACAAATAACAACAATCTGTAACAGAAGGAATAAGATAATTGTGATAGTTGCTAAATTAATTTAATTATGAGAATTAACTAACTTAACCCTCTAAAATACAAAATTGTAGAAAATTATTTTAAATTATTATATTAAAACTTACTTCAATAACTGTTTATTTATACTTAGGCCAAAGCCGGCGTGACAAATTTGATGTTGCTAAATACTTTATCCAAGTTGTTTGCAAGCGATTATGTCTTTAGTTTCTTAATTTATATCTCTCATTTGGAAACAATTATGGCATACATTTTCCACTATGCATAATACAATAATACTTAGAACTGGCACACTAGACTTGGGAAGCGCAACGCGGTTTTTACTGCTAAAAAGTTTTCTACATTATTTCTAGTTTTCCATTATATTTGATAAACAGAGTATGCCTAAAGATAGGCGTAAGAAAACTGACACTTAATGTAAATTAGAGTCAAGTGTACAATTTTATAATACAGCTATAAAGTTCTAATAAAGCAAATCTATCTTCTAAATTGCCTATTATACCGACTAAATATAATTCGATGTTCCGACTAAAACGGTTAAAATTATCTTAAAAACTAAATTTATATCAAAATTAATAGAAAACTTAATTACTATTTTGTTCTCAATATCTTTAATACATATAGTCCGATCAATGTGGCTTTTTTTATATGGAGATACTTAGAAAAAATCTTCCATCTCCCGATTCTTTGTAGTTTGATAATGTAGAATAATACAGGTCATATTTTTTAGCCTTTTTAGTGGCCTAACCTTTATGTTACATTTCCTTTCATTTTCTAAACCTAAAAAAAAAAAGAAAGTTAAGCCGGTCTCAAACCAGTATTAACCTAACCTTTAGTTCTCCCCACTAAATTTAGTTCATGCATGGTGCTGTAGTTTCTGTGAATCTTAATATATTGGTTAATTATATATGCTGTTTTCTTTGTGAATCACCTCACACTTTTAGTAACAGTGGCGCCCAACGTAGGGCGATTTTAAGAGTAAAAAAATATATATCGAAATGTTAAAAACCTAAAGTTTAAACTTGCCAGATATATTTGATTTCAATTATATAACTTAACATGACACTACTTTATCAGACAGACATATATTACAGAAGACAGTGGAATTAATGTAAATCTTCATTGATCAGACTATTAAAGAAAACTAACACATGTGAATCAGTAAAGCAATACTAATGTCAAAAAGGACCTCTATTCCCATTTAGTTGTACAGACATAGAAACATAGCGAATTTAATGTGACATGAAAATAATGTGCTAATACATTCAATACTAACAGATAGCATAGTTTGTACAAAATTAAAAATTCACAAAACCACTTGAACTGTGTGCTCCAATAAAAGATAGGACTTTTTTTTACTTCTGACATATGTTAAAGTTTGTATAGATTCTAGGAATGGTTTTGATCCTTTTGACCATTATTTTAAAATAATTAATACAAACTAGAATATTCAGAAAGTATCAAGATCTTTATAGTGACTGCTGCATATACATTTTATTTACTGTCCTAATTGCCTTGCATTGTTATATTGTTTTCGTCACTTTTGTTTCTGAACAAACTATATATTAAAGCTTACTTAGGGTATACAAGTGTATCAATAGATGGCGCAACCGTCGAATTTTTGTGAAAGTGAAAATGGCACATATACAAAAGTTTCAGCTAGCAATCTAAGTTATTACTTTAAGGCTAATATCGCGTAATATTACATACATTTGGAGTTATATCTATAAGGGAATGAGTAAGACTTTTGTTCAATACAATTATGTCAAAGCGCACGTATTTTTTGTCCCAATATAAAATATAAAAAAAATTAACAAAAATAAACATCTAAAATTTAAATTTTAAGTACTATAAGTAATTATAAGTTTTTAGTTATATTTAATGATAAACCATTAAAGAAAACTAATAACTGCAGTTTTTTTAATTATAAAACTTATAATTTTATTGCAGATTGAAAATTGATATATTCTACATTTTTGTGACTTTAAAAAGTACACATCAACCATTCATTTGACTTATCAAACTCAGTATTTCTAGCGCTAATGAGTATGGTGCCAAAAAGTTGAAAAGTTGGCCAAGAGTTAATCCACGATTAGTAAACAGGAAACAATTGTCAAATATTTAATCTTCAATTAACTTTGGACAAACCTTTCATAAACTGTGGTTTAAGAGTGTAGGTAAGAATACTCTAAAATAATTTTGCTAAAATACATAATCACATACAAATACATTTAGGTCATGGATTGACTTTTATAATAGTAACCTACTTAAAATCTACTTGTTCAATGAAAATTTGTGTTACACCTGATATCGTCAGATTTTTCTAACATTCCTCTTGACATTTGGCAAAATAATTAGTAAAGACCAAAAAGTTAAAAATAATTTTTTTAGAACCAACGGTTTTCATTTTACAAAAACGTTGAAAATTATTGAAAAACAAGTAATTTTCCACTTTTTAGTGCAACACCATGTTTCTAAAAATTTTTTTACATGTATTTCATTAAGGGCGAACTTCTCGGTCCCACTAGAAATCACTAGTGTCGTAGGTTCGAGACGATCCCCTTAATACATGAGTAGAATCACCAAAAAATTTTTTCGTATCTGTTTTCTCACACTTCAATGTCCAGTTCTTCAGGCACCGGTTTACCCTTTTTCGGTGAGAGCACGGAGGGTTTTTGGGTCCGCGTGTGCCATACATACACTTTGGTACAATTGTCGGCTAACGGCTCCAGTAGTTCAGTTTTGGTGAAGTATTTCAAAATCTCACTTTCCTGAAAAATAATGAAGAAAAACCATGAGTTTTATATAGTAGTAAGTTAAGAACTATAAACCATTTAAAAAAGTGTACCAACTTCAAAAATTGTGCACTGAAACTAAGAAATAATTAATATTTCATCATAGAATTTGAAGACGGTTGGTGCCAAATTAAAAACAACAATAGTGCACAATTTCACTAATCTTGACATTTAATTAGGAACCTACGATGATCAATACAAACATAGGTAATATTGAAGAGATCTTTATCTTTATATATATGTTTACTTAATTTGGTATCCTAATTTGGCACCAACCGTCTTCAAATTCTACGACGTAATATTAACTGTTTCTTACTTTTCAGTGCACAATTTTTAAAATCGGTTTTTAAAAGGTTTGTTCTCACGCAAAATAGGCGCTAAGACGTCGAGTTGCGGAGACCGAGCCCGATAACCAGATAACCAGAAGCAGAAAAGGTTTGTTATTTCCTTTTAAGTTATTTTGCTGCCATGAGACAAATAATAACGCAATAATAATAATTAATAAAATATGGTAAAATAGAAAAATAACGCTGTGGGTGGGATTTAAACCATGTGCATACTGCGCTGCACTCCATACTTCGTATCAATAGCAACCGTTGCTAAGGCATATATAATTTTCAGCCGTAAACTGAGGCAAATTACTGAATTTTTGAAAAACTACTGAACCGATTTTCGTCGATGTCTATCGAGAAATTATTATATCCATAAAAAAATAAGTCGTTAAAATCTGTACATATTTCATGGAGATATTAAGAAAAATTTACATATAAAGTCAGTTCTTTCCAAATTTCTGAACCATTTTTTATTAAAATTAAAAATAGGACCAATCCGGAAGAATGATAATGTCCAATAAAAAAGAAATCATCAAAATCGGTTCACAACTGGCGGAGTAATCGATGTTCATACATATATAAAAAAAGAAAAAAAATAACTACATAGTTCAATATTTCAAGGTATTTAACTAAAATCAATAAATTTAGAAACAGTCCCACTTCATATCTGTATCATACAACCCAAACAATTGTACCAGAGATGTTTAAATGATAACACAGCTTTTACAGGAAGCGACTACATGAAGGCAATAGTTATTTGTCCGATTGCGTTCAGTCAACTATAAAAGGGTGATAAACGCGTAAACAAATACCTATCTCTTTGAATAGAGTAATATGTATGGCATAGACGAAATGACGAGGCACAAATAACAGTGTCTATATTAAACAGAACAGGTGGCAACTGTTGTCACTTCTTAAGGCAGGGTGCAAACACGATATCTACTAAAAGTGGCATTTTTGAACGCTTATTTTGAAATGTCAGGAATCAATCTCAAAAAAATATAGTGGATAGCAAATAATACTACATAAAACTTTAACCGCATAGATTTTTCATAAATGTTTTGATCTATTGAAAAAAAATTATGCAAAATACCTCTACTTACTAAAATACTTTTGTGCGTAACTTCACAAGTAACTATATACTTTTTTTAAGAATCAAATAGCTTGCATAATCTATTAAAACTTTAACCGATTACAGGTACCGGGACGGTTCTTGAGCGCTCGACGAAAAAGTGGGTGAATGTTTGCGCATATGTAATTCGAGTGCAAGATAACTTGTATATTTATTATAAACTAGCGGACTCGGCAGACGTTGTCCTGCCCAAACGTTGGCTTGCCTGCACTACCCCTACCCCTACCCTACCCCCTACCCTACCCCTACCCCTACCCCTACCCTACCCTACCCTACCCTACCACTACACCTACCCCTACTCCTACCTCTACTCCTACCTCTACTCCTACCTCTACTCCTACCCCTACTCCTAGGCAAAATTAAGTTTCGCGAAGCCGACCAAACTGAAAATCAGTACTACTAATGATCTATTAAATTACTTAAATTACATTTTGTGACTATTCAATTTGGTCGCGTTCGCGATATTATCACTTTTGTTGAGTGTCGGAACGCGACATTAGATTCTCCAACACGCACTCGAATTTTAAATTTGTGCGGTGACATTAGGAACACATCACATTGCATAGACAACAATGAGTGCTTAGTGAATAGCAATAAGGTTCAAATTGACTCTGTTATTATGGGAAAAAGAAAAGGGCTGTTTTTAGGGGTTTTTCGGCAATTATTCAAATTTTTTTTTCTTCTAAAACCACCCCTGTGTTGTAACGAACAAAACAAAAAAAGAATTAGCCAAATCGGTCAAGCCGTTTTCATGTGATGTCGTGACATCGGAAAACGGGTTTCATTTTTATATATATAGATGATTTATTGGTGTTTTTTTTTTACGATTGCTTTGTACTGCTGGTAAAATTAAAATTAATACGTCATACCGTCAAGCAGACCCAAAAATGCGCATCTAACGACCACCGCTCAAGAACCGTCCGGCTGGGTTAGCATATATTTTGACAGCGACACACGTTCATGTCCAACAAGGACCGGCCAGAGATAGCCCGGGGCCGAGAGGTCCGGCCCAACAATGTGCGTGCAAATTTGCTATGCCGGGCAAAGACAAGTACACAGAATTTGCCCGCACATTGTTGGGCCGGACATTCTCGGACCGGGCATGTCCTGCACAAGAATGCCGAGCAATTTGCTTGGCCGGACAAAGACAAGTACACAGAATTTTCCCGCACATTGTTGGGCCGGACCTCTCGGCCCCGGGCTATCTCTGGCCGGTCCTTGTTGGACATGAACGTTTTGGCCTGTTCAAGGCCATTCGACCGAAAGGAAAGTGTCGCTGTCAAAATATATGCTAACCCCGCCGGTACCTATATTTTCACTGTTTAATTGTTTTTCTTTAACAAATTTTAAGAAAAAGCTACAAAATAAGTGAAATTTCAAGTGTATCTGCATGACCACGTAAAATATGCCAAGAAATATTCAACCTTATATCGTCCTACATAAGCATTTTTTAACATAGAACGAAGATTGAAAGTAACCTGTACCTACTATACTGACATTGAAGACATCAAATTTTCTTCAAAGGATCTATCTATCATCAGGCCTTTTATCCCAAGAGAGGTAGGCAGAGACAATCGAATGCCATTTGTTACGATCCCGACATACCTCAGAAAACATTCCTTTATTTAAAAAAATAAATAAAATCTAGGCAAATCGCTAGTAATTAAAAAAATTAACATAGAAAATGAACACAAACAAATTACCTAATAGAACTGTTTATTATTCCATATGGGTATTTACATATTATTTACATATTTACACATTCATAGCTGAGATAAAAATTACTGATTTGGAGCGTTTGATTTAAAATTACACAAAGAACTCGGATTCAATTATTATACTCTAGATAAAAACTAAGCAATTTACCAACACATAATTCACGGCATTTATATGATGCGGTGTGGCCAGAGACACCAGTAACAGTGTCCACTTTTTGCTAGTGAGCCATATTAAACAAAACAGGTGGCAAGTCAGTTGCTGCACATAACGGACCTAGCTGTGTCACTATTTTTAACACACCTGTAACTTATTAACAACGTGTGTAAACTAATCTTGGAAGTCAAACTTTGCAAGTGTACCTATGTAATACTGATGACAATACAATAATTTGGTACCAACAAGCTGATCTGATGTAGGAGCCAGGAGGTGGCTAGTAGGAACTCTTCGATGACCTGTGACATTTTAGTTTTTATAAGCTATAATTATAATCTGTAAATTTTTAAGTCGATTAAAGCACACATTCCTGAAAACTGGTGCTTAGCATTTTTGACACACAAGTGAGATTTGAATCCAGGGGCCCCTGGTTTATGAAAAAAAAAGTAAGAAAACCATCCCACCTGATAGCCTGACTGAACTTTCCGAGAGAACTTAGCTTCAGGATGTTTCAGGAACAGAGTGCTGTTGATCGCGAACCCCGCCATATCTATGGGGAACGGCCTGAACGGTTTCCATACGGCGTTAAACCCGGCAACCTTGCCGTCTTTCACTTTGGGCAACTCTACACGCATGCCCCCGACGATGCCCACAGGCCAAACGCCGACTTGGCTGATCTTTCTCATCTGAAATTGGTAGAGAAAATAAAATACAATAATACTTAGGTTTGTTAAATATTTATAATATTCACATAAAGTTAGAGATAGTGCTAGACATTCATAAATATGAAAATGTTGTAAGTTCGCCATCGGGGCGGAGTACAAAGGAAGAAGAGAGAAAGCCACTTCCCTGTAAGTAAAAACCCTGGACAACGGCGTTGGGCAACCAAATTGATGTGCCGTTCAATCGACCTTGGTTGGACAACGCCGTTGGGCAACGCGGCGTTGTCCAACCATGTAGAACCCCTATTATTATTTTTTTAGAACACAGTATATTCCTAAGTACATTTTGTTTTTAAATATTTTGGCGTCAAGAGGATTATTATATACTCTTTGGATGACAGTCACTGTAAACTCTATTCTTTGTACATTATAATGTGTGAGGTAGTATTGAACCTTAATTGAACTATTTCTCTGCTTATTTACATACATTTGTGTCAGATGAGTCACATCCAAACAAAAGCATTTTGGATTCCACGACACGCCTTGGTGGAAAGCGCACCCGCCGCGAAGACGTGTTGGGAAATCCAGTTTAATCCCGTCCGTGCTGTGATGGTTGTGATTAGTCAGTGATTAATAGGACAAATCGCGGCCGGCGGGAGCATTCTACCTACCGATTATCGATTATCGGCTTATTGTTACTGTGACGTCTATAATACTTGACATTGGCGGAATCATCAAAACCCTGATGGAGCCATTTTCAAAAAAAAAATAGAATATATTTTGTACAAAAATATTTTATTGGCACATACCTTTAGTCACTGAAAATAATAAATAAATCTCTCTTAATTACAAATAACATTGCTATACCTACACAGATATTCGGGATAAATTGTTATGACACATTTTTTTGCTCAGTCTTTTCTCCCAGAAATCTTTCACAATAAATTTCATGTCACATTCCAAAACTTTCCAAAAAGCCAGTAAGTAAATAATAAATCTACATACCTCCTCAAACACTTTCAAAGAGTATGTATTATCATCATCCATGAAGTAAACAACTCCTCGAGGATCCTCTATCTTGCGTAGATGCCCCCTCAACCACTCCAGAGCCGCATTGCGCTGTTCAACTCCGCTAGCCTGGAGTATAAGATTTTGTAATCAGAAACATACATAGTTAACATAATAGAAAATCCCACACACACTTTTTGTTAGACAAGTGTTTAAAATTAGATAAGTTAAGCTTTCAAGAGCTTTGTTTCACAATCTGTAGATAAATTCTAACTAATATGTATTATAAATGCATAATATTAAGTGTGTTTGTGTGTCTTGACCAGTCTTTATCTCAGGAAAATATCTCATTGAGAAAATGTTTTTTTTTTGGTATCTTGAAACTTTTCTTGAAAATGGCAGCATTTCCCAAAATTGAAACCAATTCATGGGGCTGATTTGACAGTTGATTTGCAGATTTGAAATTTATCTTCACATTGTGAAAGAAGCCCTTAGGCATGATGCCAACTTAAGTGCCCAATGTCACGAGACAAGTGGCATGATATGTGGCAAGGTACATGCAAGATCATGTGTCACAGGGCACTTACTAAATAGAAAAAACTGCAGAAGTCACCTAGTAATTTTTTTTTTTGGGTCTCCTACATTATCTCTAAATTGTTTTGATATAATTTTAGAATATATAGGTACATAAGATATAATATTACGTTCTATAATTATTCATTTGCTATAATTTTTTTTAAACCTAAAATCGATATCTGTAATTTTCAAAATCACTATTATCAAAATATTTAAAATTAAATTATATAATTATTCATTTGTTATAATTTTTATTTTCCCTAAAATCGATTTCTGAAATTTTTTAAATCACTGTTATTAAAATATATACCATTAAATGATATAATATATAATTTGCTATAATTTTCTTTTTATCTAAAATTGTTTTCTATAATTTTAAAGATATCTAAATTATCAAAAGGTACAACATTTAATTATCTAATGAGTGTTAGTGTTTTCTGCTTTAGTTCTGTTAGTTTTGAGTTTCTGTTTTAGCACTATTCAAACCACGCTCGTCGCTGCGCTCCTCGCTAACCTATTTTTATTTACAAATTAGGGGAATAGGAATCGAAAATTAGTACAACAGGTTAAGATTAACAAAAACTACTGCACATTTTAATAATTAAATTAAATTTTAATTGATTTCAATATAGAAAATTATGTTTTATGATTAGGTATATATTTGTAAATGTAAATAGAATGAAGTTATACTTTTAAAAATATAGTGAGTACAATTATTTTAACAATCCATAAGATCAACTGATATTATAGATTAATAAATTAATAGAAAATGAATTTATATATTTAGAAAATTATAATAACTGCAATTAGAGAAAAGTAGCCATTAGTGCAATTGAAATTAGAGATTATAAAAATATAAGACTTGAGATTATATATTTTTTAAATTATAGTAACAGCAATTATAGAAAAGTAACCATTAGTGCAATTGAAAATAGACATTATAAAAATTATAGGACTTAAAATTATAGATTTTGAAAATTATGGGAAATGCAATTATAAAAAACAATACGTTATAGGAATTAATATTATAGATTTAAAAAATTATATCAAACACATTTATAGATTTTTAAAATTACAGGATCTAAATTTATAGAAAATGAATATTTATAGCAACTAAAATTATAGCTTCTGAAATTATATATATTTTTTTAGAGCATTTGAGAGGATACCTTTTTTTTCATAACTACATATTGAGAGAAACATATTAAACAAAAATTTAGTAAAAAGTAAAAAAACACAAGTTAATTTTCCAGTAAAATCCTACATACACAATAGTATTGGGACGTAAGTCCAATCCTTCTCATTTCAAATAGACACATATTGCTAGATAAACCCTGAAATTGTACAAAAATAAACTTAATTAAAGGAAAAACAAAGCATTTCCTTTTTCCCCTTAACAGCTAAATGAATCTTTTTCTTTATTCACGAGTTACCTTACAGGTCCCGGAAACCCAGTAAAGACAAAGTCCTCCTCATTTAGCCGATGATTTTTTGAGGCTATACCTAAGGAGTGGCCAGCTCTGTTGAGGTATATAGATGGAAAAGCCTTTTTCTACGGTTTGTCAGATAAAGTACATAGATTTTTTTATTATAAAAAGTCATTGATTCATGGTCGGATGTAGGGATCGAACCCATGACTTCTCAGCATAGAGTACTAAGCCTATGGAGGGGCCATAGACGGGCTCCCCCTTTCGCTAATTTTTTCCCTTTTGACCAGTTAAACGTGATGTTTTAAACGGGAAAGGCGATCTAGGGCGTCAAACTTAGTGTTTCCAATCATTAATTATAATGATTGTTTTTATTTTAACATAAATAAATCATCATATAAGTAAAATCCGTTGTGACAATAAAACGTCATAAAAATACAGTGGTATAGGGGCTAGTATTAGACGTTTACCTCCCCTCCCACCAAAACTGGCAAAAAAAATTGGTATATACTCAAAGCTTCTCAGTTGTGAGCCCACATCTTTCCCACTCGACCACGGACAATTATCTATCAATCATTACACCTTAAAGGTAGGAGTACACAAAAACGTTCTTAGACCTCAACATTCTTAGACCTTGGTTTCTCACCTTGGGGGTCACATTCAGATATAGGGGAGTTACATTACAATCTGTCTAAAATCTAAATATATAAAACTGTCATATCGCTGACTGACTGACAATCAACGCACAGCCTAAACCACTGAAGATATATATTTGAAAATTGGAAACTTCCAATTATTTGTTTTTGAAAACTATTTGTACCAAGTTTCAAGTTGATACACGCAGGGAATACGATTTTTGAAACTTGGTACAAATACTTTTCAAAACAAATAATAAAGCACATATTTTCAAAACAACCCTTAAGGAAGGGGTGTTAAATGGGGTGTTGTAAGGGGAACTTGTTTCGCATTTCAAAAATTTTCAGGACAGGACAGGAATATCAGGTACCTTTTTTCTTTTTCTTCTTCTTCAACTTCCGACTCACGGGGCAACTATGAGGGTAAAAAATAAAATTAAGGGAAACCACTTTGCATATTTACAGTAAATATGTCACTATTGTAATGTATGCTAGTGTAATATAATTATTTCATAATAGAAATTTCAAACCACACTTAGAGGCTTTTCCATCTAATTCCACCTCAACAGAACTAGCCACTCGTTAGGTATAACCTCACAAATACCATCGGCTAAACGAGGGAGACTTGGTCTTCCGCTGGGTACCCTGGAACCGTAACACGGTTTCGGGAGCTGTAAGGCAACCCGTGAAGAAAGAAAAAAATAATAATGCTAATGCCTACTGTAGATAGGTATATTTTTACAACTAACATAAATAAGAGAGATGCAGAATCCATTTTATTATTTTTCTATGAGCTTTCTGCCAGAGCTTTGTCCATTGATTTTTTAAATTGAATTTATCCCAAAGGAATTCCAGGATGAAAATCTCTACACAATATAACAAAATTGATCCCTTGCTGTATTGACATGGACGAAGGGCAAACAAACAAATACAATTTCACATTTATAATATTGGTTAGCATGAAAACTTTCTCTCTCTTCACTGGTTGCCTTGCAGCTCCCGAAATTGTGTTATCAGTCCCATGGTACCCAGCAGAAGATCAAGTCTCCCTCTTTTAGCCGATGGTATTTGTTATGGAAAAGTCTAGTTTTTAATGATAAAACCCTTTGGTACATGGCTGGGATCGAACTGAAAACTTAATATTGGCAAATCATTGGTGAACACTGAGTTAATAGTCATGGATTAGGCATCAATCTAGTTGATATGCTGTAAAGAAAACTTTTTTATATGAAAAAATTATTGCAAACTCACCATAGAATGCTTAGGTTTGTGTGTTCGAGCATTTAGATGTGTGTACTTCAGTGTAGAGTCTCGCAAAAGGTTGCCAACCAAGTCAGACTTAGATTCAGAGTCCTCTATGACAATCCAATGGAAGCTATTTACTAATAATAGAGTTTGAGACAACCTGTAAAAAATTCAAATCTCATTCATGCCAACAATAGTAAGCTCTTCTTTAAGAATATGTGCTTGAACTGCTTGTGATTTGGAGGGTACATAAAGCCTAATAATAAAGACTAATTCTAAAAATAATAGATGTAGCACAACTGGTCAACTGGCAAAAAGTGGAGACTGTTACATGTCTCTGGTGGCCATGAAGATGTGTTTCCTTGATTGTTTTTGGAACAATTATTTTCATAAGGTCATAAAGTTCTTAGTGGAAATAAGTGTAGCAACTTCCAGGCCAATTCCAGAATCTCTGTGCCCACACCAGAATTAAAAAGTAAATTATTTTGCCCCCTCACCCTAGCAAAAAAATCACTCAAAATATATTCATACTAGCTGTTTCCCACGACTTTGTACATGACTGTTTCAGAATTTTGGCAAACATAGGTACATAGCTTTTGTCATGTTCACCTCTGCTTACCCCGTTCCCGTCGTCATGCCGTGATGGTATATATTATGTTACTCAGGGATAATGTAGCATTACAATGGTGAAAGAATGATCAAAATCCGTACAGTAGTTTTTGAGTTTATTCGTAACAAACATACATACATACAAACATACAAAAATACAAATCTTTCCTCTTTAGTATAGATTAGGTAGGTTATAATGTAAATAATATAATAAGAAGTACGAAGATTCCATATCACGCCTTTGTGAATAACACACGCGCCCACCTAGACATGATGGGGAATCCAGTTTAATCCTATTCGTGCTGTGATGATTGTGATTAGTCGACGACTAATAAGACATATCACGGTCGGATATAAACACTATAAAGGCTATAATACTTGACATTGGCAAATCACCGATGAACATTGGTGGAGCCATAATAAAAGAAGAACTACAAATAGAGTCAGCGTTAGACATGAATATGAAGTAAGACAGTATCTTAAGCTGCTAATGAGGGCAAGGGCATGAATTTAGCATCTATGGAATTTTGAACAAACTGTGTCAAATACACTATGGATTTGAAACAAATTGCGTCCAGTTCACAGGGGGTGTAAGAGTTAATAAAAACCAGTCTCTAGGCCACATTACATCAACAAATTTGAAGAATTTCAATACATAATTAACATCTTTTTAGAAGGAAATTAGTGTCAAATATGTAAGGATTTCATTGGTACACTATTAAACAAATCATACAAGAATACCTTGCGATAGCATTACAAAATTCGTGGCAATGAAACGAAGAAGCAATTAATAACTGATGTAATCAAGGGCATAGTAATCACGAAATTACCTGGTTAGATCTGCCTTCTGGGTCAGGCGAGCGTATGTTGGAGTTATTCCATATATCACGGGGGATAATGATGGTACTGGTTCTGGTGCAAATTGGCACTGAAACACTGGTTTACTATTAATTAAAAATAATAACAAAAACACCAACATTCCCAAAAATAAATATTGCTTTTTGACGTTTATGAAATGCATCATAGTTTGTCACTTGATAACTAGGTCTACCAGTGATAATAATAAAAACACACTTTTACTAATTTAGTAAAACTAAATGTGATTAATTAACATTGTAAAATACGTTTATTATATTATTTAAAATCAAATATTAAATGCAAAAACCGTAATGCGGCTTTTCTACGTGTTGTTTGACGTACGAATGAGTGAGTGAATTGAATGGTGAAAGTGCGTCAATTTTGAACGAATGAAGTGACCGTCTAGCGACAATGGTGAACGCGATAAAAATAAATAAGACGAAAGTATCGCAGGTTATGCAGCCAACTGGTAGAATCTCTGTCGATTAAACATTTTAGAGCTGGCGGAAACTTGTACGTACTTCTACAGCCGCCGCCGCCGTGTGAACCGTGGCGTCCGTTAAGGGCTGCGACGGCCCGTCGTCGCCCTTCCGATCCGTCGGGGTCGGTAAGTTCAAAGGCGCGACGTCAAATACAACTTGAAATTGAAGACCCCTGTTACTAATTACCTACTGTTAGTGCTAAGCTTCACCTGTGTGGAATAAGTGATAGAGTCATTTTCAATAAGTAGGTAGCTACCTACTACCCTTAAGGCTTTAATAGCTGTAGATGGCCTTAACGATTTGGCCTCTGCACTAGTTTTAAAACACTCTGGAAATCGAGTCGCGGACGAATAAAGAGTAACTTGAAGACGTAGATGTGTCGTCTCATTGACTATTTTATATCTCTAGAGTCAAATTATAAGATAGATATTTTCCATTTTGTAGCCGAGTAAGTATTGTAAAATAGTGTGGAAATATAAACTATATCCACACTAATATTATAAATGCGTAAGTAACTCTGTATGTCTATCTTTTCCTATTGCAAGGATAAACCATGGATTTTTTATTTAGTTATTTATAAGTGGCCAGTTCTAAAAACTTTCAGTGTCGTCCTCATACTAAAACAGTAGAGGAAAAAAATATAACACTAAGAATAATATTTTCCCATCTTCTTGTCATATCTGTTTGGGCACTACGTAACTAATCTATGAACACCTTAAATTCTAAATTTTCGTCGTATTTAAGAAAATTTTAATTTTATGAACATATAAAAGGCTGTTACTTAAGAATTATTATTCAAAAAAGTTTTCATAGAATTATTTTGATTTCAAATAAGTTCTGTTTAGAAAACATTGAAGTATTATGTAAATTTTTTTTGTACTAGTAGGACTTTTGGTTTGGTCCACAATTTGAGTTGAATATCTACAAATTTTGCAATGCCACACTTGCCATCCCACCAATTTTCAGCCAAATCCGTTCTTTAGTTATAAATGGTGTAACTAACACGACTTTCTTTTATTTATATATAGAGATAAGAAAAGTATAATACAGCGCCATCTATTGACGTTTGCAAATACATTTTAGTACATATGTAAAAATCAAGATGACGCCACATATTCACAATTATAAATTATAATTATTTAGCTACCCCTACTCCAACCCTTACCACTACTATCCTATGTCCGTCTCCTGGCTCTAAGCTCCACAATTTTTCAGCTAAATCGGTGATCTTGAGTTATAAATGGTGTAACTAACTGACTTTCTTTTATATATATAGATTTAGGATTAGGGCGTCTGTACCAATGGGTTTTTTATACTTAACTTGTGTACCTACATAATCCGACAAACCATATTTAGAGGCTTCACCATCTGAATATACCTCAACAGAACCACTCGTTAGGTATAGCCTCACAAAATACCATTGGTTAAAAGAGGGAGATATTTGGTTTTCCGCTGGGTACCCTGGGACCGTAACATGGTTTCAAGAGGTGTTAGGCAACCCGCGAAGAAAAAAGGGATTAGTGCTATTTCAGTAATACAAAATTGTATGACTGCAGCCAAAATTATTGTGGTCTCTTTTTTCAGGAATATCAACAGGTGTTTTGCAGTGTGTACTTTAGCTGGTCTCAATAGATATTCTGCCAGGTGACTATATTTTTTCCACATGAGAGGTCCACATTCATTTGCATCATCAATGACCTAAAAGCCACACGAAATCTCGAGCCTCTACAATTACGCAGAGACATAGCCTCTCTTAGTGTCTTCTATCGGCTATATTACTTATGGGGAATGTTTAGCAGAACTCCATGACCTCGTCTCTCCGTCCTCTTTTCGCATCCGCACTGCTCGCACAGGATATAGATTTCATTATCACACTGCAGTGGACACGTTCTGCATACGAACAAAAAAATTTAGTGACTCGTTCCTGTGTCGCACTATCAAAAAGTGGAACGAACTTCCGACGTCGGTTTTTTCTCCTTTCTACAACCTGGGGACCCTGGGTCCTTCAAGCGAAGCGTGAATAAGCATCTCTAGTGGGCTCTGCCAGTCGCGCGCATTCATGGACCAAACAAACCAACTTAATAATCAGGTGGTGGCAAGGCAAGGTGACAATATGTCGTCTACTCTATAAAAAATATGTATAAAACTGTATCGTCTTCCGTATGACAGAATCTACATATCTTTGTGATACTAAGTCCTAACCCGGCGACTATACGTCGTACGTACCTATATGTCACGTAGTCCCTTGTGCCCACCCATTCGTCCAATCCCCGGCGCGCCGCCATACGGTCCGCCGAAATCGACCACAGAATCGTCCAATTCTTGTAATGAACGGTCCGCCATCCGTTTACAAATCGTTGTATTTGTGGTTGATTTCGATGGCCGGAACGATTTGTCACCATCGTCTGTCACACACACACACACACACACGGATATTTGACACTTTGTTTAATAGAATCTTGTGTGTCTGTTGAGTGAGTGAATGGCATGTGATCTAAATCGAATGGTTTACATCGCTAATGTGTGGCCTGTGTTCAATCTCGATCATACGGCTGGCTGGATCGAAAATTTTCAGTGAGACACCGGACCATTGCGTGGGCTACTTCATATTTACATATTACCTCTATAAGCATGTAAAATATTAATGTCCTTGACTAACTTTTGCACGCGGTTTCAGGACTATAAAACAGGATTTTTGTTTATATATTCATGTAAACTACAAAATTAAAATATGCATTTTAAAATTATAACAAATACATTTTTACAATTACAAGCCCTTTCATTTGACATGGCATATGATGCACTTGAAAAAAGTTATTTTTTACGTTTTTATTTTTCTCCAAAATTGAAATTCGATTATTTACGTTATATATGTATGTCCGTGATTCGGTCATGAAACTCTATAATTATATGTACCAAGTTTTTCGTCCAGTAGATTCGGAGATATAAAGCTATGGCAGAATAAGGGTTTCCGTTTTTTCATTGGACATTTTCGGGACCCTTAAAAGTAGCTCAAGACACTTCACAGCACTCAAGCTAATAAATATGCTCATTTAGGTACTTCTAAATTTCATTATACTTCCGTCTGTGTGCTTTTCCAATAAGAATTTGCACCAAGGAATGAGATAAAATCATTTCATTTCTTTTAGTTATATTTTTACATATTAATATAAAAAAACAAAAATATATAAAAATATAAAAATGGAGTTATCACCCGGAAGCGGGGTAAATACCCAAACTACCGTTGTTAGGGCTGCAGAGAGAGGAACCTTCTCACAATACGTGCCGTGTTGAGGAGTACTGCCTTCTGGATCTGGCCCTTGACCCAACCGCCAATCTCAAGGCTCCTAAGATGACGGTCAAAACTCTTGGCAAAAAGACCATTGACCGTCACGACTATCGGTACAATGATCGCCGACTTCACATCCCACATGTCGACAATCTCGTGAGCCAAGTCAAATTATTTTGATTGTTTATCTTTCTCAGCTTTCACAAGATTATCATCATTTTATTATCATCATCATCAGTAAAGTTATTATTTATTATCATTATTAATTGCAAAATAACGCTCTTCCATACAACTACAGTAATTGCGTTACCCCTTTGAATTTCTAGCGCAAGGCGTCTTAAAAAAGGCCTTAGATCTGCGATCACCAGAGGCATTGATTGAAAGTTTTCCAATCTTTTCGGCAAATATGTGACCACACACCCATAGTCTCAACAGCAAAGGCTATGAACTCAAATTGGTCGAGGAGTCCTGGATATTTACTTTTTTTAAGATTCTCAGCACTCAGTGCGGCAGCGCCGGCGACCCTAGAACCTGCTGAGAGATGACACTGTGCGGAGGTGTCGCAACATGTAACATCCCAAGCGAGTGCCTTTCCGCGGCTCCATGGTAGCAATGTAATGCCATCATCTCGATAGAATTCTGAAGGTTCGAGCTTGTTATTTCTTTATTTCTGAGGTTGTCTTGTCTTTGAATAATTGGACTCTTATATTGACAAATGGGAAGATGACCGGAGAGACACGTTGAAATTATATAATTCAATCTAAATTACGAGCTCCCAAAGAAAATCGTCCGTGGCATACGTCAATGTCTTGAGTGCTACGCCGTAGTCATCAGGTGCTACGAATCACGTAGAGGCTACATTTCGTAGGGTTTTATGTAGAGCATACGCGGATATTATTTATAAGAATTGGGCAGTTTAAATTTCATTACCTTGAAGATTTGAGATCCAATCGACACAATTCTTTCCAACGAATTATATCTTTGACGTATTTAGACAGCATACGCAATGTCTTGAGTGCTACGCCGTAGTCATCAGGTGCTACGAATCACGTAGAGGCTACATTTCGTAGGGTTTTATGTAGAGCATACGCGGATATTATTTATAAGAATTGGGCAGTTTAAATTTCATTACCTTGAAGATTTGAGATCCAATCGACACAATTCTTTCCAACGAATTATATCTTTGACGGTTTAGACAGCATACGCAATGAAAACTCGCTAGGGCTAACTTGTACCCCGACTGGATTTACTAATACTATTATTGCTCAGCCCCTAAACATGATAAGGACATGTTAAATACTCTTAAACTCTTAAATGTCACAGACAGATACGGTTACTTTATTTTAATTACAGAATGCCGAATTTCTGCGCTAAGTAGTGAAAAGGAAATATTAATAACAGCAACCACCTGAACAATATCTACATTATTATGTTAATTAACGGAGTTTAATTTTAGTTAATTTAATATATTAAGTTAAATATTTCCGAGGCCATAATGTGAAATATTCACGGTATTTAGGTTAAGTTAACATTCATCCATACATTATAGCTATATTATGGTACCTAACTTTGTATATGTGAATTTTTTTTTGAAAGGGGTTTGATGATAATACAAGTGATAATAAGGAAAACAAAGTTAAAATTTAGTACCAAAATATCTTGACATTTTATCTGGGATTAGCTTTCCGCCCCCGGTTTCGGCCGTGGATATTTTTAAACGAAATTAAATATAGCCTATGTTACTCAGCGATATCGTAGCTTTTTATTCGTGAAAGAATTTTTTATATCGGTTCAGGTTTGATAGATTACATATAAACTTACTTTACCTCTTTAAAATAATATAATCTATACTTATATAAAATTCTCGTGTCACAGTGTTTGTAACCAAACTCCTCCGAAACGGCTCGACCGATTTGTATGATTTTTTTTGTGTATATTCGGTAGGTCTGAGACTAGGTCGAAAACTATTGTTCATCCTCCTACCCCCACCCCCCATTTTTAAATCGCGATTTTAGTATTTTTGTATGAACAATATCCAAAGTTAGTGGTAGTGGTAGTGGTAGGGGTAGGCGTAGGGGTAGTGCAGACAAGCCAACGTTTGGGCAGGACAACGTCTGTCGGGTCCGCTAGTATCCTTCGCATACTGCTCCGCGCTCCTTTTGGCCGTAGCGTGATGGTTTATGGCCTATAACTATCCTCAATGAACGAGCTACGCAAAAAAAATTAAACTGACTAGTGATGGTATATGGTGGTTTTGCGCAACAAAGAAGTGCTAACATTATTATGCAAACTTGTTTATTTGCGTGTCGTCGTAAGTTACGATTTGAGTAGCGAAACACCGGTTGGCGCACACTTATCTACTTAGCACCAAATGGGTTTGTGTTCATTTGTCTGTAAACTGACAAATAAAGATATTTGAATTGATTTGATTTGATTTGAAATAAATTAACTTTAAAAAAAAGTGTATCGACTTCAAAAATTTGCACTGAAAAGTAAGAAATAATAAATATTTCGTCGTAGAATTTGAAGACGGTTGGTGCCAAATTAGGATACAAAATAATAAACATCTAAGAAGATAAAGATCTGTTCAATATTATCTATGTTTGTACTGATGATCGTAGGTTCCTAATTAATTGTCTAGATTAGTGAATTTGGGAACTAAGTTGATTCTAATTTGGCACCGTCTTCAAATTCTACGACGAAATATTTATTATTTCTTACTTTTCAGTGCAAATTTTTGAAGTCGGTACACTTTCTTTTTAAAGTTAATTTATTTTTCCCTTTTAAGGGATTTTGCTGCCCTGAGAGACAAATAATAACGCATATAAAAAAAAATGGAAAAATAAAAAGAAAATACTGCTGTGGATGGGATTTGAACCATTTGCATCCTGAGCTGCACCAATACCATACCATACCTTTAGCCGTTAGACCACCGTCGATACAAAAATTGACAACTTCGTGTCAATAGCAACCGTTGCTAAGACTTTTCTCTGATACATAATTTTCATCCGAAAACAAACAAACAAAATCCGAGACAAATTACTGAATTTCTGAAAAACTACTGAACCGATTTTCGTCATTATGTCTGTAAGATAATTTCGAAAAATTACTATATCCTTAAAAAAATAAGTCGTCAAAATGGGTACATAATTTCATCGAGATATTAAGAAAAATGTACTTATAAAATCAGTTTTTTCAAAATTTCTGAAAAAAATGGGACCACCTGTGAAGTATACCCTTTCGAACAAAAAAAAATTCCAAATCGGTCCAGGCGGCTTCAAGTAATCGGGGAACATACATAAAAAAAAAGATTTCGACGAATTGAGAACCTCCTCCTTCTGTTTTGAAGTTCGGTTAAAAACTGACCATCACGATTTTTATCCCAAATTATCTCTGTTGGCAGAGACAATCGAATGCCATTTGTTACGATCCTGACATACCTCTTTCGCTTCTTTTATATTAATCATACCTTTCATACGTGCTCGGCGATTGTGTGTACTTTTAATATTTCCATCGATCAATAGATTTTTTTATATGTTCAATAAAAAACAAAAAAACTGACCATTAGCATTTTAGCAACTTATTCAATATATCTAAGTGAAATAACTGTTATTTTTTTCTATGGGTTTTATTGAATAGTTTCGTTGATATCGTTTTGTGTTGCGAGACAGAGCTCTAGAAAAATAGTTAATTGGACGTCTAATTTGCGGGTACATAGTGTTTTCTATCATTATTTATAAATTATTATGTTTGTATTTTAGCATAACTTCTATAAGGGACTGAAAAAATTGTTTGGTAATTTATCGCTTCACGCCCCCATTATGAAAGTATTGAATTTTTTCGACAAGTTTCTGAAAGCCTTGTTAAAGTTAATAATTAAAGTTGGTATCAAATTTCAAGCTGATCGTTCATTTAGTTGTTTTTATTTAAATGTTTGAATTTGATTTTGAGTGTATTCTTAGATTTAAGTGAAAATTAAATGCTGTTCGCACTTGAGAACGACTGCACCAGGTTTTTAGGGAAAGAAAAATTTTAATAGTTGCCCAGAAGATTGGAAAATTTGGGAAAAACTGAAACTGCTTTGTTTCTATGGGAATTTTGTATGAACTCAAGACCATAATAGGGGATGAAAGTTAATCTGGGCTCCACGGGCGAAGCCGGGGCGGAAAGTTAGTAATAAATAAATATTTATTTTACAAAATGTCTAATAGGTAGCATTTTTTTACTCACGCTCTTATTCTGAGCATTATTAACGTATTTGAAGATTCTACGTCATTTGATAGTTGTGATTAGTCAGTGATTAATAAGGCATATTGCAGTTAGCGGGATCATCTTAGTTACCGATTGATCGGCATTAATATACTATAAAGGCTATAATACTAGACATTGGCAAATCATCGATTTACATTGGTGAAGCCAAAATAAAAGAAGAACGTGAAGAATTTGAATTAAATACAATACAGAATATGGAGGTTAGTTGACATGCAATACACGATATATCGTATTGCAATGTGTTATATATGGAATAATAATAATAAATGTAGATATTTACATCATACTATATTTACTAATATAATATTGAAGTCTGTCTTCTGTCCATCCGACAGATAGTTTTAAAACCAAAAGTATATTATTAATGTACAATAAAAGGTGGTATATGTCAGTCTCTCCGCCCTTAATTGAGACTGCCGCTTGTAACTGTAGTGGGCAGTATCTGGTTGACATGACGCCGCCACTCCTCGCCATCTTCGGTTATAACTTTGTAGTGTACTCGCCCTAGCCGCTTCGTGACCGTGGCGAACTGCCACCTCTCCCTCCCGGGGTATGACCGCACCTGTACTCTATCTCCTGGTGCAAAATGTTTACTTAGGTGGGCGGTTGCTGTTGTTGTATGTTCCTGATTCCTGTTGTGCCCCACACCGAACATCACGTCTAAGTTTGTTCGGACGTCCCTTCCGAACATCAATTGGTATGCAGACTGTCCTGTAGAGTTTGGTGTGCGTCTGAGTTGGGATTTAATGGTCAACAGTTTATCATTGATAGTTCCAGAACTATCCGCCATACTTCTCAAGGATCTTTTAATTGTTTGTACAAATCTTTCCGCTTGCCCATTGTTGTATTTAAGGAATCAATTGATCCGTGTTGAGACTATGCTGATCGGTATGCGTAAACCTTTACCCTAATGTAATCTTACTCACATTTTAAAATGGGATATAAAAAAATAGTTGAAATTTCTATTTCCCCGTTTTCACAACTTACAGTGATGCGAAGGGGAAATTTTACAACAACGCACTTTGATTCGCAATTACATCGGATACATATTATTTTTCATTTTAGCTTTTTTTTTATTCTTCACGGGCTGCTTTACAGCTCCCGGCCCCAGGGTACCCAGTGGAAGACAAAGTCTTCCTCATTTAGCCAAATATTGAAGATTTTTGAGGCTATACCTAACGAGTGGCCAGCTATGTTGAGGTATATAGATGGAAAAGCCTCTTTGTACGGTTTGTCTGATAATGTACATAGATTTTTTATTATAAAAAAATTGGTACATGGTTGGTTGTAGGAATCGAAGCCTCGACGTCTTACCCACTTGACCACCGACGCCCCTTTTTTTTCATTTTAGCTTAGTAATTATAAAAAAATTAAATGCGTTTTAAAAAGAAAACAAAGTACAGGAGTGTGTCAACGCAGGTAGTGTGTGCTCATCGAGGCATTTCATTGTGAAGAGATGTAGGGAGGGGGAGGTAGGAGTGAGCTCTCGCCTGGTGATACAGTAGTCTTGGTGTTGTCATACTAAGGGACAAAAAATTTTAACAAAATATAGGTACTTTATTAAAATTTTAAAATGGAAATGGTAATTCAGGTCCCGCAGCTGCACCAAGCTCGATGATGATGTTGGTTGATAATTGCGAAGTCCAGAGGGTGGACATAAAATCCACACTACGGTAACATTCACACGTTAGTACATTTGTCTATCAATAGATGGCGCCACTAGTCCATAATCAATTTTACACAATTTAATTATCTATTTTATTCCAATTAACTCCTGACCGTCCAGATTCCTGCTCGTGCATAATTCCTTGGAGGAATATTTCATGTAGGCTGAAATATTGCTACAATAAAATTGTATAATAACTAAAATGGAAGCGGGAGGGACACATTGCAAGACAAAGGTGCCCAGGCCCACTCGTTCGTCCAATCGCACCGCCCAATCCACCGAAATTCGTCCAATTCTTGTAATGAACGGTCTGCCATCCGTTTTCACATCGATGTATTTGTGGTTGATTTCGATAGCCGGAACGATCTGTCACACACACACGGATGTTTGACACTTTGTTTAATCGAATCTTTTGTGTCTGTGTGAGTGAGTGAATTGCATGTGATCTAAATCGTATGATTTATATCGCTAATGTGTGGCCTGTGTTCAATCTCGATCATACGGGTGAACGGACCGAAAAGTGCGTGGGGTACTTTAAAGACAAGCGATGGTCCCAAGTGGTGACGGAGTGGTAGGGACCGCCAGGGACACGACGATGCAATAGACCACGAGATTATTGGACGAATGAGCTTCTGCGGATAGCTGGACATACCTGGATGACCATAGCTCATGATAGAATCGAATGGCAGTCTCTATTAGGAGGCTTCACCTGCGAGGGATTCAACTTACATTTAATTTTTTTATGTGTTTGAAATAAAATGCATTCCGCCCCGGTTTCGTTACCTACCGCGAATGCGCGTTAACTGTCAAGTGACCACATGCGCGTGTTGATATTTTCATAGAGTTTAAAATGGCTGTATAAGACATATCCTCTACCCTTTCTGCATTAAAAAAAATTACAATACCGTTTTTGTATGAAAACTTCGGTACTATACATATTACAGACGCGTATATATAAAACATATCATTATTAAGTATAATTCTATTTTGTAATAGAGACTTATATAATAATAATTATTATTGGTTATGATATTGTGGGAATTTTCTTAGAGTTGGCAACACTGTGCGTCCCGGGCTCACCTGTATATCCCCGCCCGCCCAACGCATCGAGGGCGGCCGTCCCAGCGGCATTGGCAAGCCAGCCTTGCCTTAGTTCGGACCTAGATATCGCGAATGTCGCTTTTTAACGACAAACCACTTGTTGAATCCCCAGTGCCCGCGACTTCGTTTAGTCATAGTCTATAGTCTAACTTTGTGATGTATTTTTCTACTCTTTCCACCTGTCTTCCTTCCAAATTGATTAGAAATGTTGTCTTTGTGAGTTGTTGAAAGTTTTAGAAATGTTAAAGATGTTATTATCTTTTTAACTGTTAACTGTTGTAATTAATTAAATATATTTAAAATAATTTATATTCGTCGCTGTAAAATATTTAACTGAATCGTGAGGCGTGCATCGTGTCGGTAAGTTAATTTAAATTTCACTTTAATTTTAAGTCGTACCCTCCGGATTTGCTAGGCGGGGCCTGCGCGTTTTCTGTTAACTATTTCTATTTTTTAAATTGCAGTAAGTATTTAGTTAGGCAATGTAATTAAGGATAGTACGATAGGTATTTTATTTTTTAAAGTAGGGAAAAATATATGATTTTGTTTTCCTACAATTAGAGCTTCAACTATTCAAGACTTCAAAAGAAACCAGTTTTTTTCTTATTCACGGGTTACCTTAAGGCTCCCGAAACTGTGTTATGGATCCCAGGGTACCCAGCGTAAGATTAATTCTCCCTCGTTTAGCCGATGGTATTTGTGAGGCTATATCTAACGAGTTCTGTTGAGGTATATTTAGATGGAAAATCCTCTAACTGTGGTATTTCTGATTATGCACATATGTTTTTAATTATAAAAAATTGGTGTATTACTTATATGCAGATTTTTAAGTCCGTTTGTCTGTGTCTATATGACAAGTTGACAACGCCCTTTTTCAAAGGAACGTCTCATAGTTAGACATTCAGTTCAAATTTATTTCAAGCATCTAATTTACTGTGAATAAGTGCTCTGTAATTTTACAAAATAATATTTGTCTGTCTTTAATAAAAATTAATAGGCTTTGTCATTTTGATAAATCTTTGAACAAAACAATACACACTTTATTAGGTATATCGATAGATGGCATCAAAAATGAAACAAAGCACGATCTACGAGCGTCATTAGTTCGGCGCGGCAACGTTTTAGTAATAAACGCTACATATTTGTCATGATAGAAATAATTACATACTCACGCCTGGTACCCAAAGAGGTAAGCAGAGAGGATTGAGCGCCACTTATCTCGGTCTTTCATACTTCTTGTGCTTCATCCACTTCCATACACGTTTCATACATGTACGTTCATAGAGATGAATCCATAGCGTTGTAAGTAGAGCGTTGAACTTAAAACCAAGGTTTAAATCTTATACTCGTACCAAAAATGTTAAAACACTCTTCAAGAGCAAATATCTTGAAATTTTTTGTGTGTGTGTAACCTATAGTCTAATTTATCAAAGGGCAAAGTATCAGGGGAAATTACGGAAAATTATTTTATAAAAATCCTTATTGGTCAAACTAAATACGTGGGTTCTCAATTCGGTTGTAGGTATTATTTTTTGTGTGTGTATTGTTTCACCAATTGTAAAATGATTTTTGTAGTTTCTTTTTTAATCGATTGTGAATAAAATTCTTTCTCGTTGGTCCAATTTTTAATTTGGTGAAAGTTGGTTCACTCATAACTCGATAAAATGTATAATTTTTGTAATTATTATTAATATCAGCAAAATCATCATAGTTCTCGCCAATTTTGGGATAATTTCTTATTATCAAGAGATGGGATATAAAAAATACTGGCCAAGTGCGAGTCGGAGTCGCGCACGAAGTGTTTATTTATTTATATTAGGGAAACAAACAGTATACAAAATAACAAAATTTCAGACACAACATTAATAATCCATATTTACCAACAAAGTTTCCACACATTAACTACACATAGGTACACAAACACATAACAAAATATATAATAAAAGACATTAGAATCAAACAATAATAACTTAATAAACTTAATAAACAAAATAAAAACACCACTCAGCTATCATATGATACATTCAGGGCTTTCTTAAACTTAGGAAGATTGCTACCGAATATATCCACATTACTATATCTCTCATTGAATATATTGCATGAGAGGTTGATAAATATATTGCAATGTTATTTGGTTTTACATAATTGTAAACCAAACACCTGCTTAATCTTACTGTTTATACGAGGACATCTGAAATCAATCATATTCAAAAGAGAAGGAGAATCTACTAAATAGTTTATTATTTTATATTATAGAAATATTAGATCACCATTATCCGCACCATTATCTATAAAAATGGCAATAAATCACGTTTGTTGTATGGGAGCCCGCTTAAATATTTATTTTATTCTGTTTTTTAACCGAATTTCAAAAAAGAAGGACGGGGTTCTCAATTCGTCGGAATCTTTATTTTTTTTATGTATGTTTATGTTTTATGTGTTGAAGACGCCTAGACAGATTTGGAAATTTTTTTTTGTTTGAAAGGGTAATACTTTTTTCAACCGTCTTCAAATTCTACGACGAAATATTTGTTATTTCTTACTTTTCAGTGCAAATTTTTAAAGTCGATACACTTTTTTTTTAAATTAACTTATTAGTATTTGTTGTTATACAAATACAACAACCGGGTAGTAAAGAAGTGGTGCAGTAAAGAAAATCTAATTTTACCCCTTTTACATTACTGAGAAAAATGCATTATACTTTCGATGACCCTGCCTCTGTCTACGTTTTCCCATGACGGAAATTTACTAGATTTACTAGACCTATTACTAGATGCTACCTAAGGTTTCGCTCGTATTGTTTTGAAATCTAATCAATCTATCTATCTATCTATGTATCTATCATCACGCCTTTTATCCCAAGAGGGGTATAGGCAGAGACAATCGAATGCCATTTGTTACGAGCCTGACATACCTCTATCGCTTCTTTTATATTCATAATACCTTTCATACATGCTCGGCGATTGTGTGTACTTTTAATATTGCCATCGATCAATACATTTTTTTCACAATAAAAAAAATACCCAAATCGCTTTAAATAAAATTTGATGAGTTCTCGATTTCTCCAGGATCCCATCATCAGATACTGACCTGATGACCATGGGATCAACTGAAAAGTATAGCCTTTCAAACAAAAACAAATTTTCCAAATCGGTCCAGGCGTCTTTAAGTAATCGGGGAACATACATAAAAAACATAAAAGACGAAGACGAATTGAGAACTGTCCGAAGATAGCACTGTCTCCTCCGATTATCTATGTGAAAAAAAAAATCACTTCGATACGTTACAAAACAAATAACGGATTCAACATCATTATCATGGTGACCGACGCACGCGTTCCATCGTGACATGATGGGGAATCCGGTTTAATCCCGCCCGCGCTGTGATCTTGTCTTGGCTTATTTTTTTACCCCAAAATAGGCATTTGCAGCCAATTTAGTGGTAAATAAGGCCTTGATAGGTTCCAGCTGTTTCAGACACTCTGTTAATTTAAATCTGTCTGAACAATGGAGGTTTTGAATTTAAATTGAATTTGCAATATTGAAATGGTTTTTGTGTGAGGCCGGAAGTGTTGGGTCCCCTCCTCGCCGTTTGAAAATTGTTTTGAATAATGTTAGGGAAACCACATAGACAGATATTTAAGGCCCGGATTTTGTTATACGAGGTGAATATTATCCTACATATTTTTTTGTTTAGCATCTGCATATCGATGGTGCTTTTCACTACATAGTATAAAACAAAGTCGCTTCCCGTCTGTCTGTCCCTATGTATGCTTAGATCTTTAAAACTACGCAACGGATTTTGATGCGGGGCATGCTACTATAATTATGCATGATATAACATGCATAATATAGTAGAGAAACACTGATAATTTTAGAGGTTTCTAATGTGATGTCGTAAATAAACACATTTTTTTGCGCTTACATTGCAAACGCTGGCTGAACCCTACGAGATAGATCAAAATAATGTACTACAATATTGTACACCTTAAAAAGGTCTACAAAAACGTCTGCAATAGTATATTCTATCTCTTAAGTAGCCCACAGACTGGTCCGGCATCGCACCGAAAATTTTCGTTCCGGCCGCCTTATGATCGAGATTGAATAAGGCCCCACATTGGCGATGAAAATCATACGATCTAGATCGCATACAATTCACACACTAACACAGACACATATCATTCGATTAAACAAAGTGTCAAACTATCAGGTATTGTGTAATGGGTATGGATGTGTGTGTGTGACAGATCGCTCCGGTCATCGAAATCAACCACAGATTTAAACGATTTGAAACTGATGGTGGGCCGCGCGTACAAGAATTGGATGAGTCTGTGGTGGATTTCGGTGGACCGGCCGGCGACCGGCAGGGGATTGATCCAATCAGTGGGCGCCTTTAGGGATAACCCACAATAACCATTTTTTATCCTTTACTTTTACGAGAAATAACGGCTTATTTACGAAGCGATTTTAAGCAATACAGCAATAATCCTTATCCAATTAAGTACCTTAAATATATTGTGCATTTAATATAGATCAATATGACCCTTTACAGCATGTAATTTATCTGAATATTTTTGAAGATATTACAGATTTAAAATGCAGGGACATAGCGGTTGCGGCGGTACCGGCCTAATGATAATAATTGTATATATTATAAAGACATTCTGTAGTATTTAGTATCAGCATTACACCCGTGCGGAGCTGGGGCGGGTTGTTATTCATTAATATTTTGAGTAAACTGATTGAAATATGACGATGATTGTTGAAGTCGGGGACGTTGGAAAAAGTCAAGGTGACTGGGCGCCAGGTAGGCATAGGTCGCTAGTATCTCTAGTACCGGTCCTTATCTTTTTCTTTCTTTACGGGTTGCCTTTCAGCTCTCCAAATCTTCGGCTAAGTAAGGAAGTATTTGGGTACGCTGGGGCCGTCAACGGTTCCCGGGAGCTGTAAGACAACCCGCGAAGATTTTTTTATTTTTTATTTTATAATATCAAAGGTGTCTTAATAATATGAATATAAAATTAATTTTCAATAGCTTTATTTAACAATATTGTATCAGTTAATAAGCTAGAAAATCATTCAAACCTGTTTTGAGTGGGCACTTAATTAAAGATTTAAACTTGAAAACTTAGATAATATTTATTAGGTTAGGTAGCTCGACTTACCTGAAAGTCCATGAAGTTCAAATATAATTTGTATATTTTATCAAGTGGCTGTGATACAGTTAACAACGGATAAGCAGCGTATTATAGAATAAGTTTATACTAAGTATTGACTGAGAACTAAAAATATCTCAATTCTTACCTAAGCTCAATGAAACATCTCTGCATATCTTGGGAATCTATAGGTAATTATTTCCTATGTGAATCTTCAGAGAAAATTATTTTATCCCAAGAGGGGTAGGCAGAGACAATCGAATGCCACTTGCTTCGATTCTGACATACCTCCTTCGCTTCTTTTAATATATTTATTCTAACCAATTCGGCGCCAGGCCAACTCGGCGCGAGCCGACAAGTAAATGATTCCTTCATCCGAAGGGCGGTCTATTGAATACGTTTCCCGAATTGGATAGGTTTGCTTAGCATGCCCATTAATGCAAGACAATATTAAACTTTTATATAGGCTTTTACTTTATTAAAGAAAACGCAAACATAAAAGCGAGCATTGTATACTACTAGCGCTTTGAACTTTAACATTATTTCTCATTAGGTAATTTAATCAAATGATAAAAACTTGCGAGAACTATTCATTGCATAATAATTTACTAAATTCTGAGACTACCTAAAATTATAAAAACATAGTAACAACAAAATATATTTTTTTGCTTCTTTGTGAGGTGCCCGTTTTTTTACCAAATTAATGTATTTAACGATACAAAGATGCCCTGCATGTACACAAAGGTTTTTATAAATTTATTTTATTTTTTATTCATATTTATTATGAAAAGTTGGTAGCAGGACATCGGCCTCAGTTAAAGTTAAAAAAATATAGGAAAGCAGACGAAATAATATTCGCAATCGTAAATGACTATCAAAATAGAAATTTATTAGAATATTTGAGAGGCATTGCCCATATTTTATGAAATGCACTAAGTGATCATAAGTTTTAAATTTTGTTATGAATAAAGAAATAATTATTATGTTTATTTTTTTATTACTCCTGCTATATAATATACTAATATACAGTAAGCTATACATCCGTGATTGGGTCATCAAACTTATTACTTACCAAGTCTTAACAACTTTTTTCGTAGATTCTGAAAAACAAGCTGTGTCAGACGGACGGACAGACAGACAGACAGACACAAGAGTTATATTATATGGTTTCCCTAAAAACCCTAAACATTACGTAAACACCGTATACACTCTTTATAATTCCCCTAGCCTTAAATATAGATTTCAAGATTTTTTCCATGTTATTTTACATCTAAATCGGTTCAGTGGTTTAGTCGTGAAAATGTAACAGACAGATAGAGATTCGAGTTATATCGCATTTATAATATTAGTATGGAAGGATGGATATGGATTTACACGTGCGCTGGCGCCGAGTTGGCGGCGGCGAATCGGTCGCTTTTAAGTAGCTGAAACTACAGTGCCCACGTTGACGTTGAAGCAGGAAGTCGTTTCGTCACGCGCGCTGTTGGTAAGTAATCCGATTTTAATTTCCGACGCGGCCTCACGTCGGTACTTACGTAACTTTTTGTTTTATTTTTTTTATAGATATTATGAACAATGGACATACCAGGGTCATCAGGTAGTAAAAGAAATAGTTCTGCGACAGATTTACAGCAGTCGAAGAGATCTCGGACATGTATAAATGAATCAGATCCAAATTTTGAGCAAGTGATTCAAAGCTGGCTTGCGGATGAATATTCCAGTACTTGGTTCTGATAAGCCAGAGATGTCTGAAGATGTGGCTGAAGAAGAAAAGACATGAAAGACAAGTATCGTTCCGGGTTCAATTTTTACTCGACCCAAAAATACAAAGCACCAATTTTCATTAATAGCATACTATTCGGAGGACACGTAAAACCGGCTTCCGAACTTCTAAAAATAACAGTTATTTTCGTCTGTTAAATACGTGAGAAATCTAGGTCCATTTTAGGTCCATCAACAGACTAGCCACCTGTGGTTTAATATGGACAACTGGCAAAAAGTAGACACTGTTAATTTTTTTTAATACTTAAGTGTCGCCAAATAAATTCTACTAAATATAATTAATAAACACAACTTTGAAGAAATCAATGAATATAATAATGTTTAACCGCTTCGAAATCGATCTCACACTTAAAAATGTAGGTGACAAACGTAACTACTGCTATAGTACATTACTACGACAATTGTCGAATATGTGACTCGTGTTACTGAATTTGTATGGTAACTACGGAAAAACTACAACTAGCTATTGTAGTTTACGTAAGACTTACTACTATAGTTAACTACAGAAACTCATGTTGCGTACAACGTGTAGTTAGACTGTGGACATTTCTTTTTTCAGAAGGTTTATGTTCCTACAATTTTTTTTTCTGAATAGTATGTTAGTCTCATGCAAGAAAAAATATTGTTTTGAAAGGAGAATTTTTTATCTTTTGATTTTTTTAGTCTAAGAGTTAGTTTTTTTCTCAAAATTTAAGCCAAATAATAATGTAGTCTTTAATTAAAAAATTTAATAAAGTTGATTATATCTTTGTATACTTAGTTTTCTTAAAACCTTTTATATTTTCATCATAACGCAGTATCAGATATTTAAATGATCACTTTCTTTAAAAAACTTAACAAGATTTAAGCGGCCTCTCAGGCCTCACGTCAGTACTAACGTTACAAAAAATGCTTGTCGGTACTTAAAGGTTAAAGTTGTTTTATAAGCAGCTACATGATAAATTACCTTTTCATAGAACCATTTTATAAAACAAAACATTTACAATGGAGATAATGAATATGCTAGGGAAAACAAAGATCCTAAATTTTAAACAAGAGCGAATTTAATTATTCTTATCAAGCTTACTTTTAATTTAAATTTCTTAAGATAATATAAACTTAACTAATATTTTGTAGCCTGAAGGCTTTATGCGTTAGATCGTAGCCAGACACATGGAAAGCCTGTTACTGAGGTGCTTTTCAATATACAAGATATTCTTAGAATTTTTAAATAAAACTTATATAAAAAGGTTTATATGGCTGAAGTCAAAGGCAATGCTGGCAGAACACGACCAAGGTGTACTTTTGTTGAACACATAAAAATGTATTGATAGATGGAAATATTAAAAGTAATCACAATTGCCGAGCATGTAATGTATGAAAGGTATGATAAATATAAAAGAAGCGAAAGGTTTGTCTCTGCCTACCCCTCTTGAGATAAAATGCGTGATAATAGAAAGATTATGTAAAACTAGCTTATCGCCCATGGAAATTTTCCAAATGTAAAAAAAATCCATTTAGGAGTTAAATTTTCAAAAACGCCGAAGTAGGTACATGTTTTATTAATTCTACGAAATTATAAGTTATATTTGTCTAGAAAAATATGATTGCCCAACAAACTATTAGAGGTGGAATTTAAAGAAATCGCTCAATAAAAATTAAAATTTTGTATACTGATTCTAGTCTGACATATCTACTGTTCTAAGATTAAAATATCACTATCTAAATGAGGAAGCTTTATCTTTGGGTACTCAGGATCGGTAAGAAGGTACCCGGGAGTACCTACGGTAACCGTGAAATCAGATAAAATCCAACCCATTCCCTTTAACGTATCAAGTTTCCAAAGAATCCATTTGCTAATGGCTCTGTTTGTAACTTGAAAGAGATTATTAAGAGGTCTTGAATTTTCACAAAGGGAATTAATTTTCAAGTATCCACTTACATACAAAAAAATGTAAAAGTTACATACTATGGTTGGTTTTACTAAAACCGCGCACCAAGGGTTCTGTAATCCTGACTAATATTAGAAATGCGAAAGTGTGTTTGTGTGTTTGTTGAGTCTAGAAGTGACATAGGTCACTTTTGTCTCTGAAATCTTTAGGAATAAATTCTTGCCACATTTTCAAAAAAATTAAAAAAAAAATGAAGAAAGAAAGATTGACTAAAAAGGTGTATATGGCTGAAGTGAAAGGAAATGCTGGCAGAGGACGACCTAGGTGTACTTATATTGAACATATAAAAAATGTATTTATCGATGAAAATATTAAAAGTAGGTACACACAATCGCCGAGCATGTGTGAAAGGTATGATGAATATAAAAAAAGCGAAAGAGGTATGTCAGGATCGTAGCAAATGACATTCGATTGTCTCTGCCTACCCCTCTTGAGATAAAAGGCGTGATGATAAATAGATAGATACACCTAACGAGTAGCCAGTTCTGTTGAGGTATATTTAGATGGAAAAGTGTGGTTTGTCGGATTATGTATAAAATAACCATTGGTTATGTACCGGGATCGAACCGTATACCGCCAAGTTAATATCAGACGTCTTAACCACTCGGCCACCGACGCACCAATATAATACATACATTTATATATAATACAAATAAATAAAATTGAGGTGTTTCTCTGTGATTTCAATATTAATACCAATACATACATACATGACGTGTCTGTCCGTCCATCTGTCTATATGTGTTAATGGTTACTGCTCCTATAACTTTGCTCAATAATTGGGCTATCAAATGTAAAAATATTTTTTTAATTCCGACTCGTAGTTACAGAGAGCGTAATGTTTATATAGAAGAATTTACTGAGAAAACTAAGTGGATTTTATTGAAACTTTCAAGGATTATTGAAACTTAGAATTTACTTTTGTTCCATCTGAAGGAATATTTACTGCGTTCATAGGATTGCTTCAGCAGAGATATTTAAGAGCAAGCTTGTAGTCGATAAAATAACCAAGGATAAGATAAGATAGGCCAATAATCACGTACCAGAAACACGAGAAAAACGATGCTCCCTTAATGATACCATCAAAAGGGCTCTTGCGTCAATAGACGAACCTGCTCTCCTAGAGCCAACGGGAATAATCCGGGAAGACGGCAAGAGACCCGATGGAATGACTCTGATTCCCTGGGAGCGAGGTCGGGCCCTTGTATGGGATGCTACGTGCGTGGATACATTAGCCCCGTCTCATCTCAGGGAAACAGCAATCAAAGCGGGAGCTGCGGCGGAAACCGCAGAGTCTAACAAACGGCGCAAATATAGTTCAATTATTGAAAACTACAAATTTGTGCCGTTTGGTATAGAAACTCTAGTTCCGTGGGGTTCAAATGCCAAAAATTTTATTAAAGATATACCCTCTCGACTGATCATCTCTTCTGGTGACAAGAGGGCTGGCTCCTTCCTCGCTCAACACATCAGCATCGCGATTTAGCGGGGGAAATGCAGCCAGTATTCTTGCCACTATTCCACACGGACCTGTTTTATTTAGTTATTTTTAATCTTTAGATTTGATTTAAGGTTTTTATATTAATAAATAAAATAAAAATATATATGAAAAATAAATACAAAAACTATTAGAAATAAAGTAGATTTGTGAAATTATCTATTATAAATATGAGAAAATTTATACATTAGTAAATGAGAACTCCAGTCGCAAAATCGGTTGAAAATGCGCATGAAATTGATGACTTTCATGGCTTTATAAAACTTAGGTGTAACTGATTTTCATTTAAAATTCATACTGTGTTAAATATATTTATCTTTCGAAAGCGGTTCATGAAATGAAAATTTCATCTGAAATGATAGTTGCGCTATTAGTCCTGTGACAAACAGACGGACAGGCAAATAGTAGGTGTAATGGTTTAATTTTGGTGACGGAACCCTAAAAAGATTAAGAATGACAAATTATTCTTCGTCAAATATCATACATTTAATTAATATTAATGCTGCACTTTCGTTAAACACGAAAGTAAATAATAAGTAATACTTTTTTCGTAAATTGAGATTAATTGTTGATTTGTGGTAGGGTTATGAAAAAATATTGTCACTGTCTTTATTTTCTTTGTCAATACTTACATATTCTATTCTATTCTACGGAGTCGGAATTAAATGTTTAGAATGGATTTGCACCCCACATGAACAAAACTTCTCATATTTTAACCGGATTAAAGTTCTGATATTTAATTCAAAATCTATTAGCTTACTGTTGCCGTTTGTGAACCATTATTGATTATTATACTAGTCCCTCTTTTGTCGTCTAAGTCTCTTGGCCAATTCGAGTTCGATACCCAGTTGAGAAAAAAAACCGTCAAAAATAAACATTTATTCGTCGTCAATCAAAACGCGTCCGTCCGTCCGTCCGTCTGTCTGTCACCAGGCTGTATCCCATGAACCGTGATAGACAGTTGAAATTTTCACAGATGATGTATTTCTGTTGCCGCTATAACAACAAATATTTAAAGGGGCTCCCATACAACAAAGGTGAATTTTTACACGTTTTTCCTCGATATTGATAACGGCAACAGGTAGACGCTTGAAATATTCATAGACTATTTAGTTATATATTCAATTTAGAAAATAAATAATTAAATTAAAATAAAATTAATATTTAAGGGGGGACAAACGTGTTTTTTTTTTTTTATTTTTTTTTTTTTTGCCGTTTTTATAGATAATGGTACGGAACCCTTCGTGCGCGAGTCCGACTCACACTTGGCCGGTTTTTATTTAATATATTAAATTGCCCGCTACTTCGTACACGTTGTATTAGGAATACAATTCACCCCCTTGGGTAGGTAGCGTGATATTAAATAGCCCGAGAATTGGGCTATCAAATACAAAAAGATTTTTTCAAATGGGTCCAGTAGTTTTTGAGTCTATAGAGTACGAACAAACAAACAAATAAGTATTGATTTCAATCATGAAATTAAATGAGGGTGAAAATAACTATGAAACTGACGGACTATTGAATTAACAACGGAACCCTAAAAAATTTTGATCATCTTCGATACAGCTAAAATATCTTTCGAATTTCCCGTAAAAGCAAAAATATGTAAAGAAAACAAAAATGTTTTTATCATGATATGTCCGGATTGTTTTTTGTATTTCAAATGGAGGTTATTCGCTTTTACAAGTAAAGTACAGTCACGACCAAAATTATTAATAAAAAACGCCATTTTGTTTTATTAGTCAATTAACTAAATGGCTAGCAAAATGGGTCTTATTTAAGTGAAAAATGTTTCACTAGCGTTTTGGCTTAAAAAAATCTTCGCTAAAATTCGCTATGGAATTAAGAAATAAAGTGATTTTTCATAAAATAGTGACTATTAATTTATTGGTGATTACAAAATAATTATTTTTTGCCATTTGTAGCTTCGCCTATGGACAAATGGACTTGCAGAAACCCTCTGATTTTATTTACAAACTAGCTGATGTCCACGACTTTGTCTGCGTAGTCCACCATAATATGAATCTAAGTATTTTTTCTTTTAGGTACTTTGTATTTGAGTTACTACCTGTGGTCGTATTTTTATTAATTTCACCCGTGTGGAAATAGATCCAAAAAGAAATAATCCCGTGGCTGTAATTTGCCCCTCCTGCGCCCGCTTTCGTGGTATAAAAAGTAGTGTATGTCATTCTCTAACCCCTAAACTACCACTATGCAAAAAATCATGTCGATCCCGTGAAAAACAAAAACAAATCTATCCCACGGGAACCATACATTTTTCCGGGATAAAAAGTAGCCTATGTGCTATTCCAGACTATAATTTATCTCTGTGCCAAAATTCATGCAGATCCGTTCAGCCGTTCTGGCGTGATTGAGTAACAATCATACATCCATACAAACATTCGCTTTTTTAATATTAGTGGGATATCGGTATCTTTCGATTTTCTATGAAACATTTTAAATCATTATAATTTATGTACTTATTTTTGGCTCTGACTGTACTAAGGACATATATTTTTCAGAAGAAAATAGGCTTCTTCGTATTTTCTTTATTAAATTTTACATTCCACCGTGCAAATAAAATTATGCTCGTTCCCACCACTTCGCTCAGGTTGAATTATATATCTACGTTTGCTATTATCCTTATTATATTTTCAGATAATAATTAATTAAATCATATTTATTTCAGTTTTCTAATAAGTTTAAGTTTATTCACAAAATATATACCTAATATAAAAATATAAAATTTCAGGAACACTCTTGTGTATGTCTGTCCATCTGTCACAGCTTATTTTCTCTAAATCTACGGGATCTATTTTCAGGGATAATTTTTTTTTCAAGTGATCAATTTGACTTTTTTATAATTATAAAGTGCATAGTTTAAATTATATTAAAGGATATATACGAAAATTGAGCGTCCCCCCTCCCCTTTATCTCCGAAAAAAATAGTAAATAGGTATAATAAATATATACTATATATATATAGGTACTTCTGTTCATTGTCCATATTGATTTTCTTAATAAACATTCTGAAGGACAGATGCTTCCTTGATCATTAATCATTCTGGTGACTATAAATTTTCTTCCAATTTATATAGGTGCTTACTTAAAAGTATTTTATTTTGTACTTTTGAATAGCAACAGTAGACTAACACTTTCCCCTGACTTTGCACTGGTTCATTAAAATATAATTATTAAAAAAAATTAACTTGATCAGTAAAAGGTTAATTATAATGTAGATAGAGATATATTCAATGAGTAACAATATGCTAAATTACAGTGATACAGGTTACAGTTTGTCCCAGAAAAAATATGGATATAGGGACCCTTAAAATATTATGAAAAAACTACTGGATAGAAAATTCAAATATTCAAATTAGTTGCCATAAATATATTAATCTTTGAAATAAAAATATGGAAAGGTATTAAACTATATCGTTTTACTTTACATACCGAATTGACCGAAGCCGGGAGGAGAAACTATAGTTACTGTACACAACGCCTCACCCAAAATTCAGGTTTCACTGATCAAAGGCGCACTTCCAAATTCGTTTCATACATAGTCGACGCTTAACTTTGCATGTTAGAGCTCTGTATGCTCTCAACGAACTCACTGGGCCGTTAAATTTAACTGACCACATGTTTCAACTTTTTATTAACATACCTTATCATCAAGCCTGTCTTCTAAGGGGTAGGTAGATGGTATTAACTAGTCAGACCACGGGTTTGATCCTGGATCCCGGCCGTGTACCAATGGGTTTTTTAATTAAAAATTTGTGTACATAATCCGACAAACCATACTTAGAGGCTTTTCCATCTAAATATACCTCAATAGAACTGGCCACTCGTTAGGTATAACCTCACAAATACCATCGGCTAAACGAGGGAGATTCGGTCTTCCGCTGGGTACCCTGGAACCGTAAGTGGGTCTAACTAGAGTTTGCTGTCTTTTATATGGTGATGATGCGGTATTAATTGCATCTTCGGAGCAAGAGCTGCAAAGCCTGGTTGCACGAAAAAAAATCATGAAAATTAATAATTCGAAATCAAAAGTACTAGTATTTGAACAGGATGATAAAAGGAAGGAGGAAGTGTAACATTTGTGTGAAAGGATTTAAGTTACAGCAAGTGAATAAATTTGTTTATTTAGGTAGTATGTTTACAAGAAGTGGAAAGATAGACAAGGAAATTGAAAGGAGAGTGAAAGCTGGAAGCAAGGTAGTTAGTGGACTAAACAATGTATGCAGAAATATACAACTTACAACTAAAAGTAAAATTGATATACATAATTTAATTAGAGCAGAATGCGGGGTAAAAGATGATGTTGTAACTAAAATGAAGTAAAGTAGTTTACGCTGGATTGGACACGTTGAAAGTATGAAGGATGAAAGATTGACTGAAAAGTCAACTCCAAATCTCCCTCGTTTAGCCGATGGTATTTGTAAGGCTATTTTGTTTTGTTTGTTTTATAACTAAATCAAATTCAAATTATTTACAATTAACAATAAGGAATATAGATTCGCTACAATTGTAAATAGGTATGTGTCGATCGAGCAAGTTTATAATAACCACTTTTGCAATAGAAGAGCTCCTTTGAAACTAAATTTGAAGTATAATTGTATTAAAATACACTAGACGAATGCCATTTCAAAGTTAGTGCAGATACATTTAGATAATTGAATATATGGAGAATGTCTCTTTGTATGAATGTTAGTTAATTCCCGCTTTCATCCCACGTAGTTTGTATTGCATCTCGCTAACTATATTACTTTGGAAAACTTGAGTCTTCAGTTAGTAAAACAGCTTATTTTCACAGTTGAATAGACTGTTCAAATTGCGCCTGTCTGTGAGATATTTTCACCTGTAACTGCTGAACGGATTTTGAAACGGTTCTTGATTTTATTTTATTTTATTTTATTTTATTTTATTAAAAACAACAACAGTTACATTCTTAGAAGCTAAATTAAATAAGTATATAATAATAAAATACTATATAAATGAAACCTATATAATGTTGTTTACTGCTTACTAATAACACATGAGATAAAAATGGGACCAATCCGGAAGAATTATCTGTCGATTAAAAAAGAAAGCATCAAAATCGGTTCAAAACTGGCGGAGTAATCGATGTACATACATACATAAAAAAAACATACGGTCCGAATTGAGAACCTTCTCCTTCTTTTTTTGGAAGTCGGTTAAAAATGGAGACATTGTAAGTTACAAATACAAGTTTATATATAGTCTCTTTTTTTTTTTGATGTCATGTAAAAAGTAGCCCATGTCACTCTCCTGCCCTCCAATATCTGTGCGAAAAAATCAAGACAAACAAACAAACGATCACACTTTTTAGATAAGATTAGGATAACTTTACTGTTGTCTTTCAGATATCTTTCTTAAGGGGCGGTGGTCAAGGTCATCTTGTATCTGTCAAAAATATGGTAAATCTAAGAGTTCTAAAGAGCCGTTGTTTTCGATACGCGAACGCACTGCTCGTATCGAAAACAACGGCTCTTTAGAACCCATAAATAATAATAATATGGCTGAATCCAATTTCAAATAATAACAATCCTTTTGGGGTGAGGAGATTTTGTATAAATAAACTCACGTTTCCAGGATTAACTTAGATTTACCATATTTTTGACAGATACAAGATGACTGAGAGCCTTAAGGTTGTCGAAATTGTTGACAATACGTAATGGCTAGTTTTGTAGAGGCATTTATAAAAAAATCTTAAATGATATTGGAGAATGGGATAAACAGTTGTTCAACAGTTGTTTAGGTAAGACAATAACTTCACAAGTTTTTGAAAATTATATCTAGATATTAGTTTTTTATATTTTAATATTATTAAGAGAAAGAGTGCGAATTTTGTGTGTTTGTGTGTATGTGGAGGATAATCTCCGGAACTGCTGATCCGATTCTGAAAATTATTTCACTAATAGGAAGCTACATTATCCCTGAGTGCTATAGCACTATAGCCTATTGGCTATATTTTGTTTTGTTTTAAATATCCACGGACGAAGTCGGGTGCGGAGTTTATAAATAGATTACATAACAAAATTTCTCGATAAATTCCTTTGCGATGAACGAAATTTTATCGTTGGCTGGTAAAATAAATAAGAGTTTTGGAATAAATCTCAACAATTCGACTATTTATTACATTGTTATGAAATTTGCGAAATAACTTTCGCTTAGGTACCTAAATTTTAGGATCCAGAGTTCAGCAATAATTTAATATTTTGTTTCATACTAGTGTTCTCACCGGTACAATATGGGTTTACAACAATTTGAATACCTGCACAAACACGCTTATAACTCCTTATCTATTGGAGATATATCTATGTTAACGCAGACATTTTTGTAGATAATTTTATTCTACACAATTCTTTCCTACATCTCTCACGAATTTGACAGTATACGCCATGAAAATTAGCTGGGGCTAACTTAAAGGTATCGCATATTTCATAGCCTCGCCACATAATAAAATCAGACAAAGACACATATGTCAGCAATTGTATAAAAATAACAGGCATCTCTTTGTTGCAAATCGCGCAACAAAACTTCTCACATGAAAAGCACATTTCCACGAAACTGAATTGTTTTCACGCATGAATAATAATTTTGGGCTTCCATTGTTGTATAATAAAATTATAAGGCAGTCAGGGAAAAAAGCAGGTAATAGCAAACATTTGTTCAATGCCACACCTACGTTGACGTGTTGGGTTACATGGGCTTTTATATTGAAAGTTATTGAAACTAAATATATTTACAAGTTTATTTCAGGAGAAATGCTCCCCTGAAAAAACTTTAACAAGGTTTTTTTATAAAAAATATTCTGGAATGCAATTCTAAGAAGAAAAAAGGTCATCGTTAAATTAATGTGAAAAATGTGTAATTGAATGAAAAATAGGTGCGTTATATGGGTTATTAGAGATAGATATATGCTACCGAGGACTTTTTTGTAGATAATTTTATTCCATACAATTCTTTTCCACATCCTTTTATTAAATATCTAACGGGTTAGACAGCATACGAAATGAAAACTCGCTGAGGCTAACTTTTCCCCGACTTAATTCACTTATACTGATAATGCTCAGCTCCTAAATATTTAATACTCGGTGGATCAGCCTATCTAATAGTGGAAACCGCAATAAAATGCATTCAGTAGGAGAGACTTGTTTTATAATATTATTATGTAGTAATGATATCTACTGCGAAAAATGTGTTATTGAATAAAAAATAGGTGCGCCACAGTTTCATATAATATTTGTTTGCCCTTTTTTAAAGTCAATATGGAGCAACTGATTGACGTGATTTTTGGTCAGAATAATAAATAGGGTCTGAGAGTAACCTAGTACTTTTTAACCGAATTCAAAATTAGGAGGGTTACGTTAGATGGCCGAAAGGTAACCGGTCTAGGATCTGTCACTTCTTAAATACAAAAGTATCAGAAGAGTGTAGATTGTTATGTGGCCATATATTTTTAATTAGTTTTAACACTAGAGCGCACGCGCTTGAAAATACTCTTTGAGCGCACGCATGGGCTACTAGTGTAACCCATTCTGGGACTGAATTTTTTTCTTAAATATATTGAACAATTAATAAAATACTGTATATAATTACTAATCATCTTTATTTTTAGCAATAAGGGCTATAAATTAAACAAAATATAGATTATACATTATAATTTGAAACAAAAACATATTCTTAGATAAATTAACATCGTTTGGAAGGCTTGTGATCAGAATCTTATTTTCTATTAGGAAAGTAATATCTAACATTGAATTGGTTTTAATGTTAGATATTAACTTATAATCATCTAATTAGGCAAGTAAATCATTTTATTGGCATACTTTCTGGACACACAACTCTCTGATGATCGCTAAATTTGTGCCTCATACATTTGCTGCACTGTTGTATGAGCACCGCGGGGGTAAGCAGTAGTAAGCACGCTACTAGTAGGTGCGGGGATAAGCATTCTAGGAATACAGAAAACCGTAACTCACTAAGACCCCAAATAAAAATAATATACCACAATATTACCATCTGGGCTACACACACATGTAGCCTGCGCGTGCGCTCTAGTGTTAAAAATCTGTCGAGTAGTGACATTGAGTTTGTTTGTAGTTTTCATATAATGTGTATTTGTTTTAGTTTTATTACAGATTGTATTTAATTAACAGTTGTTTTCAATTTCCTGAGAGCAATAGAGCGAACCAACAAAAGCTATCCGGCCGGCTTTACGTGCCCTCTGTAAACACGAAAAGTCGCTTATAGTAGGTACTTATCTATATTAATAATTTCGTCAAGGGTTAAGGTAGACTTGATTCAAACGCATACCAAATTGTTAAGAAAAAAAATTTAATCAATTCTGGTTTAGGAACATTTATATTCGCAAAATTCGTATAATAGCGTAATTTCAATAAATTAGTCCAATTTGCTGTCAGAAGCAATTTTCAATGTGACAGTAACGTTTGTTGTGGTTTGAGCCAAAGAAAAGAGCGGGCATTGGATAACGTTTGTTTGAGCCATGAATTGCGTTTTAGTCTTTGAATTATTTAAAAAAATGTTTGTTTGAGCTATTAACCCAGGACAACTCCAAAGTCAGGTCGTTTTATATAATTATCCAATTCATATAATTACCTAAATAATACAGTAAAATTGATATTGCTATTAAAAAAAACATAGACCATATTACTATAGATTAGCATACTTACTACGAAAAGTGTCATTAGCCACTTTGTTATTTTGTTTTGTTAAAAAAAACGTAAAGAGCACCCCGAGCGAAGCCGGGTTTGTATCTAGTCTAAGATTTTGTAAGACGATGCGAAAGGCGGGGCTTAGTATCTAGTTTTTAAATAAATGAAAATGAAACTCTATCGTTGGTAAGCGCAACAATAAGCATGATGACTAAAAAATTCTAATTAGTCCGTCAGTTAGATTATCAGAAAATATTGGACACATATTTTTTTTTTGTCAATTAAACAAAAAATGATGAAGATATAGTCCGCTAAAATTCCGCGTGACGTCACATTTGAGTACACTTTTGACCTAGAAGTGACGTCACTGGCCCCCACTCCCAAACTTTGACGGGCTTTATCTCTGTAATTTTTTGTTTGATTGACAAAAGAAAAAATAGGTCTCCAATATTTTTTGATAATCTAAATGTCGGACTAAATAGAATAATATTTTGTTTACCCTCGGCGGTACAAGGTGGTATACTTGGTATACCGATTTCGTTAACTTTTTTTTCCTTTTTATTCCTTATAGTCCGAATCAGGTTTTCAGGGAAAGAAAAATTCGAAAACTTGCCTGGAAAATTCGAAAAAACTGCTTTTTTCTATAGGTATAGAAAATTGTATAAACTCAAGACCATAATATTAATGGGCGAATCCGGTGGAAAAAACTAGTAGTTCATAAAAAATGTCCTTTAAAAGTTTAAAGTAGAACCTTAAGGACACAAAGTAAATCGATTCAATAACGTAATCCCACCAATTTGCTCGCGTAACGTTTATTGTTGGTCATAGACTAATCTTGTTAAATGCTAGGATTAAGGGTGTTTAGGAATTAGGTTTGGTCTCACTAAATAAAATACATTTTATAAGATTTGCACTAAGAGATTGAAAGGATGGAATGTCGATAGCTCAATTAGTTGAGCGTTATAATTGAAACCGGTGGACCCGGGTTCATTCCTCAGGGCAAAAATTAGCTCCAATTTTCTTCTAAAAATAAAAGATTCTCACTCGTAAACAAATGTAGCGACAAATACTTGTTTCTAATTAATGTATGTTTTTTTGTTACAGATTTGTTTGAAACTTCATGTCGACTTGTTGGTGAGTCTTTAATATTTTATTTTCTTATCTGCATTGTTTTTTAAAATAAGTAGACTATAAAAACTTGAAAATTTAAAAGTGAAAAAATATGGAAGCAAGAAATAGAATTTAAAGGCTTTAATTAAAACACGCTTTTATTAGCTTTACCTGTAACTAAGTATGTATGTAAACAAATCTTGGAAGTCGAATTTAACCAACTTCTAAAATTGTCGTATCAATTTTGCGGTTTGCAAGTGTATCTAATTCGAATGACAATAGAATAATTTGGTATTACCATCGATCGATGGTGGATAGTGGAACTCTGTAACAAAGCGACGTAATCCCATCGAGTTTGATTTGTCTTTACAAGTACTCTAGTCCTATAGATGATGTCCAGGGTCCTGATGATGGAGCCGGAAGGTGTCTATAGGAAATCTATAACGAAACGACGTAACCCCATCGAGTTTAGGTTAAGTTAAGTGTGCGTTACTGACAGCAGCGTGTTTTTTAGTTTTTATTTATGAACTACACGAATTATTCTCATGAATATTTTATGAGGTCAAGCCGATGCGCTACTCTGAATATATACATGAGCAAATAATTACTCAAATCGGACCTGGGTGGCAGTAAAAACTGCTGAACAAATTTGTCATGAATTTTGGGATTATCTAAAACCCTAAAACCCAGAAAATAGTTCAAATGAAATGCTCGATAGTAGTCATCAAATAACGTGAGACTTCAGTTTGCACGCTTACAATATTGGTTTACAGCAATTTGAATACCTACATAAATAAGCTTATAACTACTTATCTATTAGATATAGATATATATGCTACCGCGGACTTTATTGTAGATCGTTTTATTTTTTCCTAGATCATATTAGGTATTATATCTCCAACAGATTAGGCACTAGGCAGTATAGCTACGGCATACGCCATGAAAACTTGCCGGGGCTAACTTTTTACCGACTTGATTCACTGGTCGTTAGGTTAATCAACCCTAACCTCTGCAGGGTGAATCAACCTATCAACCGTCAATCAACCGTATGTCTTTCTTGAAAAGGACACATACGTGGCGGGGAGTTTGTTTTATAATATGTATTAAAGTAAAGATATCTTTCACTAGATATTTGCAAATTAAAATTTATTTTATTTGTTTGAGTATCTAGTTAATTTTTTTTCTATTTTTTTTCTTTATTCACGGGTTGCCTTACAGCTCCCGAAACTGTGTTACGGTTCCAGGGTACCCAGCGGAAGATCTCCCGATGGCGTTTGTGAGGCTATACCTAACGAGTGGCTAGTTCTGTTGAGGTATATTTAGATGGAATAGCCTCTAAGTGTGGCTTGTCGGATTATGTAGATAAGTTTTTAATTAAAAAACCCATTGGTACATGGCCGCGATCCGGAATAGAACCCGGGGTTTGCCTAGTTAATACTAGACGTCTTAACCACTCGGCCACCGACGCATTTTTTTATTAATATTTTCATATGCAAAGAAATTTTTAAATATCTTACCCCTTACCGCTGCAAAGGGCGGGTTTAGACGTAATGGAGAAAACTCGATGCCATATAAATACTCGGTTCGGATTTCTTACGAGAAAATTAGTTCAGCAAAGGATGGAGGTATTCCCTTTCTTACAAGACTGGGAGATACTCAATAGAAATGTATGGTTGCTATTTTAAAATAATATCATATGAATTATTATAGCGATGTATTTTTTCATACTTTTCAGATAAATCTAAAGTATTTTTTAAATTTAAGATATATTATATATTATTAAGGTAGTCGATAGGCTAATTGGTAGGACGGTGGACTTGAAACCGGAGGTCCCGGGTTCGAATCCTACCCCTTGCCAATATAGATATAGTGAAAATACATAAACCTACAATAAAAAAAAATACAATAGGTATACAAATAAAGGTTACTTGAAAATTTTATGGTTTCAATATATTGGTTTGTGTATCTTACTATTATATCTAACATTTCTTCGGTAAATACACAATTCCAACAATCCAAAGCGGTCTTAGCATCTCTCGCGTTTGCTTTGACTCCTGGTAAGTGAATAATTAAGTTATGGGTTCCCCTACGTACACTTCTCGGTGGTGGATTTCGATTCCACTTGGTAATTTTATCTTTTCCTAAGAAATAACTTGCATCTGCACCAGCATCATCTTCTTCATCAGTCGCACCCTCCTGTTCAGTTTCAGAATCATTATTACGTTATTCTACCTGATCGTCAGAAGCAATGTCGCTTTCCTCTCCAAAATCTTTATTCACTGTTGGATCGTCGTCATCGTCATTGATTAAAAAATCTACCATCTCTTCAACATCTGTCGGGTTATTCAAATTGTAGACTCTGCGGGACATATTTGCAAAAAAAACTGGAACAAATGAAAGGAACAAAAAATATTATGTGTTCGGGCGCAATGTGGCCGGATAGGCCACACTGATATATCAATATATTTTGGAAACATAATTGTAAACTTTTATATTAGTTAGATTTAAAATGAAGTTAATAAATGGTTTTCTTGCAAGAATTTGGAAAATACGTACCTTTAAAAATGTGATGAGTTCGGGCGCAATGAGCTTTTCTGATCAAAACTTATACAACTCCCCGTAGCGAAGGTCAAAGGCAAACTAAGTAAAACAATTGCATAGAGCATGTCGAAACAGACAGCTACTGGGTGCGTCAGTTGTCAACGCCGCCTAGCGGCGAGATGAATTTACTAAATAGTCGCGCTGTGCCTGTTATATCCATTGCGCCCGACGGAAGGTTAAATCGACTCCTCGTGCTCCGGAGGGTGTCCGGTCACCAACCCGTCTGCCAAGCGTGGTGACTATGGTAATTCCTCTCAATGAGCAACACCACTAAAAATAGTGTACTTGATGAAGACCATGATCTTAAAGGTTGATGATGATGATGATGATGATGAAGATATATTATGAAACAACTAGCTACCCACCACCGGCTTCGCTGGTGAAATTACTAAAATTAGTATACAGCTCACAGACCCAACTGACAAAATTATCAAATACGAAAATTGTACAAATTTATTCAAAAAGATTCAGAGACTTTTTAAAATTATTTTGAATATTTTATCAAGAACATAAAATATTGAATACCTATATAAAACTGTATCATGTTATTTATATCATTGATTGAAGTTATGTAGGCATATTTTGTACCGAAACTCACCCTGGTTTCATTGTTTTCGCGGGATGAGAGTAAGGAAATATGAGTTTATTGCATGGCAATTATGTACTTAAAAAATACGTTTAATACATACTATAGATCTATCATCTATATATATTTGTAATATAAAAAAATATTTACCACCTCAAAACTCAACATTTTGCCAGTTTCCGTAAATAAGTCGTTAAAAATTTTAATATGCTACTTTTACTTTTATATATAACTATATCTCTAACGGATTAGATAGTATACACCTTGAAAACGTCCTCTTCCTCAGCTCCTTAACCTGATAGAGGTACATTGCTCGTAAAACATCCTCGTTATTCAATCGTGTGGTCTAAATAGAAAAGTAACAGGTCTGCTGTTACTTAAAAATAGCAACTGTGACATGATTTAATATCATATGATTTTTTTTCTGCTACCTAAATTAATTTTCTACATCTCTACGAACAAGCTCATGTGTTTGTTTGAGAACAAAATAATATCATATTGCTTCTCTCGCGTTTTATTACAGAAATCATTTTCTAAGAAGAATAAAATATATGAGAGATGTCACTGTTAGTCGTATAAAGAAAACATGATACCGCTAAGTTAAATAATAAGGGAGCTTTTAGACTACATCTGCTCAGAAAGGATGTATTTATTTCATCAAAAACAGCGGGAGGAAAATTCATATAAACATACTTTCGCCCCGCTAGGCGACCGAAGCGAAGTAATGGATTTTGATAATGTGCTGTTGACATTTTCCTTTTTTTTGTTCTGTAAACGGTAATACAGCCAAGTAGGTATTTAATAGAAGTGAAAATGAAGTTGTTGAAACTGTAAATTTCTTTTACTTTCCTCGTATATAATTTTGTACTATACAAAATTGTATATTGGGGGAAAGTGCGATTCCCAACACGTGGGATTTAAATTGCACTTTTGTTGGTAATGCATAGTGATATGGTTTTTAAACGTTGAAAGAATGAAGGATGAAAGATTGACTAAAAAGGTTTATACGGCTGAAGTGAAAGCAATTTCCGGCAGAGGACGACTTAGGTGTACTTTTATTGAACATATTAAAAATGTATTGATCCATGGAAATATTATACGTAGGTACACACAATCGCCGAGCATGTATGAAAGGTATGATGAATATAAAAGAAGCGAAAGAGGTATGTCAGGATCGTAACAAATGGCATTCGATTGTCTCTGCCTGTCCCTTAAAAGGCATGATGATAGATAGATATATATTTAAAACACAAAAAATAATGTCAAAAACACACATATTCACGGCTTTTATGACTTGCGATGTAACCAACAGTGTCCATTTTTTGTCAGTTGTCTTAAAGGAGTTTTCTGTTTAATTTTTTTTACGAGAAATTAGATTTGAACTACGCTGTCGACTCCTTTCTTAATTTAAGTCGTATTCTTTTATATACTTGGTAGGTGCGAGGGTAGGTGTAAAATACACCCCTGTCAACTGTCGACATGTCAAATGAAGCAAAAGAACAGAATACAAGACGGGGCGCGTTCAAAACTTAATCATAAATAAAATTCTTCAGCGAACTGTCTTGAGACAAAATTAATTAGTCCAACAAATAACGTTTGATGTTTAAGCCCCGCTGTGCGTCATATTAATTCTAAAATTTTGTCTAAATGAATGTTGTACATTTATATTAAAAACTTACTTTCCGCCCGGCTTTGTACTTGATTTTTTTTTAATGTGACTAGAATTTATCCCGATGGATTTCCGGGATGAAAGTAGCATAAATTATGTCACTTTTCATATATGTCTCTGGAGTACCAGATCTGTATCTTTGCAAAAAACAAAGAAAAACACACAAACACACTTTGGCATTTTAAATAATATTCGCCCGTATATATTACTACTCTTCAGATATTGAGATCTCATCAAGTTTGATACGCCTATAACTACTTATCTATTTGAGATAGATTCATGAAATTGCGGACTTTTTAGTAGACTATTTTATTCTACATAATTCTTTCCTACATTATTTAGTTATATCTCTGACGAATTAGACAGTATACGCCATGAAAACGCGCTGGAGCCAACTTTTCCTTGACTTGATTAATTAATACCATAGATTAAATAATAATCTAATACTGTAAACATTAACACTCTTATTAATAAACTCGAAGTAGCGACGTAGTAACTAAACTGTATTTCGTCTCCGTCTAACAAATCATTCATTATGATAGACGGAGACGAACACAGTTTAGTTACTACGTCGTTACTTCGAGGTCCATCTATACTAATATTATAAAGAGGCAAAGTTTGTAAGTTTGGATGTAGGGGGAAATCTCTCAAACTACTGAACCGATTTTAAAAAATCTACGAAAGCTAAACTTATGTCCGACAAGCCACGCTTAGCTTAGAGACCGTTACATCTAAATATTTTTCAACAGACCAGGGCCACTGGTTAGGTATAGCCACACAAATACCATTGGCAAAAAGAGGGAGACACTTGGTCTTCCGCTGGGTACCTTGAGACGGTAACACGGATTCGATATTTTGTTCAGAGGCGAAATCACTAGTTTAATACTCGTAACTATTACTCTTGAATATATAAAGATACATTTTTGCGTGAAAAGGGCACAGATAGACAGGCCCAACGGCGAAGTTTGTTTTACAATAAATGTGATTTAGAGGCTTTTCCATCTAAATATACCTCAAAAGAACTGACCACTCGTTAGGTATAGCCTCAAAAATACCATCGGCTAAACTAGGTCATCGCATTGGGTCTTCCGCTGGGTACACGGTTGATCGATTGTTAGAGATTAGTATAGAGAAAAATGGTAGGTAAAAAATATTCAGAAAACGGTGAATGTAATCAAAAGTGTAGACGACAAGATGTTTAATTCAATAATAGAAAACTCATATAAAAAAAAATTGAGACTGGTTTAAAAATTCGAGTACTACATCTTTTAGGCAATCTTTTTCCTTTTTAACGACTTCAAAAAAAAAGACGTTACTCGCGTTCGCGGATAACTTCGACGTTTATGAACCGATTTTGATGATTTCTTTTTTAATCGACAGATAATTCTAGCGGATTGTCCCATTTTTATGTCATAAAAATTGGTTCATTAGTTTTTCAGTAATTTTGAAAAAACTGACTTTTAAGTCAATTATCAGTATCTCGATGAAATATGTACCGATTTTGACGACTTATTTTTTTAAGGATATAATATTTTCTTGACATTATCCCACAGACATATAACGAAAATCGGTTCAGTAGTTTTTCAGAAATTCAGTAATTTGTCTCTGTTTACGGCTGAAAATTATATATCAGAGAAAAGCCTTAGCAACGGTTGCTATTGACACGAAGTTGTCATTTTTTGTATCGACGGTGGTCTAACGGCTAAAGGTATGGTATGGTATTGGTGCAGCTCAGGATGCAAATGGTTCAAATCCCATCCACAGCAGTTTTTATTTTTCCATTAATTTTTTTATTTGCGTTATTATTTGTCTCTAAGGGCAGCAAAATCACTTAAAAGGGAAAAATAAATTAGCTTTTAAAAAAAAGTGTACCGCCTTCAAAATTTGCACTGAAAAGTAAGAAATAATAAATATTTGGTCGTAGAATTTGAAGACGGTTGGTGCCAAATTAAAAACAACTTACTCCCAAATTCACTAATCTAGACAATTCATTAGGAACCTACGATCATCAGCACAAACATAGATAATATTGAACAGATCTTTATCTTCTTAGATGTGTATCCTAATTTGGCACCAACCATCTTCAAATTCTACGACGAAATATTTATTATTTCTTACTTTTCAGTGCAAATTTTGAAGGCGGTACACTTTTTTTTAAAAGCTAATTTATAGCGTTTATATTTTTTTACATTAATATAAAGATTTGAGGCCAATTTTTTTAAATCTATAGAACATCAAAATGGTACGGACCTACCTAAAACATGTATTTGGGACTCAAACGGCCTTAAACAAAGACTAAATTGACATATATCTACTCTATATCGTAATCACAAAGTTGGTTAGACTATCTTAAGGTTAGATGTTATCATGCCAGACTTAAACTGTATTACAAACTTCTTCCATTATAATATACATTCGAGAGACGATCTTCCATACTAACTTATTGAAAACTATTCTGCCCGCGGCTTCATTTGGTTTAAATCCCACTCCTCCACAGTGGGATTCTCATTACTGAGGATCGTGACTCATCAGCTTTTCCTCATTCGGCTGCGGTCCTCAGGTTATCGGACACTTGATCTCACCAACGTTTGGGGCTTTGTCCTGGAGGTCTCTTTCCCTCCACCCAGCCCTATCGCCACAAGTTTTTCCAGGTTTTTGCCCTCTCTTCTTGCAATATGTCTGAAATATAACTGCTGCAGAACTCGTCTCATGCATTTAGAACATAAGTTCAGCTCTGACAGTATAACGGTGAGGTTTTCAACATTGAGTAGGCCTCTGGTGTTCCAGGTGTCGATCCGATGTTTGGAGCGGACAATATCTTTAAATCGTCCTCAGTAGCATTTTTTTTTTTTTTTTTTTTTTTTTTTTCATAGGTACATTATAATGGTACACGTGAAATAGTCAATAAAAAAATACAATTAATTAATAAATTCCCTACATTACATTTTTATATGCTTTTGAATAGTCAATAATAAAATACAATTCATGTCCGGAAATAAAATAGTACAATTATGTCTGATATAAAAAATGTGCAATTTATGTCTTAATAAAAAAAATACAATATTATATAATTTAATTTGAATTTGTCTAAGATAATAATAAAAAATAACCCTATATAGTACATGTCAATTAAAAAAACAAATAAAATGTCACAGAAGTAGGGTACAATTGAGCCAATGTCACACAATACAATAATTCTACATCCATGGATTTTTTTCTTCTATATAGTCTGATATTTTATAATATGCTTTTGTACAGAGTTTTTGTTTTATAATTGCTTTAAACTTGTCATGAGGCAACATTTGAATGTCGACGGGGACCTTATTATAAAAACGTATACATTGCCCCATAAATGAGTTTGTAACTTTGTGGAGACGACTGATATGTATGGCAAGTTTGTTTTTGTTTCTTGTATTGACACTATGGTTGTCCCTATTTAACTTAAACAAATGAATATTTCTTTTCACATACAGAAGGTTTTCATATATATACTGAGACGCCAGTGTCAATATACCAATTTCCTTAAACCTATCTTTAAGGGACACCCTAGGTCCCAGTCCATATATTGCGCGAATTGCACGCTTCTGCAGAACAAATATTTTATTTATATCACTACAACGGGAGCCTGGCGACACACTATTGACTAATTTAAATCCGTCTTTGTCACAAATAGTACAAGAGAAACGTTATCTGTCAATTTGTTTGTCTTTGAGAATCAGTTCTTATGACCTCCTTTAATTTTTTACTTTACTTTATTTTTATTATTTGTTCTTATAGCGGTCATAGTAATACACACTCTGTGAAAATTTCAACTGTCCACCTATTATGGATCAAAGGATACAGCCTGTGACAGGCGGTCGGAAGGACAGCGGTGCCTTAGTAATAGGGTTTCCGTTGTCACCCTTTGGGCACGGAACCCTAAAGAGTACCCGAAATTGAAAATTTGAATGAGAAATGAAAATGAAAAATGCATGAATTTGAATGAGGGGTGCTAGAATCCTAGTGAGGGGATGATAATCTTTAGGTTCTGCCTACTCATAGGCCATTCTGTCCCATTTTGAAGCATTCTCGTCCATAGATTAAATAATCATCATCATCAACCTTTTAAGATCCACTGCTGGATCATGGTCTTCCTCTAGTGCGCCATTTTTAGTGGTGCTCATTGAGAGGAATTGCCATAGTCACCACGCTTGGCAAGCGGGTTGGTGACCGGACGCCGGCTTTACGTGCCCTCCGGAGCACGAGGAGTCGATTTAAGCACATATTCTTAAAGAAAATTGGTGCTTAGCATTTTGGCAGGGGGTAGGATTCGAACCCGGGATCTCCGGTTTCAAGTCCACCGTCCTACCAATTAGGCTATCGACTACCTAATAATTAAATAATAATTACTACGTAACTAATACCAATAAATCTCAACTCCTAAATACGATAGGTCCATGTTTGATACTCGTAAATCTTTTTCGTAAATTATACTATCTAATCGTCAAAAATTCAACAAAATCCGTTGAGTAGTTTTTGCGTAAAAAGGGCACTCATGTTGCACTGTGCTTTCTTATCGCGCTCGCCTAGTGGCTCGCGCTGATAATACCGCCTTGTACGTAATAATAGCAAACTTGTATCATAATGTACTATTACTGTGTTGTGTGTGGGAATGAAAGTATTAAATTATATAGAAATGTGGTCTTATATCACCAGCAGCAAAAGCTATGCCAATAATGAGGCAGAACATGAACATTCTCTAAAACCTCATTTTACAAATTGTAAATCGGAAGACTTTCTATTTCTGTTGATGACTGTATGGCTGAAGTCACGTCTACTGAGTTATAGCTAGAGAGGCAGTGGAAGATTTGGAGGAGGTACTTGATAAAGGCTGAAATCACGGCATTTACAGTATGTATTGTATTAAACAAAACAGATGGTATGCCTCATGCTGCACTTAATGGACCTAGATCTTTAACAAACGTAAATATATTTTAGTTTTGGAAGAAAAGTGGACGTGCTTTACGTGCCCTCCGAAGAACAAGAAGTCAATTATAGCACATATTCTAAATATTTCAGTGGTTTCAGCAATTATTGGCGTGCTAAATAAACTTATTTGTATTATACCAAAAATGCGGTACACACACATAATTATCGAATCTTTTACCTACAAGAATAAAGACACCAAAAACCATTACTTACATTGGAAGTAATCTACAGGGAACCAAAGCTGCGGCTCATAATTAAACTTTTTCCCCGCTGATGGTGCTTTCTAATTATTTGCCAAGTTTTTATGAATAAGGGTTGCTCAAAAATGTAGTTTATAATTTGACTATGCCATCAAATTTTAATAAAAATATACAAAATACCTAACAAATTCATGAAAAAATGCAACTGGTATTTTGTGTGTATATTCGCGGTAGGTCTGAGAATAGGTCGTAACTATTTTTTAATCGCGATTTTAGTATTTTTGTATGAACAATATCCAAAGTTAGTGGTAGTGGTAGGGGTAGGGGTAGTGCAGCCAAGCCAACGTTTGGGCAGGACAACGTCTGCCGGGTCCGCTAGCATTATAAATGTTTTTCGATCGCTTCTTCTTGTCAAAATTTCTTATGAAAGCGAGACTTGGGTATGGAATAAGAAGCATGAAAGTGAGATAAATGCAGTGGAAGTGCGGCCTTTACGTAGAATGTATGATATAAAACGTATTGGCCGCATCCTGAACAATGTCATTAGAAAAAAATGCGGAGTGAAAGATGATGTTGTGACTAAAATGAAGAAAAGTAATTTACGCTGGTTTGGACACGTTGAAAGAATAAAGGATAAAAGATTTACTAAAAAGGTTAATATGGCTGAAGTGAAAGGAAATCCTGGCAGAGGACAACCTAGGTGTACTTTTATTGAACATATAAAAAATTTATTGATCGACGGCAATATTAAAAGTATACACAATCGCCGAGCATGTATGAAAGGTATGATGAATATAAAAGAAGCGAAAGTGGTATGTCAGGATCGTAGCAAATGGCATTCGATAGTCCTCCTGCCTACCTCCTTGGGATAAAAGACGTGATGATAGATAGATAGATAAATACAATAAAAAAAAATATAATTAGGTATTCGTGTATTTTTTGAAAAAAAAACAGTCCTACAATTTGTAATTCTTTGGGGTAACGTTTGTAATTTGTAAGTTTGTAAGCTTAAATGTCGCTTATCTGTAATTTTAAACAGTAGGTACCACCGGCACAACCTGCAAACCTATTCTATACTGCATTGAGCACACCACCTACCCATTTTTAGCCTTAGAACTCTCAAAACCATGTTACGGTCCCAGGGTACCCAGCGGAAGACCAAGGTCTCCTTCATTGTCTACCCCTTTTTAAGGATTAAGTTCTTGATTATACATTTGTTATTACTCTCGACCTTTTGCTCGGGGCTAATTTTACGTTCATTTACGGTCCGACGCGTTTTAAACAAAACCTTGCATATACCTACATTTGTATGTAAACACTATCTTAAATAATAAATTGGGTACTCCATTCCATTTATATATAAACACCTGAAATAGAAAGGTAGTGTGGTTGGTTTAGTTTTTAATAAGGCATTTTAAGTTTCTTAAATCCTGAAAATTCCCGTAAAATTGGCATATAATGATGATCACATATAAATATATACTCAGATTTGATTAAACACTTTCAAAAGTTCATAGATCTCATGCACCACATGACCTTCAAAGAGCATCTAACTATTTATCATCATCCTTTCATCCCAAGAGGGGTAGGCAGAGACAATCGAATGCCATTTGTTACGATCCTGACATATCTCTTTCACTTCTTTTATATTCATCATACCTTTCATACATGCTCGGCGATTGTGTGTACTTTTAAAATTTCCATCGATCAATACATTTTTTGTATGTACAATAAAAGTAGGTACACCTAGGTCGTCCTCTGCCAGCATTTCCTTTCAGTTCAGTCATATAAACCTTTTTAGTCAATATTTCATCCTTCATTCTTTCAACGTGTCCAAACGTGTTTAAAGAGCATTGGAAATGAATTTTGGTATTAGGATTTCATCGAGACCTTTCACTTTGGTAAAGACCAGTCTAGGGTCAGTAGTTTTCGAGATAGGCATGGCCCTTTCAAATGTTTCTTTCAAAATAAACCATAACTCCAAAAATAATGTTTATCAAATTATTAAAACATCCCAAACACGTACATATAATTATGTAGAATTTAAAATAATACCTACATAAATAAGTAAACAGAATACCCCAAAAACCAAATTACCATTATTGTCAATACAAACAATTTGATACCTCAATCATCTATAATGACCTACAACTTCTGGAGATATCAGAATCGCGCACTTTTGCTGAAAAAGGGGCTTCTACAGAAACGAACGAAAAAACGTTAAAAAAAAATAAAAATATAAAAAAAAACAATTTCGAGTCGACAATATAATATCCGAAAACTTCGAATTAGCAATAAATCACGATTGTTAAAAATTGCTATTGACAGCATGCCTGTCTCTGTTAACTGTCTTTTAAAGGAAATATAATCAGTTATAACTAGCTTCCCGCCCCGCTTTCTTTCCCTAAATACATTATTCAGGCTACGTTCAATATAAAAAAAATAGCCAAATCGGTCCAGCCGTTCTCAAGTGACGCGTTTACCACGACCCTGACCATGTATGTACCAATGAGTTTTTTATATAATTAAAAACTTAGGTATGTACATAATCCGAGAAACCACACTTAGAGGCTTTTCCATCTAAATATACCTCAACAGAACTGGCCACTCGTTAGGTGTAGCCTCACAAATACCATCGGCTAAACGAGGGGGACTTCGTCTTCCGCTGGGAACCTTGGGAAGAAAAAAAATCTAAGACCGTCATTTATGTTTCAATTTTATGCAAATATATATTTACTGCGAAAGCGAAACCGGGTCCACAGCCAGTATGTAGTTTAGCTAGATAAAGTATTTTTCCATGTAAACGTCATGTAGGTACAATAACTACAAGAATATTGGATTTGAGCGGGTACTTATTATGGACGCAGGTTATCACGGAATTAGCAACTGCGACCATTTGCATAATAATTGCTGGCAAAACGCAACTAAACTTCTATTCTATTCTATTTTTTTCGTGATGGCTTCATCATGATGCCGGCAATGTTAAGTTTTGTATCCGTTTTAGTGTCGGTTATTAATCGGTAGCTAAAATGATCCCGCCAACTGCGATATGTCTTATTAATCACAGACTAATCACAACTATCACAGCGCGGGCGGGATTAAACCGGATTCCACATCATGTCACGACGAAACGCGTGCGTCGATCGCCATTATATGACAATATAAACTTACAACCGACTGAAGAACTAAGAAAATTAAAAAAAATACATAACAGTTTTTTATGACATTGATATTTTGTTTCATACTAGAAATGTCATTTACTTGCGAGCGACAGAATAATAAAACACGTATTCAAAAACAACACTCAGTAAATGATTATCACCAAAATGTTTGATTTCTCAAAGTAGTTACTGAACTGACCGATATTGGAAGACTTCGAATTGGACAATTTGACTAGTGTAAAGTAGGCCACACATTGGTGTGGCATCGCATCGAAAATTGCTCATTCCGGCCGCCGGATGATCTAGGCGGACCGTTCGTTACAAGCATTAGACGAGTCTGAGGTATGTTTCGGTGGACCGTACGGCGACGCGCCGAGGATTGGACGAATATGTGGCAACCTTTAGTATGGTGGTACCGCGGGGATAAAAATATACCCACCGTACCACTGGGGGATACCCTGGCATACCTACCTGCATAATACACTATTATCATATGGTTCGCCGGAAAACAAGTAACATTTTTAAAACGAAATTTTGAATTTTCGCAAAGTGTTGTTCTTGAATACGAGTTTAAGTGTAAGGGGCCGTCTCCACGAGCGTGAGAATCGCGGCGATAGTCTCGTCCGTGGCACCAAATTCGATACATATACTTTATGAGCCAATCTCCACGGGCGATACTATCGCCTATAAAGGTTGTATGGCACGGCGAGACTATCGCCGCGATTCTCACGATCGTGGAGACGGCCCCTAATTCGTGACCGGTTGCTATAGCGACCTAATTGTCGTCGCACAACTGGTTGTTAGTTGCCAATAGCTAACAAGTTTGCGGGCAGTCAACCAAGCGGGTGCAAATCTTGTCCAAAGCCAGCGATTCAATCATATTTCGCCATTAGGATACAGCCCCGGGGTGTAAAACGGAATTCGTGCCCAAAATAGAAAATTATAACCTTTGGAATTGGTAGCAGACGCTTTCTACGCAATAGGGCATTTGAGCTTGTTTTTAGTTGCATAATCGAAAATCGTATTAAATTACCTTCAAACATCATCACTATCACAAAGTCCCCCGCTGCGTGTGTCTATCAGTACCCTATTCACGCAAAAACTACTAAACGGATTTTATTGCGGTTTCCACTATTAGATAGGTCGATTGTCATGGCGTATGCTCTCTAATCCGTCAGATATTTATACCATATTTATGTAAAAACGAATTGTGTAAAATAAAATCGTCTACAAAAATGTCTGTGGAAGCTTATATCTATCTCTAATAGATAAGTAGTCCCTAAAAATTACTGTTTCCAAAATTTTAAACCAAAATTTCAATAATCGTTCTTGGACCCAAGCGACTCTCCCTGTCCAGTTCGGTGGCTTGGGAATTCGTGCTTCGTCGTGTGTTGCGCTTCCTGCTTTTCTTGAACCATTTGGTATGAGCAGGGACGATGGCAAGAGACCTGATGGCGTAACTTTAGTACCGTGGCATTTAGGAAAAAAAATTGGTGTGGGACGCTATGTGTGTTGATACACTGGCAGCATCTCACATACAATATACAAAATTAAAAGCGGGTGCGGCGGAACTGCTCAAGCGTCGAAAATATTCAAATATTATAACAAATTAGGTACTTATTTTCGGCGCTTGCAGTGGAAACAAAGGGTCCATGGTCTACCGAAATGAAAATATTCTTGAAAAATTTAGGTACGAGACTAGTCCACGCCTCGGGTGACCTAAAGGCTGGCTGGCTCTTACCTCGCTCAAAGGATCAGTTTAACCATTCAGCGAGGTAACGCAGCCTGTGGTTGGGAACCATGCCACAGGGAGGGGTTCTGGAAGAGATATTCATTTTATATCTTAAACCTTCCCGGTAAATCCTAAACTAAAACGTATCTAATCATGAAAACCACAACAAAGTCCGTTTAGTTAGTAGTTTTTGCGTTGAAAGATCACAGACAGACATATACATAGACAATGCGGCGGAAGATTTTTTTTAATATGTAGTGATCATTTTGTATTAGTCGTGTATTAAAAAAATATATAAAAAAGCTAATAAATGGTATCTTTTTAATATAGCCTATACTTACTCATATAGCTTTCTATTAGTGAAATAATTTTTAGAATTGGTTCTGTAGTTTTTAAGTTTATTCATTACAAACAAAACATACGAAATTTTTTTTCTTTCTTCAGGGGTTGCCTTACAGCTCCCGAAACCGTGTTACGGTTCCAGGGTACCTAGCAGAAGACCAGAAGATAAAGTCTCCCTCGTTTAGCCGATGGTATTTTTGAGGCTATACCTAACGAGTGGCTAGTTCTGTTGAGGTATATTTAGATGGAAAAAAGCCTCTAAGTGTGGTTTGTCGGATTATGTACATAAGTTTTTAATTAATAAACCCATTGGTACATGGCCGGGATCCGGGATCGAACCCGTGGTCTGCCTAGTTAATACCAGACGTCTTAACCACTCAGCCACCGATTTATAATATAATTCTAGATTTAGTATACCGTAGTTCATTTTCAATGCTCTTTTAAGGTCATGTGGTGCATGAGATCGTTGAATGAGAGCCCATAAAGGCACCCGTGAAAGTAAAAAAAACAATAAAATAAATTAACATTTTAGTCACACATTACACAAATCTTTTGTTAGCATGTTTAGATCAATAAACAACGTAGTTTTGCCTAATATTATGTCACACACCAAGGTTATAGTGTAAAATAACTACGAGTACATTTAATAATCATACTTCCATTCATGATGGTTCAAGGACGTTTGACAGAAGAATGACTTAACAACAACTGTCTAGTCAAATAGATTAGATTTTTACCCCTATAGTTTACCCTTACATTGAATATAGCTGTGCCTCGCGGTTGCAATCGCGTCAATGGACTGATCCGCTCCTTTGGGTCGTAGCGTGATGTTATATAGCCTGTAACTTTCCTGAAGAATTGAGCTATCAAATGTAAAAAAAAATTCGACTGATAGTTCCAGAGATTTACGCGTTGAAACAAACAAACTCTACAGCTTTAATTATTTGTATATTTTTCATGTAATCTCTAAAAATCCTTCTTAAAGATTCCCATTGAAAAACCTTGCGTAATAAAATATCTTCGAAACCAGTTTATAAAGATAAAAGCAGTAAATATCATAATTTATTCAACTGTTTCGGAGCCTATTCTAGAAACCTACAAAAACTATTTTTTAAAACACACTTATTTCGTCCATATCTCTTTAGAAAAATGTGAGCGAGATGGACTACTATTAAAATCGATAACATAACCAAGGATAAGATAAGATAAACCAAGATTCACGTACCAGAAAGATGAGAAAGTACGATTTCACAACCAAACCTGTCTTGGACTTTGGTTGTATGAGTATTATACAAATACTATTAAAAAAGCAAGTTGTAGTTAATGTTTTCTCAAAAGATATAAAATTATCTATGAAATAAACGAAATAAATATGTAAATTAATGAATACATTAAAAGAATAAGTGTCGCAAACTCGGTTGAAAATACGCGAAAAATTATGGACTTTCAGGGCTTTGTACAACTTATGTGTAACTGATTCTGAAAATTTTATGTCCTTCTTAACATGTTTAATTTATCAATATTTAGAAGGAACATTTAATTTTGACCCCAAAACATATAGTTATTGCGTAATTTACATATAGCTACAGCATATAATTAGTATGAGACAAACGTTATGAGGCGGGTTCTTAAATAACAGGCAGTTACAATTTTAATTATTTGTAAGGTTTAAAAACAAATTACACCAAAAGCACCCCGCTCACCCCCTGCACTGCCCATCTCAGTGGGAAAAATGTATGACAAAACACTGCCGATTAAGTAATTAGTCAACACAATATGAGCTTTATCCGACTGAAACTAAACTCTTATTGGCTTGTTCGTTATTTTCATTTTCATTATAAATGTACCAAGAGCATAGAGTACTAATTAAAGACTATGGACGGGCCATAGACGGGCTCCCCCTTTCGCCAATTTATTGCTCTTTGACCAGTTAAACTGACCAGGTTACCTGAATAAGTTCCCTTAGGTTTCGTCGGCACCGTTTTGTGTCGCGAGACAGAGCTCTAGAAAAATAGTTAATTATTATGTTTTAAATGGGAAAGGCGATCTAGGACGTCAAACTTGCGGAAACATAGTGTTTGCAATCATTAATAATAATTATTATGTTTATTTTAGCATAATCATCATATAAATAAAACGACAGAAAAATACAATGGTACAGGGCTTAGTAGAGGCAGTAGGCGTTTACCTACCTCCGCCAAAAGTGGCAGAAAAAATTGTTCGGTGATTTACACGCTAGACGCCTCCTTTGGTATATATACTCAAAGACCAAGAGAAACTTCTCTACGTTATATTATTTTTGAGGCTATTTTGAGATCAAAATCTTTAACTGTTATTTTGAAATGTGTTACTTACAGATGTGGATGAGAAAGTTTCAACTTAATTGTAAGTAATATGTTAGTATGAACAGAGTTCCGTCTAATGTTACACACTTGGCTGACACAGTTACCTTGAGCGATACTCTTGTGAAAACATATCATGTTACGGGTACATCTTCAAGCCTATAATACCGTAAAAGGTAATATTATCTACTACTATTATTACCATAGGCCAATTTCCCGACAGGTATTTAAAGCTTCTGTTTTCATGATATTTCATTTGTTAGAGGTGCCCCGAACCCCATGATGTATTTTAAAACTTCCCCAGGGGGTATGTAGGGTATCCTAGGGCACCCTGAAGTGTAGTTAGCTTTTTACAAGCCAGGTAAGTTTCTGCTTTCTTTATCTAGCGTTAGATATGGTCAAGACTTCCTTTTAAATTGCAGACATGCGCATGGTCGAGATCCCAAGATATGCCCGATAAATATAACATTTCTGCTTTTTGGTTTTTCAATGTTTTCAATGTAGAGAAAGTTTGAAGCACTTACTGGACTTTTCAGCAACAAAATTTTCCACTGTCATCAGGCAAAATGGAAAATTCTGGGTTTTCCGGGCATATCTTGGGATCTGGACCACGCGCATGTCTGCAATTTAAAAGAAAGTATTTCACTTGTGCCATATTGTGATCTACGAAATAAAATATCTTTTGAATTATTTAGGAATATGTGATTTAATCCGTACTTCTTCTAAAAATATCAAAACTCAAGTATATTAAGTTAAGTAAGGCAGGCTTGCCACTTGTATTGTTTAATATGGACAACTGCCAAAAGTGGACACTGGTACTGTTGGCTCTGGACACACCTAAAGGTATAAAAGCCGTGAAGATATTGTGCTTATTTTATCTAACACCAGACGCAAAGGAAAAAATTTAATTTGTTATTGTACAATGAAGGCACCATCTTTTTAAAGCGTGACTCAGGTGAAAATTACACTTTGAACCAATTCCCCTTTTCGAGTTCTATTGTAATGATATCCTTAGTAACCTTGGGTCCTTGGTAAGTACGTAAATTAGATGGATTCTTTTGATACGTCGAATGTTACAGCATATACAGGGTGGCCTGGGATTTCTTTACGTAAAGTTAAGATTTAATAAAGTAGGTAGTCGATAGCGTAATAGATGTTTTTTTTACGTATTTTTTTTGAAATATATTTAAATTATAGCTGTAATATAATAATTAGAAAATGTTATATATAATTATACTAGCGGACCCGGTAGACATTGTCCTGCCCAAACTTTTGCTTGCCTGCACTATACCCCTACCACTAACTTTGGATATTGTTCATACAAAAATACTAAAATCACCAGACCTACCGAATATACCAAAAAAAAAATCATACAAATGGGTCAAGCCGTTTCGGAGGAGTTTGGTTACGAACACGAGAATTGTATATAAGTGTGTAAATTGTATTTTGATTTTTTAATAGAAATATGTAAGTATTAAAATGATCTTAAATACTAAATTAAAAATATAAAATAAAATTACAAGTATAAAATAAAATTACAAATAAAAAATTTCGCTGTCTACTGGGAGTGTACCCAATCATTGCCGCGTTGAGTGGCAATGCAGCCGATGTAAGTGAGATGGAATGCTATTAAAACGACAAGATAACCAAGGATAAGATAAGATAGACTAAGATTCACGTACCAGAAACATGAGAAAGTACGATTTTTCAACAAAACCTCTCTTGCGATAATACACGAAACAGACTTCGACTGTATGAGATACAAGAACTATTAGAAAATATGTGAAATTTTAATGTATTAAAAGAATTAGAGTCGCAAAGTCGTTTAAGAATACTCGAAAAATTGAAGACTTTCAGGGCTTTATAAAAAATATGTGTAATAGATTTTGAAAAATTTAGTTTGTTTATATCATATTAAATATATCAATCTTCAGAATGAAAGTTAAATTTAATTTAATTTCGACTCCAAGACATAAGTAGGTATGTATAGTTATCGCGTAATTTACATATAGCATGTCATTAGTATGGGACCAACGTTATGAGGCGGGTTCTTAAATCATTTTTCTATTTCATTTAAAAAATAATATCCGAAGTTTTCAAATTGATCACGTAAAAAGTTTTGTACACGCGTCAATTAGTAAATCAAAAGTTAATACTTTGCGAGAATCTTCCTTTAATATTAAATAGGTTAATTTAGTTTTAAAATTTTAATCTCCATTACAAAATCAAGGGCGGCAATTACGAAAGATTTACTGGAAGGCTACTGTGTCGACCAGTGTTCGAACTTAGAGCGAGTTACACTAAAACGATTGGTTAACTGATTTAACCATTGATTAACATATTTATTTCGATAAGACATTCGATTCTTTACGCTATACGTCTGTGATTGGGTCATCAAACTATATGTATTTTCCAAGTTTCAATATTTGCGTCCAGTAGATTCGGAGAAAATAAGCTGTCAATAATAAATAAGGTCGTCGATATCCTAATTGGTAGGAAGATGGACTTGAAACCGGAGGTCCCGGGTTCGATTCCTATTCGCTGCAAAAATGCTAAGCACCAATTTTCTTTAAGAATATGTGCTTAAATCGACTCCTCGTGCTTCGGAGGGCACGTAAAGCCGGTCACTAACCCGCCTGCCAAGCGTGGTGACTATGGCAATTCCTCTCAATGGTGCGCTAGACCATGATCCAGCAGTGGGTCTAAAAGGTTGATGATGATGATGAAGCTGTGACAGACTGACAGACAGTAGAGTTTAACATATTTTTTTTGTATTAGTAAGATATTAGTTTGATTAATTTTAACTAAGTAAATACCCGTTGATGCCACCCAGACTTATTCAACAAAAGTTCCTCCCATTATTAGTAAAATTGTTTTACTTTCCGAATAAAAGTTAAGATTCAAAGTTTTCTTCTGAATTTTCTTTATTGAATTTTAAAGCTACGTTTTTCTCCGGTTAATTACTAAATCGATTGTTGAGAAAATTGTCCTATTGTTAAGGACTAACTTGGCAGACCACTTAATACTCTTGTTTAAACTTAAAAAAAAGAAAACTTTAACGATTACCGTGCTCAATACTTTATTATAAACTCAGTTTAGTCACCATTAAACATCATTCACCTCTCCAGCACTTTTGGTGCGTAAAAACTTGCAGCAAAATTGCTTTTTGCTGCGAGCGTAATTAAAAGTGATTCAAATTTCGAACACCACCTTTTGATTACTCAGCGCTGAAAAAAATTAACTAGGCGATGAATTTAACTCATAGGCACAAAATTCTGCTATTGCCTTTTTAAGGACGTAATATTTAAAATAAATAGGTACTAGTAAACATTAATATCGCTTATTTAAAAATATTATGTAGTTAACATAAACATGTCAAGCAGTGCAGTTTCCGAACACAACATGTAAATAAAAATGAACTTATAAAACGAAATGGCGGGAACTCACTCGCTACGCTCGTGATTCAATTGTAGACTACTTCGCTAGTTCGTGATTTAAAGTCAACACTTGCAGCAAAAAATAACTTTGCTCACTTGTTGAACAAATACCTAACTATTTCTTCCAACTACGCTGTAATGGAGAGGTGTAACAAAAAAAACAATGAAATATTTTCGATACGTAAGACATTTTGGCGGGCGCCCCTTCGTGACATGTGACGTCTATAATACTTGACATTGGCGGAATCATCAAAACCTTGATAGAGCCATTTCACGAAAAATAGAATAGAATAGACGTTTTGGCGGGCTTCGGGAAAAATTATATGCACAAAGTTAAAAGTAACTTTCACTTTCACGTCACTTTCTGCTCGAGTCAGTAATCTACTATAATTTTAACTAAAAAAACTAGTTAATTATTAATTATTAGTTAATATTTTTTTTTCATATTTGTAAAGGTTTTTAAATAAATAAAAATTGGAAAAGTTGCCCGGAAAATTGGGGAAAACAGAGTGCTTTTTTTTCTATAAGATTTTTGTATGAACATTAAAGTTAATATGAGCTCCACGGGCGAAAGCTAGTATATTATATTTATATTGTGAAAATTCTAACCTGAAATTTACTGTAAATTTCATGCTTGTATGTAATGTCATAAATAAAGAAAAAAAGTACCTCAATAATATGTTATAATCATATAGTTGTAATATTTTCATTCAATATTTTTGTATTCAGGTACCTACACGTGTTTCACAAAGTAATAAAAAGCAATTAAAAAGTTTTAATTGAAAAATATAAACAATATTGTGATATAACTTCACGGATTCCCAAAGGATATCAATCTATATAATCTAATCTAATACAATCAACTTTTATTCCATATAATTATACACATATTTAATTATTTCCATTGGTCCCATACATAGCTTTCGAAGGCCAGGGCCATAGGTACTATATATAGACCAAAAATAACAGTCGGTCAGTCTTCAGGGCAGCATGACGCGAAATTCATTGATAATCCGATTTTTTAAAATACTAATCTTAAAAAAAAACTTGACATTAGCGAAGCATCGACTATTGGAGCAAAAAAGAAGCCCTAATTCCTTTACCGTACTCTTTTTCATTCAAATCCGTGTATCTGTTCTTGCCAGCTCTTGGATCAGGTAATTCATATTTTCCCTTTTTTTCAAAATGATACAAATTTCAACGAGATGAGGCATTTTATATTGCTTGGGAACAAATATCAAACTGTTTAAACTAACCATCAAGCAAACGACAAGTTACATTGTGAAGCAATATTAAAAAATAATAAATGAGAAATATTCGCTTAAATATAATTTATAAACTCGGGCATTAACAAGCTCGAGATGGGAAATTGAAAAATCTTGTTGTAATTTTTCCTTGTGAATGACGTAGCCGTGGAATAGAATTATCCGCTTTAGGGATCAGAAAAAACTTGGAATACCTGGCTGACGTAGATATTAAAAACTGGCCAAGTTAATGATGTGATTCGCGCGCAGAGGGTTCTTTATCACCGAATCAAGGACATTTAAATGACTTATGTACCTACCACAAAATGGTGGTGAAATGAAAATTACGGATTTTTTTTTATTAGTTTATTTAAAGTCGCCCTAACTGCAGCGTCATTAGCGACTACAGTGTATTTTTTAAGTGGAAAATATACTTTAAAATTTACTACTTAAATTTTTCTAGATTTTTTAAATAAAGTGGTTGTAAAGTTAGGGGAGACACATTACCTAGGCTAACAAGTAGCTAATAATAATGTCGCAAAATATTTTTTTAAACTAGACATGTTTTAAGAAGACATGTAAATTTTGAAAAGTTAAGAACAAAGAAAAAAACTAATTTAACTACTGTTCAAAATGTTACCGATATTTATCCTATGTTTTTATTTATCCAGCTATTTAACGAATACGAAAAAGAATCGTTATTCCATAGTTATATTATGCTACCTCTAAAATAATTTATTTTTGTGTTTCCTATTTAAGAATTGGTAGCAAAATCCACATCCGAAAATAAGAGCACTATTTCAGGAAAATCTAAATTATGATTTTATGTCCATTCCATTTAACTTTTCATAGGGCATTAAAAATAGGGTTCCGAAAATTTGAACGTCAAGATTTTGTACACGAAAAAGCACTTAACACATTAAATATGGACCGACCTCGGTTGCCGTTGGGCTTTGGGCAGCAAAATGTAGTTGGACGTAGCTAAATTTGTAACCCCAAAATCAATATTATACTTGTTTTGCAATTTTGCTTTTATTGGTGGTCAGTTATTTGACATTATTTAGGTTACGCCCTGGTTTAGACTTCTAAATCTGGCAATTATTTAGCAATGAGCTGGATTGTTTGAGTTTAGACTTAAAATGAAAGACTATCATGCCTTTGATCCCATGAGGGGTAGGAATAGACAATCGAATGTCATTTACTAAGATCCTGACATACTTCTTTTGTCTCTTTTATATTCATCACACATTTTATATTAAACATTTGTACCTTCAACGTAAGATCTCTATCCTCAGTTAAACGCAGCTCTACAAAACATTAACCACGATATAGTAGGATTGTGTGAAGCATCGAGGATGAAAATAAAATTATGTAAATATGTCAAAAAAAAAAAAAAAAAAAAAAAAAAAAAAAAAAAAAAAAAAAAAAAACATTCATCAGAATATAAGAGAGAGTATGTGTACTAGAAATTGAACTAGAAAAAAATACCTTTTTGCAATAAAACAGGCCCACCGAGAGCTCATCTCAAGAAGTAATAGACAATTTCTACGAAGACTTGGCGAAAGCTCACAACTCTATGAATTATATAATATCTATGAGGGAGTTCAATGCACAAACCGGAATACCTAAGGAACATGAGCATTCAGCAAAAAAAAAAAAAAAAAAAAAAACTTGGAGGAGGCTTTTACCCAAAAGGGGTCCATACAAGAGGGATAATTTGAATTAATCTTAATGAATATTACTTATCTCCAAAATCACAATTATTATTATTATGCTTTTTATTTTATTATTATTATAATTTTACAAATATTATTTTAATTTTAACTTAATGATTTGATCGGAGTGATTTATTTTATTGTATTTTTTGTATGGAATTAAATAAAGCTTTATTATTATTATTATTCTCTTTATTTCACATATTTCTTTAAATTATATTTTTACATATTTAGGTATAAAAAAAAATATATAAAAATATAAAAAAAGGATTTATCCCCCCGGAAGCGAGGTTAATACCCAAACTACCGGTGGTTAGGGCTGCAGAGAGAGGAACCTCCTCACAATACGGGCCGTACTGAGGAGTACTGCCTTCTGGATCTGACCCTTGACCCAACTACCAATCTCAAGTCTCCTAAGGTGACGGTCAAAACTCTTAGCAAAAAGACCATTGACCGTCACAACTATCGGTACAATGATCGCCGATTTCACATTCCACATGTCGACAATCTCGTGAGCCAAGTCAAGATATTTTGATTGTTTATCTTTCTCAGCTTTCACAAGATTGTCGTCATGTGGGATAGTGACATCGATTATCATTGCAAGGCGCGCTGATCGATCTACCAACACAATATCAGGTTTATTGGCAACAATAGTTCTGTCTGTGATGAAAGGACGATCCCAGTAGAGCGTGGCATGACCATTTTCAAGAACTGGTTCAGGCACATACATGTAGTACGGTACTTCCGTGACTACAAGGTTGTATCGTAAAGCAAGTTGTTGGTGTATAATCCTGGCTACTTGGTTGTGCCTGTGCAAGTACTCGCCGTTGGCAAGACTAGAACAACCGGAAATAACATGTCTGATTGATTCTCCGGGACGATGGCATGCTCGACAGATGTCAGCCGTGCCGTCCTTAATGATGTATTTCCGGTAGTTATTCGTCTTGACAACTTCGTCCATAATTGCACAGGTAAAACCTTCGGTTTCTCCAAAGAGATCACCGAAGCGTAGCCAGGACACGGAAGTCAAAAGGTCTACATCAGAACCATGAAGAGCCTTGTAGAACCTTCCGTGTAACTCCTTGCTCTGCCATACCTCCTTGCGGTCATTGGTACTCAGTATTACAGGTTTGTGCCAGTTCTCTTTAGCCAAGGATAACGGGGTAAAGCCCTTGTCTACCTTGACCACATCTCCATGCATCACTCCCTCATTGTTGAGAAAATATTCTCTGAGACTGTATACCTCACGATTGTGAAGAGTCTTAGCGTTAAGAAAGCCACGACCTCCACATTTCCGTGGGATGTACAGTCTCATTACAGATGAGCGTGGGTGATGCATACGATATGCGGTCAATAGTGTCCGAACTCGTCTGTCCAGGGCGTCCAGTTCAGTTTGAGTCCACTTGAGTATGCCAAAGGAATACAATAAGACAGGCATGACCCAACCATTAAAGGCACGCACTTTATTTCCGCCTGATAAAAGACTCTTCAGTACTTTTTTCAGGCGGCCATAGAAGCGTTCCTTCAAAGATTGTTTCATGTCTGTCTCATTGATTGCTATTGCCTGTGACATACCCAAATACTTGTAGGTTTCGTTTTCAGAGAGTGAATCAAGTTTTACAGAATCTGTGAGTTGTGTACTCTCAGATTCCATTATCACTCCTCGCTTTACATGTATGATCGCACATTTGTCCAAACCAAACTCCATACTGATAGATTTACTAAAGTTTTCAGTTATCCTTAGTAAATCTATCAGTTGTGATTTGTTTTGGGCAAATAACTTCAAATCATCCATGTAAAGTAAGTGCGATATAACTTGACTCTCTCTCCGCAAACGGTAGCCTAGCCCTGAAACCCCTAGCAGTGTGCTGAGTGGGTTTAGGGCCAAGCAGAACCACAAGGGACTCAAACTATCGCCTTGGAATATATTATTATTATTATTATTATATTCATCACATATCTCATTTCATTCTTTATTCTTTCTCTATCAAACCAGCGCTTCATTTTATTTGGGTTTATCCGCACTCATAAAAGCATGTGACTTGCGATTGCAAATAGTATTTTTATAATTAGGTTGTCTTCAAAACAAACATACATTGAGGTTTTCTTTGATTGTTAAGGATAATCGGCGTTATGCACAAACTGTAATATAATCGACGCTGATAAATATAGAATTTTTTAAATTCTGTAAACCTTCATGAGTTCTCAGGAGGCTTTTAGAAACAGTGTTATCTCCAGGGTCCTCATCGCAGAAAACTTAAGCTAGGGTCCCACAGCCCGTCAACTGATAACTGTCGCAGCCTGTGTCGAGCAGTTCCACGACCCATGGCCTGACAATAATATGGCAAATAATGCAACAGATATGCTGAGCAACGCCGTGCCTTTGAAGTTACCAATTCCCGACGGATCGGACGGGCGACGACAGGTCATCGCGGGCCTCATCGGGCGAGTCGGTTCCCACGGTCCGTTGGCCTGTAACCCAGGATTAGCCGATAGAATTTTTTGAAGTTACCTAACTAATGGTCTGTTCTGTTGAGGATTTTTGAGATAAAATTTAGTATTTATCACAGGATTATGCACATACGATAAGAAACCATGTCTCATATGGGAATCGAACCTATGTATCTTTCAGCAAATTTAACTGAAAGGGATGAGTTGATGGCAACACTAGAAATTGAAAATGGATCAAATAACATTGAAATTTGATTAAACAACGTAACACAAGGCCAATCAATTTATTTTCGATATTATGTTGAAGCGAATTGCGACCAATTAATGATAAACTCGACACTCATTAGTATTCAGGTGGTTGGTAGAAAATCTCACATCTGATATGAATATACAATACGTTTTGAGGCAGAAGTTGTCCTTAGGGAGAGGGCTAAGTAGTTACAGTGTTGGAGCGAACTATTGCTCATTTTTATTTAATTTGGTACATAAAACTGCATTTATGATACAAAATTTGTATTGCGTGATACCGCGTTCGAACTTAGGAGCGTTTTTTTTTACAATTTTAAACAATTTAGTTAGTAGTGCTGTCGTCCGGCGGCATTATTAACGGCTTCGAGGTGCGAACCTGTCTGGATCCGGACTAACCTGCCGTCGTCTCAAGGAATCAGATGCTCCTAACTCGTCGTTAGCTTAGCTCTTCACGCTTTTTATAAACGACTAATCTAATCTATCGATAAAAATCCCTCAAGTTATTGACATATATATATATTGTTATTTATATGCGACACTCTCGCGTACTTTGTAAAAAGTGATTGTCTAGATCAGAGGTTCCCAAACGTTTTACGTTTTTTTCTGTATATTCCCATAGTACATATTCCTTGCTGACGTGGACCCATCAGCAAGTAGAAATCGACCCCTGGGGGTCCATATAGACCACTTGGGAAACGATAGTCTAGATAATCCCTTTGGTGTATGAAAATAAAAATCATGATATAACATTATTTATTATTCTACAAAGCAACCCTTAAATTCACATACGTTACATGACATACAAAAGGTAATTTACTACCAAATAGACACGTTTATGTTTTATTTTCATCAGTTCAGTTTTATGAACTTGAAGATCTAATGCAAACAATACTTTTTTACCTCTCCACCACGAAAAGGGCGCTATTGGTGCGTAACAACAAAATCGCTTTTTTGCGAGATCACTTTTACTCACGCTCGCAGCAAAAAGCGATTTGAAAAGTGATTCGAATTTAAAACACCACCTTTTGGAATTATAAAAAAAATAACTAGGTATAGATACAACTCTTACTTTTTATCTGCAACATTGCAGTAATTATACTTTCAACTTTTAATATTGTTATTTTTTATGTTTTATGAGGATTTGTTACCTATAATAAACATATTGTTAAATATTGTCTTAATTGTTTTTCTTACCTATAACCTATAACACTTTTCTCGCTGGTAGAGGTGAAAAATTTTATGTTTCACACGAGAGCAAATTTTTTTATGTCTCGTGCCTTTAAATCACGAATTAGCGAAGTAGTCTAGAATTTAATCACGAGCATAGCGTGTGAAACATACAATATTATTTACTTGTATTTCTTATAACGAGCCTTTCATTTAACGGACAGACAGACACAAGAGCGATCCTATAGGGACTTCGTTTTTTTATCGGATATACGGATACACCATTTGCCAAGAAACATTAAATAAGTTATGAATAATCTGATTACTCTATTTTCAATCACTTTTATCGTATAACTAATTCGTAACTTTCCTTTATCTACTCTTATATCGTAAAGTATCTATTACAAAATCGAATTATACTTAATATTGATATGTTTTATTTACACGCGTCTGTAATATTTATTATGTCAAACTTTTTCAAGGGATATCGTAATGTTTTATTTTTTTAAATGCAGAAAGGGCAGAAGATTTTTTTATACAGCCACATTAAACTCTATGAAAATATCGACACGCGCATGCGCATGATGCGCAGTATGTAGGTAACCGCCGGTTCACCGCCAATTTGTCGATTAAGAAAAATATCTTGGTTCAATTTGTTTTGTACTATTGCATGGGATTAGATAAAGTAGTGTATGAACGGGCACATAACTTGGAATTAAAACACTGTTGGATGCTATTAAAAAAATCCACTTGTGTTTTAATTACCCCTATTATGATCCCGTATCATAAAGTACTATTATCTTACTAGGAATGCTACGCGAGCACGTCACTGTCTGAGACTTATTAAAGCAGCACAAACGCATGGTGTAACTTATTTTTTGCTAATTCAGTTTGTCTCTCTTTAACTGAAGTTGCAAAACCATATACGCATCCCAAACAAAAATATCTTTCGTCGAGTTCTTTGACGAATTTTCCATCTATAGGTAGACTCTGTATGCCCTTGAAACCCTAAATGATAGCACGGTACCTGCTCACGGACTGTAAATAGCTATTCAATTTCCTGCGAGTCTTGAATCAGTGGGTGTAAAGTCTTATAGACCCCCGGGTATTTACTTCGTGTAATTTACCAAAACAAAGAGGCAAAGTTAAGATTTTGGGGATCTTCTTTTACTGAAAGGAGCAATTTAGGTTTTTTATGTGATGTTATGTTCATTATTTAACCACTCAAGTTTAGTGGTAAGCCTATAATAGTTTAGTTAAAAAAAACGTTTAAGGTAACGGAAGAAGGAATCCTAATTATAACATCAGTAGTATGAATTGGCAGACCTGTAGCATATCTATTAAAAATCAATTGCCGTGCGTTAAGTAGCCCACGCACTGGTCCGGTATCTCACAGAAAATTTTCGGTCCGGCCGCCGTATGATCGAGATTGAACACATTAGTAAATCATACGATCTATATAACATGCTATTCACTCACCCACACAGACACACAAGATTCGATTAAGGGGCTCCCTGTACCAAACGGCCTTGAGAATATGAATAGCATGGGGCTTCAGCCGCTTATGTCGAATACGTTAAGTGTGAGTAGAGAAGCGATAGTGTAGGTGCCGCCCCTCTTTCTGGAATTTCTATGTGATTTCGTATTTTTATTATTAAATTATGTAATTATAGGTTATATAAAAAAAATTAAAAGTGTAATGTTGTAAAAATAAAATTGTCCGTTGATTGGTGTAAACCGCAAATAAAAAGGACTTCAAAGTATGCAGTAGATGGACGTAATAGATCGTCACTATAAATATTGACCCTGTTTGTATACAAGTTTTATAATTATTTAAAACAAAACTAAAATAAAATAAAAAGTGGAAAGACAAGTTGAGATATTAAAGTTTTTTTTTGTAAACTTATTTATTTTTTAGTCCTTATAATTAACGAGATGAGTACCTCTAAAAAGTACCTTTCTTACGGTTTTGCTACGGGAACTACCTTAAACAAAGGCATGTGGATGTGTGTGTGTGTGTGACAGATCGTTCCGGCCATCGAAATCAACCACAAATACAAGGATTTAAAAACGGATGGCGGGCCGCGCGTTCAATAATAAGACGAGTCTGTGGTCGATTTCGGTAGACCGACGATTGGACGAATGAGGGCACCTTTAGTCTCGCAAAACTCGAAAATGGCTAGACCGATTTTGATGATTTTTTTGTGTGTGTTTGTGTGGGTCTGGATGGCTTATATTTATAATTGGACCCGGTAGGTGGCGCTGCAAGCGGGTTCTAGGAAATTTATTTAATTTAATTTAATTCGAAAATATCCACGGGTGAAGCCGTGGTAGAAAGCTAGTCTACTATAATATTTTTTCAATAAATACGACCCTGATCTCTCAGATTTACTTGCATGGCTTTTAGGCGTTCATTTCATTTATTTGATGTATTGACCACATCTCGGAGTTCCGTCCATTGTATTCAATGAATATGTTACAGGCAATAATGGTGATAAATTCCAATTATTATAGAAAACTTACTTTCCACCCTTGTATAAATTTGTGATATGTAAAAATCCTAGTTCTCTGAGACAAGTTGTAAACTGCGCATTTCTTTATCGAAGCAGTCTTATCACGGAATTAGCAACTGCCATAGTTAGTAACTCCCTGTCAAAACGCAACTAAACTCACAACCGACACTAGCGCCCGTACCGAACAACTTTTATATGCCATTGATACTAGAATTATTAATTCATTGTGAGCAACTAGAATACAACTGCATTGGTTATCTTTCTCCTATTTGACGTAAAAAACATTTAAAAAAAAGTGAACCGGCTTCAAAAATTGTGCAGTATTGTGCACGTAGAATTTGAAGACGAAATATTTATCATTTCGTACTTTTCAGTGCACTATTTTTGAAATCGGTACTCTTTTTTAAAAGGTTTTTGTTGCCCTGAGAGACAAAAATCAAATTAAAAAAATGATGGAAAAATAAAAAGAATACCGCTGTGGATGGGATTTGAACCATGCGCTGCACCCCATACGTTTAACCGCTAGACCACCGTCTAAGGATTTTCTCTGATATATAATTTTCAGCCGTAAACAGAGGCAAATTACTGAATTTCTAAAAAATACTGAACTGATTTTCGTTATATTTTATGTAGGTATATCTGTGAGATAATGTCGAGAAATTATTATATCCTTAAAAAATGAGTCTTCAAAATCATATTTAATCGAGGTATTTTAAGAAAAAAATATTTAAAAAGTAAGTTCTTTCAAAATTTCTGTAAAACCATTATGAGAAAAAAATGGGACTAATCCGGCACACGCTACATTTCGGACATTTTTGATGTCTGTTTGTGAGAATACGAATAAGATTGTGGATACAATTATGTGTCATTTTGAAAATACGAGTCTTGCTCTTCAAGACTGATAGAAGGAAATTTTGAAATTATTTCTATAGTGTTGGTAAATTATCATTTTTCCGGACTCGTATTCCAAAAACTTACGTTCGAGTGACGTTTGACGATCGATGTTGTAAAGCTTACTGAAGATTTTGAACATTAAAAAACAGTATTGACACCGTAATATGGTCAACTTAAATATTGATAGATTCAACTTTCATAAAAAAAAAATGTTAGAGAAATCGTAATTTTTGGAAAAATTCATAGATAAAAAATGTATTTTTTGTGAGCTATATACAAAAAAATTAGTATCTAATATAAAAATAACACATTATTCTCGAATTATTCCATAACAAGAATCTAAATTTTATTTAATACAGAAAACATTACAAATATAAATAAAAAATAATTTAAAGAGTAAAAAATTTGCAATGTTGAGTATTTTATTTTGATATCAAAGTCAATAGAAAAAAATCGCGAAAATGATCAAAATTTGAAGGCGCGACTAATTTTCAATAACGCACACACGCGCGTTACTTAACTAAATTTCGAGTGCGGCGTAACGGTAAGGCCTCTTAAATAAAAAATAAATCATCAAAATCGGTTCTCAACTGGCGGAGTAATCAATGTTCATACAACGGTCCGAATTGAGAATCTTCTCCTTCTTTTTTGGAAGTCGGTTAAAATGTAAAAAAAAAAACAAACAAACACATTTTCGCATTTTTAATATTAGTTAATAATTTTAAGACAACCTCTATATTTATTTTAACATTGCAAAATGTTAGATATCGGTAAATTTCAACATGACCAGTTTTTGGGAGTTTCGATCTAACATAAACCACTTCACTCAAACAAACTAGGAATATTTCTCGGACCTCAAATGATTATGTGGAACCAATGAACGTTTGCGCTAGTTCTCTTATTGGATATCCATCGAGAAATGAAATACGAGTGGAAAAGGATGTTTTGGTTTGCGTATTGAGAATTGATTTATGTTTAGATAGACCTACGACGAGAATAGCCTAGTCGTTAGTGAGATCATGAAGCCAGGTTTGAATCCCAGGTCAAGTAAATAACTATGAAAATGTAGAGTAAGCTTTTTTCTCTTCGGTAATGATAAGCTTCAGGTAGTCGATAGCCTAATTGGTAGGACGGTGGACTTGAAACCGGAGGTCCCGCCGGTTCGATTCCTACTCACTGCCAAAATGCTAAGCACCAATTTTCTTTAAGAATATGTGCTTAATCGACTACTCTTGCTTCGGAGGGCACGTAAAGCCGGTCACCAACCCGCCTGCCAAGCGTGGTGACTATGGCAATTCCTCTCAATGAGCACCACTAAAATGGTGCGCTAGAGGGAGACCATGATCCAGCAGTGGATCTTAAAAGGTTGATGATGATGATGATGAATGATAAGCACTAATTTTTGCTTCTAAAAACAATAGTGACTGGTTGCCATCTATCATCTAGGACATTTGTTTGCCACTAGATCTGTTTAAAATAGCCAACTTGTTAAAAGTGGACATCGTTACTGGTGTCTCTGACACTCCTTCAGATTAATTACTAGCATTCTAAAGATGTAAAGTTATCGCTGAAAATTTCACAACCATTCATTCAGCCGTTTATTTTTTTGGTCTCTACTTAATAGTACTCAAGGCTGTTTTTGTCGGTACGCCATATCTCTCTTAATACTGTATCAAAGTTAATGTTTTATACGACATTTTTATATTATTTTCCCCTCTAATGATGAAAAACAATCAAACAATTTTGTAAAAGATGCTCTCTGTTGGAGATGACTTGATCTAACGGTGCGAAATTTTCTCACGGTCATCTAGTATTCTTTATTTAAGTATTTTATATTCTAGACAATTTCACTTCTTTATATAGATTCCTCAATAAATACAGACCAATTCTAACGTCTGCTAAAACATCATTTTCATCGCAATTTGATGCGATCTTCTCACCGTGGCAAACAAAATATAATATCTACTTCCTATTTGTATAAGTAACAAACCAATCGAAATGCGCATGTTGCTGGAAATGTGCTAAAATAATGTTATTAGGCCCCTGGCTTCGCACCGGTACAATATGGGTTAAATACGCTTTAATAACTACGTGGTTTGGACACCTTGAAAGGCTGAACGATAACAGATTGACTAAAAGGTTTATATGGCTGAAGTGAAAGGAAATGCTGGAAAAGGACGACCTAGGTGTACTTTTATTGAACATATAAAAAAAAATTGATCGATGGAAATATTAAACACACAATCGCTGAGCATGTATGAGAGGTATGATGAATATAAAAGAAGCGAAATAGGATCGTAACAAATGGCATTCGATTGTCTCTGCCTGCCCCTCTTGGGATAAACGGCGTGATATACCTACTTATCTATTAGAGATAGATATATGCTACCGCGGACTTTTTTGTAGATCATTTTATTCTACACTATTCTTTCCTACATCATGCTGTAATCAGCACACGCAACGAAAGTGCGCTGGCGATAACATTTCCCCCGACTTGATTCACGGATTCTGTTAATGCTCGGCTGCTAAACATGACAGGTTCATGTTCAATACTCGTATACCTTTATTGTGAATCAATCCCGCAACTCCCTTCATAACGTTTGTCCCATAATAATTACATGCTGCAGCTATCCGTAAATTACGCAATAACTGTATGTCTTAGGTTCGAAGTTAAAATTTATTTAAAAAGATAGATATATTATAGATGATATAAACGAAATAAGTTTTCAAAATCAGTTACACATAAGTTTTATGAAACCCTGAAATTCCAAAAATTTGCGTATTTTTAACCGACATTGCAAATAATTATTTTAATATGAAAAACTATTCCCAATTTCCTGTAAATAATCCAGCTGTGTCACTTATATTTTGGTCCTTAAGACGTATATAAATTTCAAAATTTATAGTACAGTATTATCGCTGTGAGGTAGTATCGACCCTTAAATTTTTGCCTCAGTTAAGAGGTATCAATCTACGCATAACTTAGTGCAAAAATGTATCTTGTTTTAGGGTGTTAATCCTAAAGTACATAATTAAATTTGCGTGCAGCTTACATAATATAAAAATCCTTTTATATTATCTTATTTTTTTTATTCAGCAACTATATAGCTGTGCACCCGCGTTAATGGTTACTGCTCCACCCCTTTAGGTCGTAGCGTAATGTTATATAGCCTAATCCTAATTATATTAATAATTTTATCCCCTCGACTGATCATCTCTTCTGGTGACAAGAGGGCTGGCTCCTTCCTCGCTCAACGAATCAACATCGCGATTCATCGGGGAAATACAGTCAGTATTCTTGCCACTATTCCTCGCGGATATGGTCTATTTTTTGTTCTTCTTTCACTTCGAAATAGAGTAACGGATACAAGTGATTTTTTGCACAGAGATAGTTGTAGGGCCTGGACATAGGGCTACTTTTTATCCCGAGAAATAATCTGATTTTTCCGGGAAAATTTAATTGTTCTTAAACTTCTACAGTGCCAAGCTGGGAAGAATCTATACTAATATTATAAAGAGGTAAAGTTTGTAAGTTTGGATGTAAGGGGTAATGTCTCAAACTACTGAACCGATTCTGAAAGCTACAATATTCCTTATTTTAATCAGTTAAGGAATCGGGCAAAAATAGTACACGGATTTGCCCGGACATTCTAGGGTTGTACAATCTTCTGGCCGATCATTCCTTGGACATTCTTTGGTGCGACCCGTCGTTTTTGGCCTTCGAGTCGAAACGAAAGATGTCGCGGTCCTAAGTAGCATATAAAAAGTATTGGTTCTAAATAATCTATTAACGCAGATTCGAAATGTATGTTAACACGTATTTTATATGCAAATAGCTTTGTTGAAAGGAGGGGAACATTTATTTGATCGTTTCTTTGAGGTCGTTACCTACTTAAATGAGATAGCAGTGTTTTCACGACGTGAAATTGTCTTCCAGAATTTAATGAATTCATGTTTTATTTTAAAGTATTAATAGCTATGTGAATATGCGTTCGCAGAATATAAGGTTTCTATTTGTTCAGCTTACAAAAATCGTTCAACTTGTGATGTCGCATCTCTACTGTCTCACAATATTGAAATTGAAACCTGTATCGCGCCATTGAAAATATTTAATAAATTGTCATATATACAAGTTTCCAGCGACACGCGTTGGGATTCCCTTTACTTACAGTCGTTGGATTGTTGTATGTATTGCCATTTCTATATTGGTGACCCCGTATGAACACATCCAGTCCACCTGACCCCGCAATGTCTCGCATCATACTTCCACTTCTCACTGATGACAATCAGTCTTGACCAGACCTCCCGGCCCGACATGACGTCAGGTCATTCCTACATTACGATAGGTGCGATGTGGCGTGTAGGTACGTGTTATCGGTTTCAGGGAACCTAGCAGCAGACAAAATCTTCCTCTTTTCTTCTTCTTAGTCGTGGTGCTCTTGACAGAGCCGTCGTGGTCAATCATGGCGGTCTACAGATTAACTCGCCATGGTTAACTTTTTTGGGAAGAATAGTGCAGTGGTTTCCCCTTGTACTTCAACTAGACATTTTGATACTATTTAGGTCTTCAGGCTCACTGTAGCTTCTTTCAGCCAGTTTCCTAGCTAGGTGTATGGTTATTCAGCCATTGCTTGGTCTACGGTTCCTCTTTTAGCCGATGGTATTTTGAGGCTATCTAACGAGTGACCAGTTCTGTTGAGGTATTTTTAGATGGAAAAGCCTCTAAGTGTGGTTTATCGGATTATGTACGTAAGTTAATAATAAAAAAAACATTGGTATATGGCCGCTGTGGGATTCGAACCGTGTAGTGGTATAGGAATGTCTCACACGTTTTAACCACTCGGCCTCCGACGCATCTTTAAATTTTTTTATTACTCATGCAATTATATAATTATATTAATTATAAAAATTATAAATAAATAATGTAAACAAAGTCAGACTTTTCTTTAGAATAATACGTAGATTTTCATTTTGAAAATCCGCTACATTTAAAAAAAAATACAAAATTGTTTAAATTTTATAGGTGTACATTTTCACCTTTGAGATTAATTTACGCACATCCAAAGTAAAACAAGGTTCGTTCGTTACACTTTCAAAATAATTTTATAAAATATCCGGTTACAAAATTTAATTAACATTATTTTAAGCGTTCAATATTTAATTAAGGTTCTACCTCTGCAAATGAATTAAGCAAGGGTGAATTTATATCTGATATCGAAACTTCAAAATTAAAAGTTGCCTGAAGCGTGTTGTGAAATAATATGTTTATTATTCGCCTATGGCCCGCGGCTGTGATTTCATTTATATTCTATACTATCACAATCGGATAAATTATAATCTTCCTAGATAAATCCCTCTTTCTATTGGTGGAAACCGTTTGAAAATCCGTACAGCAGTTTTTGACATTTTTGTGTTTGTTTGTCTTCCTTTCACTTCATAACTGAGCACCAAGTTGACGTGATTTTTTGCACAGAGATAGTTGGAGAATTAACAACAATTCTAACCGTGCGATGTCGAGGCAGGTCGTCAAGTAGTGGAATGTAAACTTTTAAAATTCCCCATGATTTCTAGGTATTTTTCAAATTATTAAAATTACTGTTTGTTTACGGAATTCTATAATTATGTATATATTTGAGGTTTTTTTGACGGTATCAAATATCTCTCTCAATATTATATCAAAGTTCATGTTTGATACGCCATTTTGAAGATTATTTTTACCTCTAATGACGAAAAATAAACAAAAAAATAAAAATGAAATGTTGCCTTTAAAATTAAACTAATCTATTTATTTTTTAGAAGACGCCATCTGTTGGAGATCAGTTGAACTAACGGTGCAAAGTACTACATATTCGCACGGGTCATCTAATAGTACTATATATTTGCTGAAAGTTTCATCAAAATTACCTAAGTCAGCCGTTTCGGAGCCTATCCATTTTTTTTACATGCTTTACGAAATTGTCAACTGTACGTATATTGGTTAATTTTGAAATCATAGACACACACTACAATTTAATTTACATATTTCTATAGATTTCAATAACGAAATAATAATTTACAGGTAGATTTTAGTGAGTTAATGCCAAAGCAGTTAAGTTGGGGCGTGAGACGCGGAAATTTGCGGTTTAGCTTTAAGCGAATCATTATGGAGACTACATAATACATAAACTGAAACAAAGTTGTCTAACTTTGAGTTTGATAATTATTGTCATCCAATAGTTGTGCCAATTTGGTATCTTGGGGCCTGGGTCACACAAACTAAGGTATACAACTTTTCATTTAGGCTATAGGTACTAACAGGTATAATGAACTATCGTTTGACAGCTGTCATCCAAAATGAAGATCCCAGTCTAGGGTCAGTGGTTTTCGAGATATCCCTTTTAAGTCTTGATCTCAAAATCGTCATAACTCCAAAAACTTTTCTGAACACGTACATGTAGAATTAAAAAAAAGTTCTAAAGCTCTGTAATATTTTTACGCAGGCAAAGACATACGCAAAATCTAGTATCCCAATCCTAACTAAAATAATATTATAAATGCGAAAGTTGAATATATAATGGTTCTGATGTACACCTTTTGACTAGTAGATCGACCAGTGCGCCTTGCAATGATAATAATCGATGTCCCACATGACGACAATTTTGTGAAAGCTGAGAAAGATTTTTTTTTTTATATAAGATAAACAATCAAAATATCTTGACTTGGCTGCCATGTGGGAAGTAAAGTCGGCGATCATTGTATCGATAGTCGTGATGGTCAATGGTCTGTTTGCCAAGAGTTTTGACCGCCACCTTCCTCCGCCTTGAGATTGGCGGTTGGGTCAAGGGCCAGATCCAGAAGGCAGTCCTCCTTAGCAGTAGTGGTGAGTGGAGGGATTTCTTTGTTTGTCTGCCATTCTTTAAGGCCACAATAGAGCAACTGACCGACGTGATGTGATTTTGCACAGAGACAGCTGGAGGGCTTTAGAGAGACATAGGCTATATTTTATCCCGGAATTCCTTCAGGATACATTTTTATTTTAAATTTAAAAAACTTCAACAGACTAAGCTGAGTCGGTCAGCTAGTGTTATATAAGCGTGCCACAAAATAAAGTAAACAGTCCATAAAACGTGTATTGTCCAATGTCCATTCCATGTGAAAGATTAGTTTTCGCAAAAGATTGATCACTCAATCGATGCTTAAACAATACATCACATGTAGCTATATGGGAAAATTATGTAGATATATTTTAGGATGGAATGAAGATGGATAGAGAAAGTGCAAACTGATGAAAAATGTATGACCTTCGTGGTTTATGATATTTTTATTGGTAGAAAATAATTCCCATCGGTCTTTGGAAAGGGACTTCTATTGGACTTCTTATATTTTTTCTATCTTCAAGAACCGCCTTACAACTTCCAAAACCGTGTCATGGTTCCAGGATACCCAGCGGAAGACCAAGTTTCCATCGTGTAGCCGATGGTATTTGTTAAGCTATACCTAACGACAGACAGTCAGACACCAAAACCACATCATAGGATACTAAACCTTAAAAATAGGAAAGAAATAAAAAACTTAAGTTGACTTGCATGCAAGTGGCTTTAATATCAAATCGTAGTGTGTCCAAATAAAATATACAATAGATTTACATATATTACTTAGAAGGACTTCGCAAGGACAAGGTAAAGCTTTAAGGGTATCTACTTTATTTTTAAAACCGCGTGGGAGTAACATTTCTCAGTAAATACCAGATACGCCAAAATTAAATCAAGTAGATTCACTGAGATTAAACGAGTTACTCTAATAAATTACTTACAACTAATACAATAAAGCTGATGTGCTATAATTTTGTGTTTCCTGAATTCCAAAGCAAGGAAAATACAAATTACATTCTGCAGCTAATTTGGACACGTTGAAAGAATGAAGGATGAAAGATGGACTAAAAAGGTTTATATGACTGAAGTGAAAGGAAATGCTGGCAGAGGACGGCAATTATTGAATATATAAAGAATTATTGATCGATGGAAATATCAAAAGTACACACAATCGCCGAGCATGTATATAAGGTATGATGAATATAAAAGAAGCGAAAGAAGTATGTCAGGATCGTAACAAATAGCATTCGATTGTATCTGCCTCACCTCTTGGGATAAAAGGCGTGATGATAGATAGATAGATTATGTTTTATATTTACATTCAATTTTAAAAACTATATCGATAACCGTCTGAGTGCCCCTTGGCAAAGGTCTCCTCCATATTCTTCCAGCTTCCTCTGCATTGGGTCAGCTGGTCCATGTAATACCCTCCACCACCATGATGTCGTTTTGCCATCTTCTAAGTTGTGGGTGTAGTTGGGGTACCAAAAAGGTATACTTTTGCTTCACTTCTGCTTTCGTCTCATGACGTGGCCTGCCCATCTCTATTTCAGAGTTTGAATGTTAGTTCTTACGTCTTCTTTGTTGTTTATCTGAGGCATTCGTTCCTGATTCTGTCCCTCTTCCTTTTACCCAGCATGCTCCTTTCTATTGCTCGTTGGTAATTAAACTACGCCTTAAATCCACAGGGGAAGATACAGGTTCGAGCATAAATTAATTAAGATAATAGTATAAATAAGCCATAGCTCTAAGTAAATGACATAAGATGTTCTGTGAGTCCGTACTTCGACCCTAAAACTTTGTTCATTGCCCCCACACCAACCCTTCGGGGATTAAATGTAAATAATTAATAACTCTTCTTAATAACTTAATACATTTACATTAATTTTTAATTAAAATAAGTACGTTTTCTTTTACTTACTAATATTATAATACCAAAATGTGATTTTTTACACAGATATTAATGTATCTATGTATTTTTTTTTATTTCTTTTTATTCTTCACGGGTCTTGCCGGCCCCAGGATACCCAGTGGAAGACAAAGTCTTCCTCATTTAGCTAATTATTTTTTGAGGTTATAACTAACGATTGGTCAGCTCTGTTGCGGTATATAGATGGAAAAGCCTCTTTGTACGGTTTGTCGGATAATACATAGATTTTTTATTATAAAAAACCCAATTTTATTTTCTTTCCTAATTAATTTACGATTAAAACATTATTATAAATTAGCTCTCCGCTTCGGCTTTGTCCATGTAGCCCATTTTAATTTTTATCTCTTATGGTCTTGAGTTCATACTGATCTTCTTTAGAATCTATTTAATTTTGTAGCCTAGTTTGGCACCAACCGACTTCAAATTTAACGGCAAAACGAATTATTTAATTATGTTTTGCTTTTCAGTGAGCAATGTTTGAAGTCAGTATACTTTTTATTAAAATTTAATATACACTAACGAGCAATATAAAAAAGTCACTAAATTATCATTAAATATTTCCGAAACCATGCCACTTTTTTCTATCCATGACTTCAAAGAGTATAATAGGTTATATTGTACAATATGAAACTGTTTTCAGGATTCTTTTTACTTCAAGAAGCTAACTTGTATCGTTTAGAAAATATTTAGATTTTTTAGGCACTTTGCAAGTGGCTTTTTTATATTGCTCGTCAGTGTATATCTCCCAAATCTCGTTAATAAATTTACAATTTCGCAGAGATGTCAAATTCACATGCCAGCCTTTACATCTCCTAGTACCCGTAAATTAATTTGTAGTCACTACAAGCGACAGTGTCAGTTATTTTCGAGTACAATAGAGGTACAAGCGATCTCATCAACCGGCCACAACAGAGCAATCAACGGCCTTCCACCGATTTATATGCAAATCTAGCGCCTGTAATGATTAAAACCATCTACAACGAATTAATTTTGTAAAGCGATGGTGGAATTAAAATAACCGATTACTTGTTGCATAATACAAGAGTCCTAATCTATCCTGTGGGCCATTAACCGATATATATCTGACTCATGGCAAAAATCTAAGCATTTCTTTCCTTTTCTTCTTAATTTTCAGTTCGGTTAGTCGGATATTGTACATAGATACATTATAAATATAAATTTAAAAAATACAGCTGTGGGTGGGATTCGAACCATGTGCATTCTGCGCTGCACCCCTTGTGACAACTTTGCATCAATAGCAACCGTTCTTAAAGTAGCCCACACACTGGTCCGGTATCGCACCGAAAATTTAGGGCCGGCCGCCTTATGATCGAGATTGAACAAAGGCCACACATTGGCGATGAAAATCATACGATCTAGATCGCATATAATTGTCTGTCACATACAAATATGTGTGACAGATCGTTCCGGCCATCGAAATCAACCACAGATTCAACGATTTGAAACTGATGGTGGGACGCGCGTACAAGAATTGGATGTGAGTCTGTGGTCGATTTCGGTTGACCGTACGGCGACCGGCCGGGGATTGGTCCAATGAGTGGGCGCCTTAAGATATAACAAAAGAACTTCTCGAAGGAGGCCAATTATAGAATTTCTGAAAAACTACTTAATCGATTTTCTTGATTTGTCTGCGAGATAATGTCTTGAAATTAATATAATATCCTTAAAAAGTAAGTCATCAAAATCGGTAAATCTTTAAGGGTTGCCTTACAGCTCCCTGGATTTCCGTTTGCACCCTTTGGGAACCCTAAAAATATTGTTCGAATTGTGAACCTTCTCCTTCTTTTTTCGAAGTAGGTAGCTTAAAAATTAAGTGCCGTTCGTTCGTAAGCATTGAGAACGGCTGGACCGATTTGGTAATTTATTTTATGTTCGTATATAGCCTGAATAAGGTTTATAAGGAAAGAAAAATTTGTATGAACTCAAGACCATAGAGGATGAAAGCCCCGAATATATCTATTCTGAAATAACCAGAATTCAATTAATTTAAAATTTACAGGTATAAATTTATGAATTTATTCAATGCATACCTATTAATAATTGTATGAAACATCCCTCCGGGTTGTAACTAATTGAATTATGGGTATAAACACATGTCACAGAGTCGTGTCACTGACATGTTAAATTAATATTATATGTTGTTTTACATTAATTAATTGTCTTTGATCATTATCAATGAATATTTATGAAGCGGTCTCTGTTTACCTCGATCGGATTTAGGCGTGATCATATAAGGAAACATAAGCCTCAAACAAGCAAACTTACTTGCAAATATGTTTGTGTTTATTTCATGATAAAATTGAAAAAGGGTTTTTTATTGCTTCTGCAGTGGTCCCTTTTTCAGCAAAAATGCGACAGACCGATATCTCCATAAGTTGTAGGTGTCTATAGATGATTGATGTATCAAAATGTTTATATTGACGAGGTTTATAATATACAAATCTTGAATAAGTCGTGTATTTTTGGAAAAATAAAAAAGTATGGTAATTTTTTGGGGTACCTTGTGTGTATAGTCTTGTGGCGACACTGTGTGGTGATACGACAATTTAAGAAGACAAATGTCAAGAGACATTCTGACAGTACACATGTACGACGGTGTAATGTTACTTTAATTTAGTTGAACAAAACGTTTAATATTATGTTTATTAGAATACACCTTGTAAATATACATGCTGTTTCAATATTACAAATATAGGCGCAACATCAGAAGGTTGCGTGTTCATATCACGTCGGGGTCACCAATTATATAAGCGTTTGTCTTCTTAAATTGTCGTGTCACCACACAGTGTCGCCACATTCTCATTTATAATATTTTTTTAATTCTACATGTAGGTACGTGTTCAAAGGGGTTATATGTCGGGATGTTTTTCAAAATTTAAGATGAAAATGTTTTTGAAAACCACTGACCCTAGACTGGTCGTATCTTTACCAAAATGAAAGGTCACGATGAGATCTTCATTTCGAATGACAGCTGTCAAAATATACATGTCTTACTTCCAATGCTCTTTGAAGGTCATGAGATGACTGACATGAATGGTGCATAAGATCTGTACATTTTTTTTAAACTTGGGTTGCCTTACTACTCCAAGAACCGTGTTACAGGATTCAGTGTACCCAGCGAAATACAAAATCTTCCACATTTAGCCGGTGGTATTTGTGAGGTTCTATACGTAACGAATTTATTAAGTGTAACGATGATTAGAGAAGAATGCGAAGTGAAAGATGATGTTGTGACTAAAATGAAGAAAAGTAGTTTACCTACGCTGGTTTGGACACGTTGAAATAATGAAGGATGAAATATTGATTATAAAGGTTATATGGCTGAAGTAAAAAGAAAAGGTTGGCTGAGGACAACCTAGGTGTACTTTGATTGAACATATAAAAAATGTATTGATCGATGGAAATATTAAAAGTATGAAAGGTATGTAATAAAATATAATAAAAGAAGCGAAAGAGGTAGATACCTATGTCAGGATCGTAACAAATGGCATTCGATTGTCTCTGCCTATCCCTCTTGGGATAAAAGGCATGGTGATAGATATACCTAACGAATGATATACTATTGAGGTATTTAGGAAATCCTTTTGTATGTCCGTCGGATCCAGATTAAATGCTTATAATAGCAATTAAAGAAGCAGATTTATTTGTTTTTCGATTTGTATGACAACTCAATTGCACATACTAAGAAATTGTTATTTTTTGGGCCAATAAACTTCTGTTCAGAACTGTCGAATATCAAATCTGCCTGCCAATAAAATGTCGGCACGTTACAAACTTTCTCCAAAAAAATCAAACAGAAATACACCGAAAATGATTTTCACATCGAATTGTCAACCAAGCAATAGGCCCCGTACTTATTACGTTTACGTTTTTCACGGCCTGTTGCGCATATATAGGACTTTGTACGATCCGTGCGCGAGCTAACAACGATATATATATATAATTTGCAGACCGGTAATTAACCATGTATTTAACTTCTGCCCTCGCATTGGGAGGTGGTAGTGTTTTATGCTTCTCTTATAATAAAAAATCTATGTACATTATTCCATAAACCGTACAAAGCGGCTTTTCCATCTACATACCTCAACAGAGCTGGTCACTCGTTACGTATAGCATTAAAAAATCTTCGGCTGAGGAAGACTTTGAGATGTAAGGCAACCCGTAAATATCTCAGTTATTTTATTAGCGAAGTTATCAGAGCCAATGCGGTCACAGACAGGCCCCGTCAGGTAATATGGTAATAAGACAGGCAACATTGGTGGCTGAGGGTGTCGAGAGGTGGGACACCGGTTTCACATATACCTTCCCCGTTATTACGCCTTTAGACACTTTCATCCCCGAGCATAATACATAATATTATACTCTAACGACTCCACCCTGAACAGCCAATTAAGGCAAGCCAGGGGCGAGAATCCTGGAGTTAGCAGTGGGGACGCCTGCCTCAACCTACTCTCTGGAGCACTCGGGTTCGGCGGTGTCGTTACTCACCCACGGCTCGCCACAAGCCGTCCTGTGCCCTTATACACTGATGAGCAATATAAAAAAGCCACTTGCAAAGTGCCTAAAAATATCTAAATATTTTCTAAACCATACAAGTTAGCTTCATGAAGTAAAAAAAATCCTGAAAACAGTTTCATATTGTACAATAAAACCTATATATTTTAACCGTTATTAAATACACTTGAACGTTGCTTTTTACTTCAAAAAGTAATAATGCTGGTGCAGCAGCAACAACAGCTGAAAACCTCAAACGGCGTAAGTACGCAAACCTTGCACAAGATTACTTATTTGCACCGTTTGGGGTTGAAACCATGGGTCCGTGGGGCCTCGGAGCGAAGAAATTATATAAGGAACTATCATTTCGTCTAATCGACATTTCAGGTGACAAGAGGGCTGGAGCATACCTTGGACAACGTATTAGCATAGCTATACAGCGAGGAAACGCTGCTAGCCTTCTTGGCACTTTACCGCAGGACAGTGATTTCGAGAAAGTTTTCTACTTATGAGTATGTATCCTACATATTCATGATTAGAGAGCCACTCATGGGGTATTTTTTTTTTTTCATTAAAATGTTTAATTTTTATTATATTTAAACTTTGTATGTAGATATATATTATTTAATATTGTTTTAATAAAACATAAACAATTTAAACAAAAGTAAAATTAAAATTGCTATTAAAAACAAACATAGACCATATTATTATTACCATATATTAGCATACCTACTACGAAAACTGTCATAAGTCACTTTGTTGTTTTGTTTTATCAAAAAAAGTTTTTCTTAGCAGTTTTGTCCCAAAAATATATGTAGAGTTACGGAGCTTGCGGTCACACTGTAGATCCTCCCACCTTGTTTCGTAGCAATTTAAAGAAATGGCGAGAAAGTCAGCCACCCGTGATCCTGTCGCACTTCGTATGACGGTTTAATAGAATTCTGTTAGCTTCGCGTTTTGGGTTACCATTTGACATTGTCTCATCCTTTATGAGACCTCATTTTATTTAATACGAGATATTAATTTTAGACTCGGTTTCAATTTAATTTATCTATCTATCTACCTATTATCACGCCTTTCATTCCAAGAGGGGTAGGCAGAGGAGACAATCGAATGCCATTTGTTACGATCCTGACATACCTCTTTCGCTTCTTTTATATTCATCATACCTTTCATACATGCTCGGCGATTGTGTGTACTTTTAATATTCTATCATTTCCTTTCACTTCAGCCATATAAACCTTTTTAGTCAATCTTTCAACCTTCCTTCTTTTAACGTAACCTACTTTCTTCATTTTAGTCATAACATTATCACTCCGCATTCTTCTCTACTAACATCGTTCCGGATGCGTTCATTGGACGTAAAATTTGAATTTAATTTGCTTTTTAAGGCTCTGTAGGAATACTGTAGAGGGGTTTCAAAAGTTAATTGCATCCTATATACTTCACATTCAATAACATTGTCAGCTAACAAGGAAGACTCAAGTCTCTCTAATTTATATATTTTTTGTTTTTATTTCAAAGTTTTTTATGCTGGTCGTAGTTTTTTCTATGCAGTAGATTTTTTATAATAAAAGTTTTGCTGACACGACGACTAAGTGACATCATCATTTATGAGATCGCTGTTGCTGTACTTAAATCTTAATGGACCTAAATTTTTAGAGCGTTGAAATTGAAACAGTCTTTCTAAAAAGAAATATTTAGGTCAGAGACTATATTCCAGTTCAATAGAAGGCCTCCGTTGAACTAGTATTTAATGCTGAACGGATTATACTAGTATTGATACCAAATATCATTGATGTTCTTATTAAGGCTTGTTCTAAATAAAAACTCACAGATCTCATGCACCACATGACCTTCAAAAAGCATTGGAAATGAACTTTGGTATTAAAAATAGAAAACAAAGATTTTTCTCATTCATTTTGGTAGACACAAGTCTTTTAAAAAAAACAGTGGTTTTCGAGATTTGACCCTTTTACATTTTGTTCTTAAAACCGTCAGGTCATAACTCCAAAATTGTTTTTTGTTTCAAAAAACATCCCGAGATAACCTTTCTGAACACGTAAGTACATGAAAAATTAATATTTTGATCAATTTGGAACTCATGGACTTTCCTGCATAAAAAGTGCAGGCAGGCTTTCTCACCACAGCTCCCTCAATGATACCATCAAAAGGGCTCTTGCGTTAATAGACGTCCCTGCTCTCCTAGAGCTACCGGAAATAATCCGGGAAGACGGCAAGAGACCCGATGGAATGACTCTGATTCCCTGGGAGCGAGGTCGGGCCCTTGTATGGGATGCTACGTGCGTGGACACATTAGCCCCGTCTCATCTCAAGGAAACAGCCATCAAAGCGGGAGCTGCGGCGGAAATCGCAGAGTCTAACAAATATGGTTCAATTATTGAAAACTACAAATTTGTGCTGTTTGGTGTAGAACCTCTAGGTCCGTGGGGTTCAAATGCCAAAAAAAATTTATTAAAGATATATCCCCGCGAATGATCATCTCTTCTGGTGACAAGAGGGCTGGCTCCTTCCTCGCTCAACGAATCAGCATCGCGATTCAGCGGGGAAATGCAGCCATTATTCTTGCCACTATTCCACGCGGACCTGGTTTATTTAGTTATTTTTAATCTTTAGCCCAAAGGGTGACAACAGAAACCGGAAACCCTATTACTCAGGTGGCCACATATTTGTCCAATCCCCGGCGCGTCGCCGTACGGTCCACCGAAACTCGTTTAATTCTTGTAACGAACGGTCCGCCTAGATCATTGGCGGCCGGAATAGGAAATTTTCGGTGCGATGCCGAGGCTCCGCTGTCCGTCTGTCCGTCCGTCCGTCTGCCACAAGGCTGTATCTTATTCAACCGTAAAACACACTTGAAATTTTATAATAAAAATAAAATAAAGTTGAAAATTAAAGGGAGTCCCCATACTAGAAACGTGTTTTGTCGGCGTTATTTGCTCGATATTATTGCTCGAAGTTTTCACAAAGTATGTATTACCTACCTACTATGGCCGCTATAAATTACTCTTTAAAAAAGTACACGACAAATTTAATAAAATTATGCTTGTCGCACTTTTTCTGAACTGAACTTTTGGGGCCACTACAGAAGCGATCGCAAAACAACATTTCCAATGTTAAAACCTTCAGAATTTAAGAATAAATGAGCTGTATTTACTTGTATTACATTGAAATTACAGAATCTGCTCCAAGTTCAAGTAAGAGACGACAAAAGGTTTGCCCGTACAAAAAGTGCCCAAACACAATACGATCCCAGTTACGTTGACATTTCCATTGAAGCCGATGTCATAAGAATGAAAAACGGTCCGGGCCTTACCAGTGTCATTTATGTATAGATAAAATGACACAAAAGAATTTGCTGATTTGTTTTTCTTTTAATTAACGTTAAATGTAAAAGCCTCAATATGGAGAAAATATTGCTCTATAATACTAGAGAACTACTTAACGGATCTGGATAAGGTGAGTATCTACTGTCGCTCAGTTTTTGTATTTCCTGATATAAAGAAATAAGAAAAAAAAGGAGAGATGTCGTGGGACACTCGGATGCCTTACATCTCTCGAAACCGCGTTACGGTGCCAGGGTACCAACCAAGTGGAAGACCAAGTCTCTCTCTTTTAGCCGATGGTATTTGTCAGGTTATACCTAACGAGTGGCCAGTTCTGTTGAGCTATATTTAGATGGAAAAGCCGTGGGTACATAATTATAAAAACGCACCTAGTTAATAATAATGTATTAAATTACAGGCACAATTAATGAAATTAGCAACAAATATTTTTTATTAAGATTTTCAATAAGCTACAAAAAACGCGATGTATAAAATTGAAGGGTATAATGTACAGCGGTTTAAGAAAAAATAATATATTTCCTATTCAATAAAACTCACTGAAAAAATAACAGCTATTTCACTTAGATATATTTAATTAGTAACTATATGCTTAATTACAGTGACACAGGTGGATTATTTACAGAGAAATTGGGAAAATTTTATCCCCCATACAAATTTTGGACAGAATTCTCTTCTTCTTCTCAGTAATTCTCATCTATAATATTAGCATGAATTTACAGAAATTTACAATTGATTGTACAATTTATTATTATTGGTAAAACCCTAAGTAGCCGAGCGAAACCAGTCCGGTTTACTAGTCCCTAAATAAAGGTTTGTAAGATCCCCAAAGGTACATATGAAATCCTCCAATGATAAATTGTTTCTCGTAAAACGGGCGTGAAAAGATTGGTCGGGTTTCTTTAGGTTTATGGCGCGATTATCTCACGAACATCGATTTTAGGAGACCTTCTTTACAAACTGTTGCTTTTGCTCGCTTATTGATTGGCTGTTTTCTTTGTTATAGGTTCTGATTTGAATTGTTATTTCGTTATGTAGTAAAGATTTCAACTAGCTTTTGGCCTACGGCTTCACACACGGTTGCAATATAAGTATTTTAAGGCGTTTACGATATGACGCTCATCCATACTAGATATTGAGGCAAAGGGTAGTAATTATTATTTAATCTATGGCAAAGGTACACACCTCACAGACACAACTGACAAAATTATCAAAGTAATTTAAACCTTATTTCATATACGTTAAGCGTTACGTAAATTAGAGAAATTTATGAAAATGGTACTTTTGTATAATTTTTTTTCTTTCTTCATAGGTTGCCTTACAGCTCCCGAAATTGTGTTACGGTTTCAGGGTACCCAGCTGAAAACCAAGTCTCCTTCATTTAGCCGATGGCATTTGTGAGGCTATACCTAACGAGTGGCTAGTTCTGTTGAGGTATAATAAGTTGGAAAAGCCTCTAAGTGTGGTTTGTCGGATTATGTACATAAGTTTTTAATAAAAAAACCCATTGGTACATGACCGGGATCCGGGATCAAATCCGCGGTTTGCCAACTCAAGACCACTCGGCCACCGACGCACCTAGGTATTATAGCCTCAAAAGTCTCATTGGCTAAATTAGGAAGACTTCCACCGCTGGGTACCCTGGGATCACACGTTCCCGGGAGCCGTCAGATACGCGTGATGCAAAAATATATTCCATTATAAAACTAATGACTAGACTTCATTCAAATAAATGTGATTATTTTTCCAATATCGACTGAAAGAGATAAATTGGAGTAAAATTGAAGTGTCTGTTTGTGATTTCAAAATTGAATACGTTATTTTCACGATATATAAGCATGATATATTTACACATAACAATATAAAAATCTTAAATGTAATCTAAACATTAATAATAACTAAATAAACCAGGTCCGCGTGGAATTTGGTAAGAATACTGGCTGCATTTCCCCGCTGAATCGCGATGCTGTTTCGTTGAGCGAGGAAGGTGCCAGCCCTCTTGTCACAAAAAGAGATGATCAGTTGAGGGGATATAATACACTTTTTGGCATTTGAACCCCACGGACCTAAAGTCTTATACAGCCACATTAAACTCTATGAAAATATCGACACGCGCATGTGCGAGTCACTTGACAGTTAACGGGCATGCACAGTAGGTAACCGCGGTTTGCCGCCAATTTGTTGATTAAGAAATTGGTCAATTATTTAAAATACCTATTGCATGGGATTAGATAAAGTAGTGTATGAACGGGCACATAACTTGGAATTAAAACACTCGATCATAAACAACTAAATGTCAAATACCGACGCACCAGCCGTGAGTATATTATATCCCCGTATAACTTAAAATCGATTTGCCTTAAACACTTGTGATTTTGCGTGTCTAGTAAGAGCCTTCTGATTAGCTAGAATCCCAAAGATATTGACGTCTGAAAATCACTAGTTTTGTCTAATTATCATCACGCCTTTTATACCAAGAAGGGTAGGCAGAGACAGTCGAATGCCATTTGCTACGATCCTGACATACCTCTTTAGGTAGGTATCATAAGAAAATTCATTTGAGCTCCATAAAATTGTTATAAGCCTATAACATTCCTAAATAGAGTGGAAAATTGAGTCAGATTTCCTCAGCGAAGATTATGAGTGTGGGTTGTCTTTTGAACGCATATGTGCCCTTGGTGGGTTACTCTTGTGGTAATTTTAATTTCAATTTCCAAAATCTTGAATTAAATTTCTTTTTGTACCAACTCTCTTGAGATGGCAATAATTTTGTTAAAGAAAAGTCGTTTAGATAAAACTTGTGGTAGATTTGGCGCAGACGGAGGTCTGGCGAAGTACCACCGCTTATTTTTGAAACTCCTTGAAAGTGATACATATCGTGTTGCGGTTCAGCGGCCCTATTCTCTATGATTTCATTGTGGTTATCGAGTCGACAATTGCCTGCGGCCCTATTTCATATCTATGGTTTTTAAAACTACATTGAAACCACCTGGAAACCTTACTTAAAACTTACTTTCATGTCAAACAAAAAACCATAGTATCAACGGCAATTGTCGACTCGATAACCGCATCGACTCTATAACCACGATAAAACCATAGATGGGGCCGCAGATTATGATTATCCAGTATATAACCGTCATTTACATACCGTGAGACTAACATCTGTACTCATCAAACTCAGTTAATTTGCCTTGGCATGTGGAACCACTGTTATCAATAAGCCGGTATAGTGGAGATGACAATCATAGGACTATGTGAACACTTATTTGTCACCTCCATTCATTCATGGACTCCCCATGTCAACTTTCTTTGTCTATAAAAATAATTTCTTAATTAAATGATATTTTGGATTGGGATTCTTATAGGTGAATTAGGATTACGATTGCATTGAAATTGATATTGAACTCAAGAGTAAGCCCGCTGTAAACGGTTGGTTCTACGGTACATTACGCTATTGATTGCTTGTTGAGCTACTTACGATTTTATAAGATATCTAACTTGAAGTTTATTTGCACGGCTCCGACTGTGTCGAAATACTAAAGATGGTGTCAATCTAAACTAAATGCCAAAATAGAACTAGCTTCCATTTTTTAGATTTTTAAACGTAAAGATCGCTGATCTTTTTTAAAATCCTTTCCATAGTTCTGCGAAAAAAAGTCACTTTAACAAAAAGTCATCAGTCGTCAATGAGGCGGGTTACCATCATTAAAAATAGAAATAAATTAACGTTAAAAAAAAGTGTACCGACTTCAAAAATTTGCACTGAAAAGTAAGAAATAACAAATATTTCGTCGTAGAATTTGAAGACGGTTGGTGCCAACTTAGGATACAAAATTAAGTAAACATTTAAGAAGATAAAGATCTGTTCAATATTATGTATTTATGTTTGTATGTACTGATGATCGTAGGTTCCTAATGAATTGTCTAGATTAGTGAATTTGGGAATTAAGTTGTTTCTAATTTGGCACCAACCGTCTTCAAATTCTACGACGAAATATTTGTTATTTCTTACTTTTCAGTGCAAATTTTTGAAGTCGGTGTACTTTTTTTTAGTTAATTTATTTTCCCCTTTAAGTGATTTTGCTGCCCTGAGAGACAAATAATAACGCAAATAAAAAAAATTGATGGAAAAAAAAATTCCAAATCGGTCCCTTCAAGTAATCAAGGAACATACATAAAAAAATAAAGATTCCGACGAATTGAGAACCTCCTCCTTCTTTTTTGAAGTTCGGTTAACAAAATAACGATTTGTTTTTAAATATTATGACAAGGAAACTTCCTTTTCACAACTCTTATTTTAGTTGAGATCAAGGGAAACATACACAATTTCGATTACTGAAAGAGACTGGAAAAAAATATTTAGTCTGGCAATCCTGTAGCAAATTACGTTTTTTGTTTTAAATTGATAGCCAATTGCCAATGGCCAATGTTGACCAATTCAAAATAAAATTGACTATGATAAACTAAATAGCAAAATAAAACTTTACATAGCGAATTTTCGTTCCGGACACAGATACCTACATTTATATGTGAAATGATCGCTAGTTGCATTATATACCTACCTTCTAAATTAAAAACCAATTTATTCATAGTTTAATTTTTCACTTCTGTCGGCAGTCCTTATGCCTTTTTTAGGGTTTCGTACCCAAAGGGTAAAAACGGAAACCCTATTACTAAGAATCCGCAAACAAAGCAAAGTTCAATACTGCATCGCTTTGCAAAATCTCTCTAATTGAATTTAAAAGGAGATGGGGAAAATAATGAAGTCAGCCATCAATTTTTAGAAAGTATAAATATTTATGAATATTGAAATATTTCAATGGAAATCCAATAGCAATTAAATCTTTGATCGTTTCATTGACGGCATCGGAGTTAAATTAAGTTCTAGAACGAGTTTTATTACTCTTTCTTTTATTGTTAGACAATTAAGTAGCTTGTAACAATGTCCACATTTACCAAGCTGTCCATATTAAACAGGAATAGGTGGCAAGCCTGTCGCTGCTGAGGCTGTAAAATTGTATACCTACCTACTTAATAGAAACATTTATCGACGGTTGAAAGGCTATTTGTTTTAACCGACATTTTTGAAATTTTACAGGAGAGCGGTTTAAAGTTCGCGATTTAAAAAAAAATCGTAAAAAAAAAGTTATTTATTATATTCAGGTAAAAGTAGTACCTATCATTTCCATTATTAAAGCCTCAAATTTTGGTTTGGATTCTGTTTAAATAGAGCTAATACTTCCAAAGTTAAGCGTCGCTTCATACAAAATCCCCCAGTTATGTATTTTTATAAAGTAAGGCTAAATGTTTTAACCAACATCAATGTCAATTAATGACTCCAAGCAAAAAGCTTCAAGTTCCCTCTCGGTTCTTTTTGAGAGTAAAGCCAAATGCATCAAGCACCATTTAACAAGCAAAATTGAGCCAGTTGTATTTGACTGAACTTCAAGAAATACAATATGTGGGAGCTGACAAAGTGGTCTAAGTCACGGTTCATACTATATTTTAGTTGTTTGAATTAAAAATTAAATCTATAGGAAATCAACCAAAATTCTTTTAACATTGAAATTATAATAAATTAGTAACAAAAAGTAATTTAAAAAAACCAACAAAAAGTTATTCAAATTACTAAGTAATCAACAGTACATAATAAGTCTTCACATCTTTATTCTCCCCCTTCTATTTCTTTCTCGATATCAGTGTCGACGCGACTTCTAAATACACTTTCCGATTAAGGAAAAATGATTTAAGTGCCACGAGGTGTTTAAACGGGTTGCAGATGAAAGTGTTTTAAGCGACACAGTGTATATTTTTAGATGAAGGCTTGTCGGGTGGAGGGGTAGCCAGGCCGGGTAGGTGGGTAGGTATAGCAGGAAAACTCGTAGTAAACTTTCACCATTCGTTTATTGGTCGAATTAACAAGGAAGAACAAGCAGCAAAAGAACAACCAGTAAAAGCATCCGTAAGGAGCCAAGGAGAAGGAGCCGTCAAAGGAGAAAGAGCCGTAAGGAGAAGGAGAAGGAGAAGGAGAAGGAGCGCACTGTAATAAAAATGAACTACACATTACTACAGGGCGTTAAGCTATTGAAGTAACACAATACAAAGTATGATAAAAATACTTACAATACTTATTTGCGCTCCTTTTATATAAACATAGATATTAGTTCTTGAATACTGATTCAATACATTTTATATAGTTATTTACTTAGTTGATAAAATAGAAATATAATAAATTTTACAATTGGCAAAATAACTGCCTAAGTCAACAGTTTGTGAAGGAATGAGTAAAATTTTAATTTAGGTTCCACACATCGAATATTTGAAAATAACATACAATGTTCTATTGAATTAAAATGAACAATATCGTGTTCTAAAATCAAAATAAATGCTATTTATGATGGCCAGCTTGTAAGCGGCCAGGAAAATAAGGTCGTATCATCACAGGCTATATGTTTTAAGCGACGCTCTTATATATTTCTTGTGCAAGGTAAAATGCTTTAATGTGCATCGCTTATGAAACGTAAAGTCAGGAAAGCATAAATAGCTTAAATGAAAATTATCTGAAACTGCACAAATGTTGAGTCGTTTCATACAATGCTTTTAGCGCTTGCTCCCCAAATTACCATGTTTCAAGCGCCACAAAAGTGCTTATATCTAAACGAAACTCGGCTCATTCGACGCAGAAAAATCCGCTGATTCCGAATATTTATATAACTCAATATCGCAAAATATGTCGCTTAAAACAAATAGCCTTTCACCCGTCGATATATACTATTTTTGTAAAAAAAATCTTTTAGCATGTTTTAACACGCTTTTACGAGTATTAGCTTCGCCTGTAACTATGTATGAAAATAAATCTTGGAATAAGAATTTAACAAACTTCTAATTGTCGTATCGATTTGAAACTTTGCAAATGTATGTAATTCGGATGACAATACAATAATTTGGTACCATCGATCTGATCTGATGATGGAGCCAGGAGGTGAATAGTGTAACTCTTTAATGGCTGCTAGTTTCAATTAATTGTTAATTGAGTAAATTAAATCAAGGTGTTTTATTATCAAACCCAACTAACGTCCTACCCAAAACATTACGCTTTCGATGTTTTTCTGAAAATGTAGGTTGCTGACATTAAAAAGAAAACAGCATGGGTACTCTGCGGCTCTTATATATTTCTTGTGCAAGGTAAAATGCTTTAATGTGCATCGCTTATGAAACGTAAAGTCAGGAAAGCATAAATAGCTTAAATGAAAATTATCTGAAACTGCACAAATGTTGAGTCGTTTCATACAATGCTTTTAGCGCTTGCTCCCCAAATTACCATGGTTTCAAGCGCCACAAAAGTGCTTATATCTAAACGAAACTCGGCTCATTCGACGCAGAAAAATCCGCTGATTCCGAATATTTATATAACTCAATATCGCAAAATATGTCGCTTAAAACAAATAGCCTTTCACCCGTCGATATATACTATTTTTGTAAAAAAAATCTTTTAGCATGTTTTAACACGCTTTTACGAGTATTAGCTTCGCCTGTAACTATGTATGAAAATAAATCTTGGAATAAGAATTTAACAAACTTCTAATTGTCGTATCGATTTGAAACTTTGCAAATGTATGTAATTCGGATGACAATACAATAATTTGGTACCATCGATCTGATCTGATGATGGAGCCAGGAGGTGAATAGTGTAACTCTTTAATGGCTGCTAGTTTCAATTAATTGTTAATTGAGTAAATTAAATCAAGGTGTTTTATTATCAAACCCAACTAACGTCCTACCCAAAACATTACGCTTTCGATGTTTTTCTGAAAATGTAGGTTGCTGACATTAAAAAGAAAACAGCATGGGTACTCTGCGGCTCCCGAAAGCCGTATAACCGACCCTCAGAGTACCCAGCCGATTATTTTGTGGTATTCTGAGACCTCAAAGACCTCGTACAACCTATATTTTTTACCCTTAGGGTATGAAACGACGATATTTGATGAGTTCGCGCGTCTAATAAAACAGAACAGTTAAAAGGTTTTAATGAATTTTAATATTTTTCATTTAAATTCGTTTACTTTTAATTTAGTTAGATAATACTCACGCGATTTTTAATTTAACATGAATTTGTAAAGCTTTACCCAACTACAAAAATAGGGGATATGTTATAATATTATAGGATCATGGAAAAACCAACGTAACTTCTAAACATATTTGAATTAACAAAACTGGCCATATCACACTAAGTAGAAATTAAGTAGAGATGTCAATTTTCATTAAATATATTTTTTCGAATTTATTACCTACCAGAATTACAAGGGTTTTTTACCTCAAAATCCTTATTAACATTGAGTAAACCAAGACGTAAAGGTGCCCACACATTCGCCCAATCGCCGGCGTGCCGCCATACGGTCTACCGAAATCGACCACAGACTCGCAGAATTCTTGTACGCGCGGCCCACCATCCGTTTTCAAATCGTTGTATTTGTGGTTGATTTCGATGACCGGAACGATCTGTCACACACAACACACGCCTTTGTTTAATCGAATCTTGTGTGTCTTTGTGGGTGAGTGAATTGCATGTGATCTAGATCGTATGATTTACATTGCTAATGTGTGGCCTGTGTTCAATCTCGATCATTCGGCGGCCGGTTCGAAAATTTCCTGTGAGATACTGGACCAGTTCGTGGGCTACTTTACTGCTAAACCGATTTGATTGAGTCAATCTAGGCAAATCAACAGTAATTTGAGAGTAGAGAGACCTAGGATGTCAATATCGATACAAGCACTATATATTTTGAATTAATTATCAGATTACAAGGGTTGTTTACCCCAAAATCCCTGTTAAAGTGGAGTCAAATAGAATCAGAAGCGGTCCCATCCCCCGGGATCGATTTACGATAACAGATTTTACTGCCAAACAGTAAATGCCTGATTCCCTTTTTGTATCGTGACTGCAAGTTAATGTTTATTAAGGTGTGATTCGCGCTTGGTTTATTTTAGTGTTATGGGTATCTGGTAAACGTATCATTGCGACCTAGTCCTACAGGGGGTAATAATTCCTTTGATTTTTTTTAAGCCACACGTTCTTGCATGGTTGTATAATATACTAACGATCCCGCCCCCGGCTTGGCACGGGTATAAAATGGGTTTACAACAATTTATATACCTAACGAAGACTCAGGTCCAGTTGGCTCTGTGAAGTTGGCACCCCCAAATTCGATTTTTCAGTTTTTTTTCATCAGGTTCGTTTGTCCATCGTTAGTCCACGTTTGTCCACCAAAAATTTTTTTTTGTCCACCTCTCAAAAAAAAGTTATTCAAAAAAATAAAATTGGGGTGGAAGTTTGCACCCCCAAATGCGAATTTCCATTTTTTTTTCATCACGTTTGTTTATCCATCGTTAGTCCACGTTTGTCCACCAAAAATTTTTTTTTGTCCACCCTCCAAAAAAAAGTTATTTAAAAAAAACTAAAATTGAGGTGGAAGTTGGCACCCCCAAATGCGAATTTTCAACTTTTTTTCATCAGGTTCGTTTGTATATCGTTAGTCCACGTTTGTCCACCAAAAATTTTTTTTTGTCCACCCTTCAAAAAAAAGTTATTCAAATAAACATTTTTAAAGAAAAAAGCCCTGAATTTAACTTTGACGGAGGATATCTAGCTTCCTAGGGGTGGATTTGCTTTTCTGAGGGGTAGGTTTGTTTGTCCACTTCAAAAACTCGTTTGTCCACCACATGTTTTCATTTTTCCACCCTTAGAGATATAGTTATGCGTGAGATAAGTATATATGTGATGATTTTAACTTTGTCGTGGGATCTCCAACTTCCTAGGGGTGGATTTGCTTATCTGAGGGGTAGGTCTGTTTGTACACCTCGAAAACTTATTTGTCCACCACATACTGTCGTTTGTCCACCCTTAGAGATATAGTTATACGTGAGTTAATTAAGTATATATCTAAGGATTTTCACTTTGCCAGGGGATCTCTAGCTTCCTAGGGGTGAATTTGCTTCTCTGAGGGGTATGTCTGTTTGTCCACCTCGGAAACTTATTTGTCCACCACATACTGTCGTTTGTCCACCCTCAGAGGTATAGTTATGCGTGAATTAATTAAGTATATATTTAAGTATTTTAACTTTGACGCAGGATTTCTAGTTTCCTAGGGGTGGATTAGCTTCTCTGAGGGGTAGGTCTGTTTGTCCACCTCAGAAGCTCATTTGTCCACCATATATTGTCGTTTGTCCACCCTTAGAGATATAGTTATACGCGAGTTAATTATATATCTAAGGATTTTAACTTTGACGGAGGATTTCTAGTTTTCTAGGGATGGATTAGCTTCTCTGAGGGGTAGGTCTATTCTTCCACCTCAGAAGCTCATTTGTCCACCATACATTGTCGTTTGTCCACCCTTAGAGATATAGCTATACGTGAGTTAATTATATAGCTAACGATTTTAACTTTGACGGAGGATCTCTAGCTTCCTAGGGGTGAAATTGCTTCTTTGAGGTTTTGGTTTGTTTGTCCACCTCGGAAACTCGTTTATCCACCATGTTATATATTATCTTAGAGCCAACCTGTGGCTGAATGTAGTGAGGCTTTGGCCTAAGAAGATAGACAACAAAATGGACAGACTTAAACATGGCGACTAGAAATAAATGGTTTTACTAAAACAGTTATATTTATTTACAAACAACACAACATGGCGCTGCGTATTAATAAATAAAGACGGCAACCGATGTGAAATTAAATAAGTAATAAGAAAATTCATCAATTATGGCGGAAGAGAAAAACGTGTCGGCTGATGTGCTTGGATTAAATGACGCAATGTCGTCGTGTGGCATCATGGGATTAAAACCCCCAGAAAATCTAACTGATCTATCATCAGAAGGTTTTAAAAAATGGAAACAACGATTCGACTTATACAGAATCGCATCCGGAGTTATGAAAAAACCGGGTGAGGTGCAGGTAGCCTTGCTGTTACACTGCATGGGTGAGTCTTGTATAGACATTTATAACACATTTTCCATATCAGAGAATGACACAAAGAATTATGAAACAGTAATAAATGAATTTAAAGAATATTTTGTACCCATAAAGAATGAAAGCGTTGCATCACACATATTTTTTACAAGAAATCAGAAAAAGCAAGAAAGTTTTGACAACTATTTAACAGAATTGAGAAAATTGAGCAAAGAATGTGAGTTTGGAAGATTACAGGACAAGATGATCAGAGACAGAATTGTAGCAGGAATTTATGACACTAGAATGAAGGAAAGATTACTCTCAGAATCCAGTTTAACATTGACAAAGGCTATAAAAATATGTAAGGCTGCAGAGTTAGCCAGTGAGCATCTAAAAGTAATAGAAAATCAACCAAGTGACCCCAATGTGTCTGCGGTTAGGAACAAAAATTATACACAAATTAAGCCAAAACAAAGATTTTATTCAAAACAAGAAAATTCTTCAAATAATAACTCAACATTTAATACTGAAAACAATTGGAATAGTAAGAAATATACATCATGGAGAAATAATAATCATATATCATCACAGAAGCCAGAGTGGAAATGTCAACGGTGTGGATACACTCATCAGAAGAACAAGTGTCCGGCCTACAACAAAAAGTGTATGAAGTGTTATAAAATTGGTCATTATGCATCAATGTGTAAGACAGGTCGTATTAAAAGTGTACAGGTATTTCAAGATAATAAAATAACCTCTGAAATTTGTAATAACAATGTAAAATTAGGACTTGTTAGTCTGAATAATTTGAAAACATGGTTTGAATCAGTTTATCTGACAGATTATAATAACTATTTGTTGAAATTTAAGATTGATACTGAAGCACAATGTAATGTCATACCTAAATATATTTGTAGTAATTTACACTTAAAAATCATGCATTCTACTGTAAAGTTGACAAATTATAATGAGCAACCAATTGATACTCTGGGCAAAGTAATGTTAAATTGTAAAATAAATAATAAAATAAGTTTAATTGAATTTCAGGTTACAAAAGGAAATTTTTCACCTATCTTAGGCTTACCAACATTAATTGAGTGTGAATTGATTAAAAGAAATATAGATGTCATGGAGGTAAATAACTTGGATATATTAAATAAAAGTCAGATTTTGAAAAGTTATAGTGAATTGTTTAATGGGATTGGTAAAATCAACAATTATGAATATGAAATAAAGTTGAAACAAAACATACAAGGTAAGATAGAACCATGTCGCAATGTACCTTTTAAATTAATGTCACAATTAAAATCAGAATTAGATAAAATGGAAAGTTTGGGTATAATATCTAAAATAGAAAAACCCACACAATTTGTTAATTCTTTGGATATGACTAAAAAACCAGATGGGTCAATCCGGGTTTGTTTAGATCCACAGTATCTCAATAAACAAATACAGAGAGAACAATTTATGATACCTACTCTAAATGAAATTACATCTAAATTAAATGGTAGTAAAATATATAGTGTACTCGATGCGAACAAAGGATTTTGGCAAATTAGTTTGAAGGATGTGTCAAAAGAACTCACAACCTTCAACACACCTTATGGGAGATATATGTTCAATAGGCTGCCATATGGTTTAAATTGTAGTGCTGAAATTTTTCACAGAGTGTTCTCAGATATTTTTAAAAACATTAATGGAGTGGAAATATATATAGATGACATTTTAATTTATGCAAAAAACATACAGGAACATGATAGGATATTAGAAAAGGTACTTAAAAGAGCACAGGAGACTGGTATAAAGTTTAATATTAATAAGTGTCAAATAAAGGTTTCTAAAGTAAAGTATTTAGGACATATAATTTCATCGGAAGGGATACATGTAGATAGTGATAGAGTAAAAGCTATTAAAAATATGCAAGAGCCAGTAACACAAGTTGAATTATTGAGATATCTTGGCATGATTAACTATGTATCAAAATTTATTCAATTAACAAAGAAAGACATTCCTTTTATTTGGGGTAGTGAACAGAAAGAGTGTTACAATAAGTTAAAGGAATTGCTAAGTAGCTCTCCGGTTTTAGCATATTTTGATATAAATAAACAAATAATTTTGAGTGTAGACGCATCAAAAAGCGGATTAGGTGCAGTAATGTTACAAGAAAATAAACCAGTTGCATATGCTTCTAGAGCATTGACAGTTACAGAGCAAAATTATAGTCAAATTGAAAAAGAGAGTCTAGCAATACTATTTGGATGTACCAAATTTTATCAATATTTATATGGTCAAGAGTTCATAGTGGAAACTGACCATAAACCATTGGTCTCGATATTTAAAAAACCATTAAATAAAAGTCCAATTAGATTACAAAGAATAAGAATATCATTACAAGGTTTTGATTTTGAATTAATCTATAGCCAGGAAAACAGTTGATAGTAGCTGATCATTTGAGTCGCTCCTATATAAATGATAAATGTAAGTCAAGTGAGGTTGATATTCAAGCTCATGTTGCAATGATATTAGACGGATTTATTGTCACAGATAAGAAATTAAATTTAATAAAAGAGGAGACAATTAAAGATAGTGAGTTACAAAAAGTGTTGAAATATATAAAAGAGGGATGGCCTGATAATAAATATAATGTGGATAGGTTTTTTTTTTTTTTTTTTTTTTTTTTTTTTTTTTTTTTTTTTTCTTCATGGGTTGCCTTACACATCCCGAAACCGTGTTACGGTTCCAGGGTACCCAGCGGAAGACCTAGTCTCCCTCGATTAGCCGATGGTATTTGTGAGGCTATATCTAACGAGTGGCTAGTTCTGTTGAGATATATTTAGATGGAAAAGCCTCTAAGTGTGGTTTGTCGGATTATGTACATAAGTTTTTAATTAAAAAACCCATTGGTACATGGCCGGGATCCGGGATCGAACTCGGGGTCTGTCTAGTAAATACCAGACGTCTTACCCACTCGGCCACCGACGCACCATAGGTTAGCTAAAATTTATTATAGCTACAAAGATGAGTTAAGTGAATGTGATAATTTAATTTTCAAAGGGTCACAATTAGTGATACCTAAGAGTTTAAGACAAGATATGTTACAAAGAATACATTATGCTCATTTAGGGATTGAAAAATGTAAAATGTTATCTCGCAAATCTCTTTATTGGCCATCTATGAACAAACAAATTGAAGACTTAATATCTAATTGTAATACATGTAAAGAATTTCAAAATAATAATAGGAAAGAAACAATTGTAAACAAAGAAATACCGGACTTACCTTGGCAAATTGTGTCAACAGACATATTTTTCTTATTTGGAAAACCGTATCTTATTGTAGTAGATTCATATAGTAAATATGTTGAGTTGGCAGAATTAAGAAACTTATCAGCTAATTGTACTATTCAAAGCTTGAAAGAAATTTTTGCACGGTATGGAATACCAGAATGTTTATATTCAGATTCAGGAACTCAATTTACAAGTGTAGAATTCAAAAAGTTTACTGATAACTGGAATTTTGTTCATAAAATCACTAGTCCACAACACCACCAAAGTAATGGTCTAGCAGAAAGATATATACAGACAGTTAAAAGAATATTAAAGAAATTATCATATGAAAATAAAGACATGTATCTAGGGTTATTATTGTATAGAAATACACCCATTGATAGTGAAGGTAGGACTCCTACAGAGTTGTTATTTAACAGAAGTGTTAAAAATATTTTACCTTATTTTAAAAAAGGAAATAACATTGTAAATCATAAAAGATATAAAAAAGTGTTAAAAGATAGGCAGATAAGACAGAGTCATTATTATAATAGGGGTTGTAGAACTTTACCTGTTTTAGAAAAAGGTGAATCAGTAAAAATTACAGAGGAAAATTCTCCAGTTCCTCATAGAAGTGGTATAGTTGTTGGAAAGGGAGAAAATGTAAGGTCATATATAGTTAAAACAGAAGATGGTAATAATATAATAAGAAATAGGAAGAGTTTAATTAAAGGTGGCAAATTTATTCAAAACTATAATTATATAAATGATTCACTTGATGATAGTGTTTGTAATGAAAATAACTGTAATCAAAATGTAAGAGATACTTCAGACTCTGTACCTAAAGTTCCAAATATACCTATTAATAAAAATACCTACTATACAACTAGATCAGGTAGGATTGTAAGAAAGCCTAAATATTTAAAATAAATTAAGTTTTTTCTTTATGTATTAATTTTAAGGTTGAGTTGCCTACTTTATGTTATTAATTTGTTTTCCTATATTGTTTTACTTTAAAAGAGGAAGGATGTTATATATTATCTTAGAGCCAACCTGTGGCTGAATGTAGTGAGGCTTTGGCCTAAGAAGATAGACAACAAAATGGACAGACTTAAACATGGCGACTAGAAATAAATGGTTTTACTAAAACAGTTATATTTATTTACAAACAACACAACACATATTGTCGTTTGTCCACCCTTAGAGATATAGTTATGCGTGATATAAGTATGTATCTAAGGATTTTAACTTTGTCGTGGGATCTCCAACTTCCTAGGGGTGGATTTGCTTCTCTGAGGGGTAGGTCTGTTTGTCCACTTCAGAAACTCATTTGTCCACCACATATTTTCGTTTGTCCACCCTTAGAGACGTAGTTATGCGCGAGTTAATTCAGTATATATCTAAGTATTTTCACTTTGACGGGGGATCTCTAGCTTCCTAGGGGTGGATTCTCTTCTCTGAGGGGTTGGATCGTTTGCCCACTTTATAAACTTGATTTTCAAACCTTTAGTGTAGTTTGAACGTACCCGGAATTTCAGTTTCTATCGTTTTTTTCATAAAAAATGTTTATTTGAATAACTTTTTTTTGAAGGGTGGACAAAAAAAAATTTTTGGTGGACAATTGTGGACTAACGATGAACAAACGAACCTGTTGAAAAAAAGTTGAAAATTCGCATTTGGGGGTGCCAACTTCCACCTCATTTTTAGTTTTTTTTAAATAACTTTTTTTTTAAGGGTGGACAAAAAAAAATTTTTGGTGGACAAACGTGGACTAACGATGGATAAACGAACGGCATGAAAAAAAAATAGAATTTCGCATTTGGGGGTGCCAACTTCCACCCCCAATTTTTATTTTTTGAATAACTTTTTTTTGAGAGGTGGACAAAAAAAAATTTTTGGTGGACAAACGTGGACTAACGGTGGACAAACGAACCTGATGAAAAAAAACTGAAAAATCGAATTTGGGGGTGCCAACTTCACACATCCGGTCCAGTTAGGCTTTTAGAACGGGCGGCGTCAGCGTTACCGACCCCACCGTCCTTAATCAGTAGACTCGCTCATTGCAATTAACAAGACTTGATATAAGAATACACTTGTTTTATTCATTCAGTACAGACTTAACACTAATACTAATTAAAATAACAATTAGATTAGATACTCACAAGATTTTTATCACCAACGCTTTCACTGTCTTGCCTTCAAGACAGCTCAAACAATAATGGCGGCCGACCACTTCATTCAGTACTCATGAAAAGTGAGGTTAGGCAGAAGTACCATTTTTTAATTAGAACAATTTTAATGCATTGATTTTTTTACAGTATTGAATTAAATTTGTAAATTCATTATTAATTTTTAGAAGTTAATTTTAGTCTTCAGTTTATTTTTAATCTGAATTCCAGTAGAAACATTCGCGGACGGTCTCAAAATGACGGCGGATGTTTCTTACTCGTAAACCTAATCAAATTAGTTTATGATTTTTAGATTTACTGCAAAACATTACGCAACAACTTATTCTATGCTAATTATAAATCATAATAAGAATTTAGAACTTAAGATAACACATTATGTGAACACAAATTATCCATAGTAAAAATTACAAATTTAAACACAAAGTTATTTCTTAACTAAATATGGTCTTGCTTCGACATACCGTTGTGACTAAAATGAAGAAAAGTAGTTTACGCTGGTTTGGACACGTTGAAAGAATGAAGGATGAAAGATTGACTAAAAAGGTTTATATGGCTGAAGTGAAAGGAAATGCTGGCAGAGGACGACCTAGGTGTACTTGTATTGAACATATATAAAAAAATTATTGATCGAAGGCAATATCTAGACAACGCGGTAGCGTGTCAAGCCAAGTTCAAGCCAACAGAACTGGCACGAACCATTTGGAGCCACTTTTGACCCCTTCATAACTCATAAACTATTTCATATAAACACACCAATTTGGTTTATATATTGAGACCCCCTAGATATAAACTAGTAGGTACCTATTTTTTTTAAACACAGCTTAAACGGTTATTTAGATATTAACGTCCTAGATATTAACCAACATTAAAAATAACTAAATAAACCAGGTCCGCGTGGAATAGTGGCAAGAATACTGACTATATTTCCCCGCTGATTCGTTAGGCGAGGATTGAGTCAGCTCTTGTTACCAGAGTCCAGAAGAGATGATCAGTCGAGGGGATAATAATATATCTTTAATAAACTTTTTGACATTTGAACCCCACGGACCTAGAATATCTATACATAAGTCGGTGTCTACATCATATTATATAGGTTTACTAAGTCAATTTGAATATTATTATAAATGCGAAATGGTTTTTGTTTGTTTGTTTGTTTGTTGTCTTTCTTTCACACCACAACAGAGCAAAGGCCTGAGGCTACTTTTTATCCCTTCAAGGCCCGAAATCGGGGCGGTCTTTTGCACGGATACATTTTAATAACACATTTCAAAATTTTCCACGGACTAAGGAAACTAAGAAAGGGAACTGCAAGATCTTTTATTGTATGATTTTTGTATGAACTTAAGACCATAATAAAGGATGGAAAACTAATGGAGGAGAAGCCGGGTCTAAAAGGTAGTAAATAACAGTAGTGAGTGTTTTAATTCCAAGTTATGTGCCCGTTCATACACTACTTTATCTAATCCCATGCAATAGTACAAAACAAATTGAACCAAGATATTTTCTTAATCGACAAATTGGCGGCAAACTGCGGTTACCTACCTACTGCGCAAGCGCGTTAACTGTCAAGTGACTCGGACATGCGCTTGTTGATATTTTCATAGAGTTTAATGTGGCTGTATAAGACAAATCCTCTGCCCTTTCTGCATTTCAAAAAAAAACAAAACATTACGATATCGTTTTTGTACTGTAATACATTACAGTATCGAAGTTTGACATATTACAGACGCGTGTATATAAAACATATCATTATGAAGTATAATTCGATTTTGTAATATAGACTTTACGATATACGGACGAATCGCATATTTTTTGATACTTTACGCGAATGTGAAGATCAATTGAGATATTATTAGAACGAAAACCTAAAGTACAAAGCCATGAAAAAAATGTATTTTTTCACAATACAATTATCTCTAACGAAATCAATAAGGAGCTAAGAGCGAGTGAGTATCTACTCGACGGAAATAGGAAGCAGAGGAAACATTTTTCCTTATTTCCCGGAACAATTAGGAAAATTAAAAGATGTTTTTAATACATTGATACATGATATAGGTTGGTTAACAAGAATTGGCGTGAACAAAATCTCATTATTTTTTATTTCTTCGTTAAAAATGTTAGAAATGAATTTTAAACTCAATCACTGCTGAAGTTGTGAAAATGAAAAATGTTCATACTTTTCCGACCTTATATTTTTCTATCTATCATTCGACCTTTATGGCAAGAGGGGTACATGCAGATTGACGCGTCCCGAAGTGTGTACTTGTGTAGTGTTGGCAGATATTTGATACAAAGATTTTGTCAATGATGATAAATATTATGGAAAGGTGGAGATCAGATGATGGGCTCTATCTAATGTTCTATCTGAACAGTCATATGTTCAATCTAAAACTACGCACCACGAAGACATGTCATGTAGATTCTGCCAAACTGAAGAGGAAACAGCACTACACATTTTATGTGAATTTGGACCTCTCATGCGGAAAAGTTATACTCACCTGGGTAGAACATGTATTGAGACCAGCTGCAGTACAAAAAATCACTGCAAAACGCCTGCTGAAATTCCTGAAGAGAATAGGTATCTGCAGTAAACATTAACACTGAAAAAAAAGGAGATCACAATAAGCCTATATTTTGGCTGCAGTGATGCAGCTCTGTCTAAGACTGAAATAGCCCTAACCCCAAATAATAATAATAATCTAAATTATCTTTCTAATATTATAACAGTAGTTTATGATACGGGATCATAATAGGAGTAATTAAAACACAAGTGGATTTTTTTAATAGCATCCACGAGTGTTTTAATTCCAAGTTATGTGCCCGTTCATATTTTATCTAATCCCATGCAATAGTAGAAAACAAATTGAACCAAGATATTTTTCTTAATCGACAAATTGGCGGTAAACCGCGGTTACCTACCTACTGCGCGTTAACTGTCAAGTAACTCGGACATGCGCGTGTCGATATTTTCATAGAGTTTAATGTGGCTGTATAAAAAATATCCTCTGCCCTTTCTGCATTAAAAAAAAACAAAACATTACGATATCGTTTTTGTATGACATATTACGGACGCGTGTAAATAAAACATATCATTATGAAGTATAATTCGATTTTATAGTCTCTATTTCGAATCGAATTTACGATAATAGAGTAGATAAAAATATAAATACTAAAGTCTGTATGTATGTCTTGATCGGTGGGATTTGTGAAGCGAAAACTTCATTAGGTAATTTTTGGTAGGGGAAAATCTTATGGATGCCGACCATGGATTGACTGGCCCGAGTATGCTCGACCCGAGAATCTCCGGGCAGGAATTCGTATACTGGCTTACACGTATGCCTGGGTCGGGCATTTTTGGATGCGCATTTCTAACTGGAAATTGTCGGTCCGGAATGAAATTTGTTTTTAATGTTAAACTTTATTCATAGTTTTAAGTTTACACTTCTATCGGCAGTCCCCATGACTGCCTATGCCTTTTTGCACAGTTGGAAACTTTTAGATTCGTTCATATACCAATATATTTTGCTAATAAATACTCTAAGTGTAACCTAAATCGGTACAGTAGTTTTAACTTGTAATAAATGCCAACTGAGTAAACACAGAGCAGATTGACAGTTTGAATAAAAAATCCTATTGTATTTCTCGTTGGTTATAAAAATATTGCAATACCGAATGAAATCAAAAGTTATTTGTGGAGCGTGCAAAATTACTATATTTTCAAACCAGCAGACGATACACTGTGTTATGTAGAAAAAAAAGATGAATTTTTAGAAATCACCGTAATCAAAATGGTGTGATGGAAATATTTGGATTTTGTTTTTATTATTGCTCGGTAGGATAAGGGAAGTGTAAGGAAAATAATGTAATTTTCAAATATTCACAAATTCAAAATAGACCAAACGAAAAATTTGCACTGAACATTAAATTCCTGAAAAGTTAATTATCTAGCGTTCGGTTATCAAAAAATCCGAATAATTTTGTGTCTAGCGACTCGCCTCGGCTTCACACGGGAAGAAGGGTTGTTCATGAAAAATTTAATTTATTTTTCCGGCCTTGCATAAAATCTCTGTACAAAAAAATCACGTCAATCCGTTGCTCAGTTTTGACATAATAAAAGAAGGACAAATAGATCCATTTTTGAACCGACTTCAAAAAAAGTAGGAGGATCTCTATTCGGGATTTTTGGTAGGGGGAAATCTTATGGAAATCGCGACCTGTGCTCGGCAAAAGACCATGGACGAATTCGTGTACTGGCTTCCACGTATGCCTAGGTCGGGCATTTTTAGCTGCGCATTTCTGGCCGGCAAGTCTTCGGTTCGCACACAGATACATTGTGAAATGATCGCTAGATGGCGTTATTATACGTTATATATAGATTTTCTTTCGCCTTTATTTTTTTTATGTTAGAGAATATTATGTAGATATAATTATGACATCACGCAATATTTACAATAAAAAGTTGCTAGGAAGTTTATTTTCTTGATAGGAAGTATATATAAATATCGATGGCTTGCACATTTCTCTATACAATTAAGTTGAACTGTTAGCTTTATTGGATACAATTTTTTCCCACAGTTTATGATTGCTTTTCGAGCCAGTCAATATAAATTAATATTTTGCGTCTGGTGTTTTATTATTGTAATTTTTTTTACATAAAATATAGCATATTATGTCCATTTTGAGTAATGTCGAGGAAAACTCTCTCTTTACGAGCGACCCAGCCCCCGGCTTCGCACATGTACAATACGCTTATAACTACTTATCTATTAGAGATATACATAGGCTACCGCGGACTTTTTTGTAGATTATTTTATTCTACACAATTCTTTCCTACATCATTTTGTTACATCACTGACGGATTAGACAGCATACGCCATGAAATATCGCTGGAGCTAACTTTTCCCCGACTTAATTCACTTATACTGTTAATGCTTAGCTCCTAAACATGATAGGTCCATGTTTAATCAGCATTTGGATCAGCTCACCAACTTTTGAAAATTTAAATATTTCTAACTAAATATTACTGATTAACTGAAATATTTCTGAATTTTTTCTTACCATTAGTGTTTGTTTTGGACAGAACCTTACAAATAGAAATAAAAATTTCCAGTCACATAAAGGTATAATTTAATACACTTAAATTCACTTTAAGGTAAAACACACGAGGTTAAAGTAAAATGTGTGTCCTTTTTCTTTTTCTTCATACTACTTATAAATAATGGCTTCTTGATGGGTAAGTTTATCAAATTTAAAAAACATTATATGCTCAAGGACTTTTATTTTGTAAACAAAACATTCGTAAGGGGAATGAAAGATTATGTTTGTAACTAAAATGAAAAAAAGTAATTTATGTTGATTTGGACAAGAGTTATCCCACCTAAAAACATAAATGTGAAAATGGGTGCCAAGTTCTGTAGGCAATCCTGAAATTTATTTATAAGAACGTATAACATTTTATTCTGCTACAACAATGTATGCTATTTAAAAATATGAGTTTTTAAATTTGAATAGTTGAATTATTTACACAAAACAAATAATGTAGGTATGATCTATGAAACCTTAACATTTGACTTGGCTAGTTTTTACCAGCAAATCAAATATAAAAACAATAACTTGCATATTATAACAATAAGATGATAAGTTGATTAGCTAAATAAGATGACATAGTAGGTATATGAACAAAAATTGTCGCTTACTGTGGAATATTTAATGAAATCTGTTTACCCTAATGAGATTTAGGCGTTAGGATATTCAAGTACAAGTTCTGAACAACATTTTATGGGGCAAATGAAGACTTGACGCATGCCATTCTTACATAAAACTTTTAATCACTTCGTCATGTTTCCAAATGAATGTTCGCATTTACTAAGCAATCTTGCTACATTCAGATGAAATAGGTCAAGTGCGATATTATATTTGGCAGGTAATGGTTCTGTAATGTGAAACTGGCGACACCGCCCCGGTTTCACATGGGTACATATTGTAACTACCTACGTACAAGTAGAATAACTACTTATTTATTAGAGATAGATATATGCTTCCGCGGACTTTTTGTAGACCATTTTATTCTATACAATTCTTTCCTACATCATTTTGTTATATCCCTGACGGATTAGACAGTATACGCAATGCTAGAAGCTAACTTTTCCCCCGACTTGATTCTGTTGTAAATGATATAATATATGGAACGCACCCACTGGGTCTAACTATTGTCTATCTATGGCCTTGATTAAATAAAGACTGAAGAAGGAAAAAAATTATGACTTGTGCTGTATGTTCCTTTGCCTGATCCTGAAAAGGAACAAATTAACCAAAAAAAATAAATGTCTATGAGTTGAACGTGGCTCTCGGCAGCCACTCTGTATTCTCTATTGTAAATGTTAACAAATAAAGTTTTCAAATAATATAATTTCTTTAATTAAAACAGATTATATCTACTATTAATGCTAAGCTCCTAAGAATACCAGTATACCTTTCCGTTGAATCAACCTAACTAATAGTAGAAACCGCATCAATATATACATTCAGTAGTAGTACAGACAGACAGACGTGGCGGGGGACTTTGTTTTATAATATGTATTGAAATTAATGGAGCCAAATATTTATTATTTAAAATTGGCATAAATATCCATAGTTTTAAAACGCAATAGCAATGTTTGTTTTAAATACTACTGCATATTTAAAACCTTAAATAATAAACTATCAGCAATTTGAATAGAAAATGTTGTACAAATATTCTCATTTTTCTAGGATTAATTAATATTTGCCATATTTTTGTAAGGCGGTGTTCTATGAGTAAAAAGTCCATTAAAATGTATGGCGCTCGGAGTAGTCACTGCATTTTATCGTTTCGTGGAAAGTCGCTTACGGCTTATTTAAAATTTTAAAATCACTGCCTATTAATTTAAAAAAAAAAGAAATTAATATTTTGAAACGGTACCCTAAGAAATAATTGTATCAATTTACAAAAAAGGCAAAGAAAACACAGCATTTTTCTCGAGTTTACGTTGTTCATCAGAGAGAGGAAATCGCGTTACCGCTTAGAGAAGAGCTTAAATCAATTTTCTTACTACCTCGTTACCCGTTTAAAAACTTGACTGCGAAGTAAATTATCTTGTTTAATGGCTTAGTAATTAAAAATCTTAAATGGTTTTTTCTTTATCTATGATTTAACTGCGCAGATTTTTATTAAAACGTTAATCTTATTCTCCAAACTGGGATAAAATGAGAATTCAAATAAGTATTCTGCTCGAGTTTTATTTTTCTTTAAGACCATCTTTCGTTTTGAGTCGATCGAAAATTTCCCATTCCGGCCGACATACAATCTAGGCGGACCATTTGTTATAAGAATTGGACGAATCTGTGGCAGTTTCGGTGGACCGTACGGCGGCGCGCCGGTGATTGGATGAATGGACACCTTTAGTTCTTAATTCAACTTTAAAAAAACTTTTGTTGTATGGGAGCCCCCTTAAATATTTATTTTATTCTGATTTTTAGTATTTGTTGTTATAGTGGCAACAGAAATACATCATCTGTGAAAATTTCAACTGTCTAACTACCACGGTTCATGAGATACAGCCTGGTGACAGACGGACAGACAGACAGACGGACGGACAGCGGACTCTTAGTAATAGGGTTTCCGTTTTTACTCTTTGGGTACGGAACCCTAAAAAAATGAATTTTTGGGGAGGGTAGGGGCATGAACCCCCAAAACCCCTCTAAATACCCAACAAATACGAGACATAGTCACGATCTCTCCAATTATACTGTCAATTATATACCTAATGTAATAAATTAATATTTCTGGATATTGCATTGCACATTATAATATCTACTGTACCTAAAATTAAAATAAATCAAATTAGCCATCTTATTGAGGCTAGCTAAGACCAGCGTTGATGAGGCTTTTTGAGATCTTATGAAATAAATAAATTCGTAAATTTTATTTAGTAGAGGAATCGATCCCCTGTTTTGAGTTTAGGGGACGCGGACGTAAATAACTTCAATGTTTTTCAAAGCAATTTCGATTCTTCAGGTAAATAATTAAAGTTTGTTTTCGTGATGAGAGATGGAACAAGATTAAGATACTGTGGCGATATTACGAGATCAAAGGCCAATCTTATATTTAATTGGTTGAATATTTTAATTTTTTGCGGAGATAGAGGCGTTGCTTACTTTAAGAGAAAATTAGGAGGGTTATTGGGTCTTTTTGTTATTTTTGGTGGAATTTGAATATAAGCTATAAGGAATTTTTAATTTAAAAAAATAAAAAATTTGTAAAATGTCTTCAAACTTTTTAATGTAAGTAGGTACTTATCTTTTTTTAATTTTATACGCATCTATAATTGTATCTCGATACCACCCTCCATTCAGTGCTTAGAAGACGTCTACGAGGCATAAAAACTGTAGATTTTTTATTTTAAAGGTTTATATGGCTGAAGTGAAAGAAATTCCGAGGACGACCTAGGTGTAATTTTATTGAACATATATAAAATGTATTGATCGATGGCAATATTAAAAGTACACACAATCGCCGAGCATGTGTCAAATGCATGATGAATATAAAAGAAGCGAAAGAGGTATGTCAGGACTGTGGCAAATGGCATTCCTTTGTTTCTGCCTACCCCTCTTGGGATAAAAGATGTGATGATATCTATCATCAAAGAGAAATTATTATAATTGACCTGCTAGAGTTTCTAAACTAAACGGCAGTAGTTTTCTGTATATTTGCGCCGTTTGGTAGACTCGGTAATTTCTACCACAAATTTTATTTTATAATACTTTACTTCTAATTAAAAAAAAAGTGTACCGACTTCAAAAAGTATGAACTGAAAAGTAAGCTTTCCGAAATCAAATGTACAAGTTCTTAAGAGTTCTCGATTTCTCCAGGATTCTGACCTGATGACCATGGGACCACCACGAAAGTACACCCTTTCAAATAATCCCATCTGGCGTTCCTCAGGGTTCGCACCTAGGTCCTTTGTTATATAATGCATATATATTTGTTATATATATATATATATATATATATGACATACACTATTGCATGAAGTCAGCAGAACATTTATTATACGCAGACGATAAAAAGGTGTATATGCGGGTGGCTAATATTCAGGATTGTCATAGAGTACAGGAAGATCTAGATGCATTGCACACATACTACAATGAAAACAGAATCACCGTAAACATCAAGATGTGTCAATGTATCAGTTTTACTCGCAGCAAAAATCCAGTCATCTTTAATTATACATTTAATAACACCCCCATAGAAAGGACGAATACTGTACAAGACCTTGGTGTAATTCTTGATGATAGACTGACGTTCTGTGACCACATACACTCTGTCACAAACAAAGCGTATAGAAATCTTGGTTTCGTGTTGCGAGTGTGCGAACCCTTCACAAAACCTGAAAGCCTGAAAATTGTATATTTTTCTTACGTCCGTAGTGTTATGGATTACGCCTCCTCTATATGGTCACCGCAATACATTGTGCATAAGGCAAGACTGGAAAGTGTACAAAAAATGTTCGTCAAAAGCTTAAATTACAAATGCCGCAACTCCATGACAACTTATGCAGATAGTTGCAGAAAGTACCAGCTACTGACCTTGGAGGAGAGACGTTTGGTGACAGATATGGGTCTGCTCTGTGATATTGCCAATGGTCATCTGAGTTGTCCATCGCTTGTTACAGCATTGGGATTCAGAATACCTACACGCCGTCCCCAACGAGTGAAGCCCTCACTGTTTTATGAACAGATCCAGGGTACTAATTATAATAATAACTCCGTTCTTTTTAGGCTCCCGAAGATATATAATAAAATGTTTGATGACATCGATCTCTTCTGCTGCTCTAAGCAGGCATTTAAAAATAAAATTATTCGATCAATAATTTATAAATAAAAAATTTAAATAAAATAGTATTAAACAAAATGATAAGTGTAATACACAACCCCCACCCCCACTTCTCCAAACACACACACACACACACACACACATGCATTGAGATATAGTAATTAAAATATACAATTAACTTAGGAAACTTTTAATTGGCTTTATTTACGGATTACACCTACATATTTAATACCAATTTCTTGTATAGCTGTAAGTTTCTTTTTATAAATAAATAAATAAAAAATAAAACATTTTCCAAATCGGTCCAGCCGTCATAAAGTAATCGGGGAACATAAATTAAAAAAAGAATCCGATAACTTTCTCCTTTTTTTGAAGTCTGTTAATAAAATCGTTGTTTACTTATTTACAAATAGCAAAGTACTCAGTCCATGTCAAAGACAACAAACCATTTTATTTCAAAATTAAATTCTTTCCCAACAAAATTTAGTTACGAAAATATGTCAAACAGAGATGAAAATCAAAGAAAATTCCTCGCTTTGTCATAGAAGATTGCATTTTTATTTTGGAAAAGCACTTTTATGACTTCCTTTAGAGAGATAATATCAATGTTTTATTAATACTTTTTTATTAAATAGACTGAATGCCAGTAAGGATTCTTAGGTACTCAATCTCCGGAATAAAAGGAAGGGAATTTATTAGAATTTGTAAAAGGGTTGAAGGATTTCGTTATTAACTTTTGGCTTGTGTTCCAATCTAGACAATGTTTACCGCAAACCTTTTTAGATATTTTTAACTTATGCTGAACTGTCTATTACAGTAGTAGACATGTGCCCCCCACTATTATTATTACCCTTCATATTCCGCTATTATTTCTAATGGTAACACAATTTTAACCAAATACAAAAATCTATACAACTCTCTCCTAGATCCAACGGGAATAATCCGGGAAGACGGCAAGAGACTTTTTTATTATAAAAACCCGTTGGTACATGGTCGGATGTAGGAATTGAACCCGCGGTTTTTCAGTTGTGAGCATAAAATATTCTACAATATAATTATTTCAGGATTTTCCAAAATTCAACGCTAAAGGAGGAGTGTGTCAAAGTGTGTATGGACATTATTATTTCGTCAGATTTACTTGAAACTTGATAATTATTCGACACCACAGATCTTTTCGACACAATTTACAAAGCAAGTGTTTCAGCATTTTTCATAATTCAATCTCTAAGGGGAGAAAGGGGATGTAAAACGGGAATGTTTTCATTACATTCTATTTCACCAGCGGAAAATTTCGAGACCTAATAAGTATGGATAATTGGATACTTACTGAAAACTCTTTTTAAATCTTCTTCAGAAAAACTACCCAAAAACGCATAGTTACAAAATAAATGAATATTTTATTTAATACTAGCTGATAGCCCGCTACTTCGTACGCGTTGTATTAGAAATACAATTCACCCCCTTGTGTAGGAAGCGTGATGTTAAACCTTCCCCGAGAATTGGACTATCAAATGCAAAAACATTTTTTCAAATCGGTCCAGTAGTTTTGAGGGGCGTCGGTGGACGAGCATGTACCAATGGGTTTTTATAATAAAAAATAATTATCCACAAATTTATGATCCACAAAGAGGCTTTTCCATCTACATAATTATATACCTCAACAGAGCTGGCCACTCGTTAGGTATATCCCCAAAAAAATCATTGGCTAAATGAGGAAGACTTTGTCTTCTGCTGGGTACCCTGGAGCCAGCAGCGGTTCCCGGGAGCTGTAATATTAGTAGGTACCTATAAGCTCTTTTTGCTCTTTGTAAATCCCCTTCAGAAAAATTACGCAAAAAAGGCACACTTACAAAATAAATGAATATTTTATTTAATATATTTCCATAAGTACAAAAGGTCGAACATCTCCAAACAATACGGATTTTCTTGTAATAAGTCTGATTACTGTACAAAAGGAAACTTTAGGCACACAGCCACTTCAAACAGATTTTGACTTTTACAATGAACCTACATTTATATTGATATTGTTGAAAAGGAAATTTTGTTTCTTTTATTAATCCTTACTAATTTTATAAACCGTCTCGATATCTTCAGCCAAATAATGCCCGGCCCGGTAATGTCCAACACTAGAATGCCGAGCATTGGTCAGCAGCCATTACTCCGACTAGTCGTTTTTAGCCTTCAAGTCCTAAGTATCTTCGCACCGTTAGTACTGTTGTTTAACTGATATAATAGATGGCGTTTTTTTTAAAAAAATAAATAAATTAGTCTTCTTTTAAAATAAACTTTAATTTTGATTTATTTGTTTATGTTTCGTGATTAGAGGAAAAAAATATCTTCAAACATTACTTTTGATACATTATTAGCTTGCTTATTAGCGCAATGTACTCAGTAAACCGCGCGGCTTATTTTGTCGATAACATTCAAGCTATATATGATCGATTAAAATTGTATATGAGAAGGTTTTGAGAAATATTACAACAAACCAAAAGGATTGCAAAAATCCAAAATAATATCTTTTATTTATTTAATTGTTTCAGATAGAACCAGAGATTCATTGACTATTCTGGTAAGTAAATATTTAATTTAAGTCGACGCATCACTGCGTAACGAACTCAGTTTTATGCGCTACTTATTTTGTCCATATCTTTTTAGAAATATGTGAGCACGATGGACTACTATTAAAAGCGATAAGATAAATAAGGATAAGATAAGATAGACCAAGATATACGTACCAGAAACATGAGGAAGTACGATTTCTCAACAAAACCTGTCTTGCGATTATACACAAAACAGACTTCAGCAACTCAAGTATTGTACAAAAAATATTAGAAATAGCAAGTTCTAGTTAATGGATCCATAAAGTATGTGAAATTATCTTTATTCAAAATGTGAGAAAAATAATACATTAGTAATTGTATTAAGAGAACTCGAGTCGTAAAGTTGGTTGAAAATATGCGTGAAATTGTTGACTTCAGGGCTTCATAAAACCTAGGTGTAGCTGAAATTAACATATTTTATACATTTAGTTAGGGTCCATTAACTAGAACTTGCTATTTCTAATATTTTTTGTACAATACTTGAGTTGCTGAAGTCTGTTTTGTGTATTATCGCAAGACAGGTTTTGTTGAGAAATCGTATTTCTCCATGTACCATGTACTGTAAACTAAACTACTGAAATTTTGATGAAATTTGATACGGAGAAAGATTAAACCTTAGGGAAGGACATAGGCTACTTCTTTTAAATCTAATAATAGGGCATGACAGTTAGCTTGGGCCCCACTAGAAAGTTAGTTCATAACATTAGGATAACCTGCCACTCATATAATGAATATAAAAGAAGCGATAGAAGTATGCCATCGTAGCAAATGTCATTCGATTGTCTCTGCCTACCCCTCTTGGTATAAAAGGCGTGATGATAGATAGCCACTCACAAAACCTTACACCTTTATTTACACACACTTCCTAGAGTTTCTGTTCCCTCGGTTTATAAACAAAATTCAATTTAGCTGGTCGTGTGGGGATTATGGAATCTTTGTCTTGACATATATTGGGAGAAGATAAACATTGCCTAATATATAATGTAAAATTAAAGTAGGTGAAATTCTAACTAATATTATAAATGCGAAAGTAAACAAACAGTTTGACCTTCTTTAATTATTTTTTTCTTCACCTTACAGCTCTCGAAACAGTGTTAGGGTCCCAGGGTACCCAGCGGAAGACCAAATCTCCCCTCTTTTAGCCGATGGTATTTCTGAGGATATACCTAACGAGTGGCCAGTTCTGTTGAGGTATATTGAGATGGAAAAGCCTCAGTGTGGTTTGTCTGGTGTACATAAGTTTTTAATTATAAAAACCCATCGGTAGACATGGCCGGGATCCGGGATCGAACCTGTGGTCTGCCTAGTTAATACCAGACACACCTTTTTAACAACAAGTGAATTGTTATTATAGGCTAACTTTATATCCTGGAAATCATTCGAGACCTAATACGGACACGTTCGTCAAGCACCATAAAGAAAAGTGAAACCGTTAATATTTTAGACGGACTTAAAAAAAGTTTTCGGAGCGAATTTTTATTTTTATGTTCTAGCTAGCTGTTCGACCGTGGGGCCATACTAACTTTCCATCCAAAAAATCCTTCCCTAGGGTTCAAGCTTCTTCCATACTAAATTTCATTAAAATCAGTTCAGTGGTTTAGCCGTGAAAGCCGTTTAACCTTCGCATTTATAATTTCGGATTGGTCTTATTTTTTTTTTCACTTTATTAACTTTAGCCCCAGGATATTCAGAGGAAACCAACTCTTCTTCATTTAGCTTGAAGCACCACCTTGTGGTCTGCTGTGAGGTAAATTAATGTATGTGTCGAAGTCTTAAGTTAAAAAAAAAATGAGTAACATCTGACATCTCACCTTGGTAATAATCAACATGAAAACATTAACACTGTATACACGACAAGGTAGGTTAAGTGCACAGCTGATGCGTTCTCCTTCTCTATTTCCCTTTCTCTTTCTCGTCACACACACACGCACACTGTTGGCTGACAGTACCAACCTTTTGGAAAATCCGCGCGCGCTCATTTGACAAATCAAATATCACGCGCTACCCCGGCTACCACGTCCCTTTTCCTACCCCTACCCCTACCCCTACCCCTACCACTACCGCTAACTTTGGATATTATTCATACAAAAATACTAAAATAGCGATTAAAAAATAGGGGGTGGGGTTAGGTAGGTGAAAAATAGTTTACGACCTATTCTCAGACCTATCGAATATACACAAAAAAAATCATACAAATCGGTAAGCCGTTTCGGAGGAGTTTGCATACAAACACTGTGACACGTATAGATATATACATGGATTTCTACTGTTTATTTTACTACACTGTGGTTATAGTGTTTGGTCCTGCACGAGCTCACCGTTCTTAAAAGTAATCCCAAGTTTTCGTTTTCTAAACATTCGACAAGGATTTAACGTGTGACAATGCGCAGGTGTTTCTGGGGTGGGGTTTCTGAAAGCTCCCTTTGGTAGAGTTAATCCTATTAATATTTTCATTTTCATCGTTTCGAGTTGGTATTATTTTTTTCAATAAAGCTTTCGTTTTATCGAATTATCGAATCCTAAAGTCTTATTAGAATGGGCATTGTTACTTTTAGGGTTTCATTGGATGATAAAAAATCTCTTATAGGATCACTTCTGTGTCTGTCCGTCTGTCACAGCTTATTTTCTCCAAATCTACTAGACTGCTTCAATACCTTTAAATAGTAGGGGTAGGGGTAGGAGCGGGGGTGTGGGTTTGGCAAGCCAAAGTTTGGGCAGGGCAACGTCTGCCGGGTACGCTAGCATAAAACATAATTATATTTTTTACACATTGACAACTTAACTAAAATTTACAATAATAAATAATATATTTTAAAACTATATATACTCGTACAAACTATAAAAAGAATACCTCTTCCAGAACCCCTCCCTGTGGCATGGTTCTCAAAACACTGGCTGCGTTTCGCTGAATGTTTAAACTTTTTTTATTTATTTATATATCTACATATCGGTTATATTTAGAGATTTCCATTTGGCCAGAGACCCATCAATGCACGTTAAAACCATTATCTTCTTTATCTTTCAAAAAACCTGCAAGCCCTAAATTTAAAAAAATCTACCAAGAAATTTCTAATTTAGCAACAAAAAATGTGAACTAAAACGCCATTTCCTTGAGCCGTAACAAACCTCTAAGAACAAAGAGCTTCACACTGCAAACAAGCGGATATTATTCCATTAGTGAGGAGGAAAGCGATTGGGTTGCAACAAGTGTTAGCACAGTAGGCAAGCAGTAGCACCTAGGGTAAGGTAGGTACCACTTTTGTGTCTCTTGTCATCTTCTATATTTAACCTTTAATTTAGTGAAAACTTTAATAAGGTGAATATATTTCACGATATAATGATCTCGAAAATTCGCGGCCCTTGAATATATGTAGATACATACTAGAGATAGATATATGCTACCGCGGACTTTGTAGCGCACTTTATTCCACACAAATCGTTCCTACATCATTATCTCTGGCGGATAAGACAGCATACGCCATGAAAACTTGAGCTGGAGCTTACTTTTCCCCGACTTGATTTACTTATACTATTAATGTTCAGCTCCTAAACATGATATGTCCATGTATAATACTCGGAAACCTTTCTGGTGAAACAACCTATCTAATAGTGAAGAACAAATCAAAATCCGTGCAGTAGTTTTTGCGTGAAAAGGTCACAGACAGACGGACGTTTGTTTTATAATATGTAGTGATATATGTTCCAGAAGTATCTCTTGCAATTTAGCATTTTTTTAAATATCATTGTGTTAGTTGAAACAAAATCACATATTTTATTTAAATTGTATATTTTTTCATTAAAAAAAGTTTCATAAAATATAGAGTCATGCCGCAATATTAAAAACAAAAAAATCTTCAGATTTTTACCCAAAAGCCCTGACTTTCACAAATAGGTTTGTAGCAATAACCGTTTATTTTGTAACCCCGCTACGAGGCTACAAGTGCTACGAATACTCTACGAATCACCTGTTGCGTTTATTGCGAATTCAGGCTGCTTTGAAAAAATATTACTTATACTCTAGCTGTTGTTTTCGGCTTTTCTCGCTTTATTTTACACAATTTATGCTTTCTTATTTCTTTGAGTAATTAAATATAATATTTTTTACCATTTTTTTTTTTACAAAGTTTACAAATAAAAAAACACAGGGAACCCCATGAGTAGTTCTCTAATCATGAATATGTAGTGATATATAGACTCATAAGTAGAAAATCGAAAAAGGCTAGCAGCGTTTCCTCGCTGTATAGCTATGCTAATACGTTACCCAAGGTATGCTCCAGCCCTCTTGTCACCTGAAATGTCGATTAGACGAGAGATTACTAGTTTACCTTGTGGATATTTTTAAAATGTGACAAGAATGTATCCCCGGAGGATTTATGGGATAAAAAGAAGCCTATGTCACTTTCCCGTCAACGAAATATCTTTGACAATCGAATGCCGTTTGTCACGATCTTCATATACCTCTTCCACCTTCTTTATCCAGCTCGTAGATAATATTGATGGAAAAAACCTTAAAAATAGGTTAGATTAGATTTCTCCTGTCAATTACTTTACTAAGGACTCGGAAAATTCAAAATCTATGTGTATTTCAACTATGGAAAACTTAATTTAAATTAATTTTCTTATCAATTTCTTTATCTAGCATCTGTACGCAAAATCTACGAAACGGATTTTGTTGAGGTTTTCACTATTAGATAGGTTGATTCACCGGGAAGGTTTTCGAGCATTAAACATGGACCAATCATGTTTAGGAGCTGAGCATAGTATAAGTGAATAATAATAATAGTATAAGTGAATAATGTCATGGAAAAATTAACGCCAGCGAGTTTTCATGGCATATGCTGTCTAATCCGTCAGAGATATAGCATAATTATGTATGAAAGGATTGTGTAGAATAAAATGATTTTCAAAAAGTTCTCTGTAGATATATATCTCTAATAGTTATAAGGGGTCTCCTACATTATCTCTAAAATGTTTTGATATAATTTTAGAATATATAAGTACATAAGATATAAAATTAAATTCTATAATTATTCATTTGCTATAATTTTTTTAAACCTAAAATCGAATTCTGTAGTTTTCAAAATCACTATTATCAAAATATATAAAATTACATTCAATAATTATTTATTTGCTATAATTTTTCTTTTGTCTAAAATCGATATCCGTAATTTTCAAAATCACTATTATCAAAATATATAAAATTACATTCAATAATTATTTATTTGCTATAATTTTTCTTTTGTCTAAAATCGATATCCGTAATTTTCAAAATTATTATTATCAAAATATACTCGTATAACATTAAAATGATCTAATTTATAATTTGCTATAATTTTCGTTTTATCTAAAATTGTTTTCTATAATTTTCAAGATATCTAAATTATCAAAAGGTACAACATTTAATTATCTAATGATTAATTTGCTATATTTTTTTCAGTTTATTTGCGAAATATTTATTAATATATAAAATCTTCCTTTCTTATTATAAATAATATATATATAGGTATCAACAAGTGATGGTTATGAGGTTAAGAGGTAGTTATGAGTTTCTGGCGCTTCGCCGTCCGCTGCCGAGGAACGCTCGCTTCGCTCGCTCGGCTCGCGCTCTGTTTTAGCACTATTGGAACCACGCTCGTCGCTCCGCTGTTCACTAACCTATTTTTATTTACAAATTAGGGAAATAGGAATCGAAAATTACTGCAACAGGTTATGATTTACAAAATCTACTGTAAATTTTAATAATAGTAGTTATTTAAATTGACTTCATTATAGAAAATTATTTTTTATGATTATATATTTGTAAATGTAAATAGAATGAAGTTATACGTTTAAAATATAGTGAGTACACTTATTTTAACAATCCATTAGAGCAAATGATATTATAGATTAATAAATTTATAGAAAATGAATTTATATATTTAGAAAATTATAATAACTGCAATTACAGAAAGTAGCCATTAGTGCAATTGAAATTAGAGATTATAAAAATTATAAGACTTGATTTTATATATTTTTAAAATTATAGTAACAGCAATTATAAAAAGTAGCCATTAGTGCAATTGAAAATAGACATTATAAAAATTATAGGACTTGAAATTATAGATTTTGAAAATTATGGCAACTGCAATTATAGAAAACAATACGTTATAGAAATTAATATATCAAACACATTTATAGATTTTAAAATTTCAGGATCTAAATTTATAGAAAATGAATGAAGCAACTAAAATTATAGCTTCTGAAATTATATATCTTTTTTAGAGCATTTGAGAGGATACCAGTTATAAGCGTATTTATGTAGGTATTTAAATTGTTGTAAGCCCATATTGTACCAGTGCGGATCGCTAATAAAGTATATTGCAAATATTTTTCCTTTTTGCTTTTAACTGAACCATTCTGATACTTTTTATTTGGTTTTAAACCGCTACGCAAAAGTATGTATGTAAATATTATCAATTTGGTAAAGTGCCTCAATACTTTGAATAAAACATTACTCCTTGACAGATCCAATATTTTACTGCTTCTTCATCTATATCATCCTATTTTTTATATCACCCATGTGGAGTAGATTGCTTAAACTTACATAAATATACAATAGATTTTTCATAATATTTAAGATAGTCAAATCAAATTTCACATTTCACATTACATAATCAATACACTTAAATAGTTAAATTAAATAGAATAAAATTGGATTAAATCAAATTACGGTAAATTAAATTAAGTCAGTAAGGGGCCGTCTCCACGAGCGTGTGAATCTCGGAGATAGTCTCGCCGTGCCATACAAACTCTATAGGCGATAGTATCGCCATGTAGATATTGGCCCATAGAGTTTGTATCGAATTTGGTGGCACGGACGGATTATCGCCGCGATTCTCTCGCTAGTGGAGACGGCCTCTTAGAAATGTAAGTAAAAACAAATTAAATTAAGTTGCATAGAATCAAATAAAATTAAAGAAATACATTAAAATGAAGTCAAATTAAATTATACTACCTATACAAGCTTCTGTCCGCGGTTTCACCCGCGTGGAAATAGATCCAAAAAGAAATAATCCCGTGGCTGTAATTAGCCCCTCCCCCGCCTGCTTTCGCGGTATAAAAAGTAGTATATGTCATTCTCTGACCCCTAAACTACGACTATGCACAAAAATCATGTCGATCCCGTGAAAAACAAAACTAAATCTATCCCACGGCAACCATAAATTTTTCCGGGATAAAAAGTAGCCTATGTGCTATTCCATTTCATCCAGATCCGTTTATCTGTTCTGGAATGATTGAGTAACAAATATACATACATCCATATAAACTTTCGCGTTTAGTGAGATAAAGGTCATTAACCATAACAGAATAATCGTACCAACGCCTGGCCAAAGGTACCAGTAATAAAGTCCACATTTAGCGAATTTATTTATAATCTATTAAACAGAACAGGTGGCAAAAACTGTTAGATAATGTATCGTGCGTCGGTGGCCCAGTGATTATTTTGATTGCGTATGGATTTGTAAGCGAGCAGCGTAGATTTTGCGGATTTGAACCTCAAATAGGCTATTTAATAATAGTATCTAAATTAAAAAAAATACAATGGCATGTCATGGGGACTGCCGATAGAAGTGAAAACTATATATAACGCATAATGACCCCATCTAGCGATCATTTCACAATGTATCTGTGTCCCAAAAAAATGGTCCGGGCAATCCATGTTCTTGTGCCGAAAACATGTCGCGAGCACAGGTCGCGAATCCATAAGATTTCCCCCTATCAAAAATTGCTGAAAGAAGTTTTTACTTCAATAATAGTACATTGTGATACAAGGGTGCTATGTTAGTCATTACGTACGAGGCGGTATTATCAGCGCGAGCAACTAGGCGAGGTCGTTACATAATGACCAATGCACACGCATTTCATACTACGTTTTTCAACACACTTGTGAGGAAAAAAATAAACTTCATGGAGTCTTTACGTATTCTTCGCCACTTGAAGTCAACATTTTTGATAATTAACCACAACACGGCAAAAATGTTAACAAATATTTATTTATGGAAATGTTTTGTTTTTTCTCGCGTGACAAATAAGGCACGGATACCTTCGCGAAACAGCCCACAAAGTCGTGGTTAAAAAATAAAAACTGTATTATGCAGTTAAATTAAGAATGCTTTGTGGACACACATACAATTTGCAATCTTGTACGAATTTAACTTCATTGGGTTATATTATAACTCTTGTTTTTTTTTATAGAAAAGACGACATGTGACCTTGCCACCGCCTGATTGTAAAGTTAGGCTAGTCCATGAATGCGCGCGACTGGCAGATCGTAATACAGTCCGCCAGTGCTGTAATATAAAGAAAAAGCACGCGTGTTTTATATATATTATGGGATTGTGAGTCTAAAAGTGAGGTAATAAGACTCACGTTACGAGCAAGTGTGTTGAAAATCCCATTACTATGCTGTGGCATTGGAACTAGGTGTCCTGCGTATTATGTCAGCAATTTTCATTTATTATAATAAATTAAAGTGACATGCTTTCATGAAAAGGTTTAGGCATGTGTGAAACCAGGGCAGATGTATGATTCGATATAATGCGAGTAAGGCTGGGTCAAGTACGGGACGCGCTCACCTATTTATAGACATGGGGACTTTGTTGCGTTTCGGAACGATTCATTGGCTACGAAATTATGTACAAGCTCAGACTTCGTACGAGTGCCATCCTAAGTAATAATAACAGCGGTCGACACGATTTTTGGGGTTGAGTTCTAAATATCAAATGTCGATTTCTCTTACGTAACTAAGGGAAACTTAGATTTTTTTGGTTAAGGGGAAGTCAGTCATCAAAATCCAATTTTTAATCAAATTTTTCAAAAAACCTGATCTATTTACGAAACTGAAAAAAATATATATTGATTTTAAGGATATGACAAGTATGTTATGTTATTGTTTTGAAAATATGATTAGAAACATTTTACTCTGAATTAAACTCTGAATACTTTATTTATTTCGTGGTCGTCGGTGGTCAAGTGGGAAAGACGTCGGCTCACAACTGAAAAGGCGCGGGTTCGTTCCCCACATCCGACCATGTACTTTTGGGTTTTTATCTAATGTACATTATCCGACAAACCGTACAAATAGGCTTTTCCATCTACATACCTCAACAGAGCTGGCCACTCGTTAGGTATAACCTCAAAAAATCGGCTAAATGAGGAAGACTTTGTCTTCCACTGGGTACCCTGGGGCCGGCAACGGTTCCCGGGAGCTGTAAGGTAACCCGTGAAGAATAAAAAAAGAAAACTTTATTTATCAAATTTTATGGCTATAACATAGATGGTATACCATTACAAAAAATGACATGAATATTTTTTGGAACCTAATTATCTATCGTCTCATTGTAAAATATTTTGTATGTTGTATAAGATTTTTTTTAAATTGCGTTTTAAACAAAAATTATCGCTTACGTTGAATCACTTACTGTTTCTATCCTGCTCGCGTGCGCTCGATTCTAGATAAATGCGTTCTGCTCTTTCATCACTCATTTTCCCATCGACCACTTCCCCTTAAAGTTTGCTTTTGTAGAAACCAGAGCCACCTGGTGCTCATACAATCAATTAAAATCTTCAAACCTTACTTATCGACGTAAAACAACAAAAGCAAACTTTAAAAGCTAAAAATTTTAGTATTTTACGATGTCTAGAATCAGAATTCATCAAACAAATATATTTTTTTCAACCTGAGTAATATTATAAATACAAATTGTGTTTGATTGTTTGACCTTAAACGTCAAAACAGAGCAACGGATAGACTCGATTTGTTATGAAAAACATTATTAAAAAAAAACAGGGGCAAAGCCGGGGCGAAAAGCTAGTCGCTGTATATATTTATAAAGAGAGTTCACCGCACAATTTTCTTTCTACCTGTGCCGCATACTGTTTCGATTTTCTCTATTACCTTTTCTAGAAGAGATAGTAACACACTTTCTTTGAGGACTTCAGCTCTTTTTGTATGAAACTAAAATTGCCATTTGAATTCTCAATTTAAATAATGTCACCATACTATCTCTTTTAAGAAAGTAGGCTACCATATACTCTGAATATTATAAATTTAGATTTAAAAAGTTTGCGTTAGCATAGCAAAACTAAATAGAAATAAGTACATGTCTATATAATTACAGAAAAACACTTTTTGGTGTATAATATATATAGGCGGCGCGCCTTGGGGGTACGGTACGAACCATTTCCAGCACCGCTCTCTACTCCCTTGTGTGTGCGTGACGCGTATACTATATACTCAGTTGCCTTCCATGTAAGTGTGTACTGCGTGTGCCTCTCCATTCGACTACAGTATACCTGACGGCACAATTTCTATGTTTTACATCTGCCGATACCTTTTTAAAGAAAGTTGGTAGATACTTTGTTTTCTTGAACCTAGAACCTCAGAAGAAGTCCCACTCTATATCCACTGTGCTATAGAAGTATTATTATAAACGTACACATTAATTTAAAGACACGGTTGGCAAAGAGTTTTCTCTGCTTATGATTGGAAAATGAAGATATGGAGGCCCCTTTTAACTTCCATACAATGTTTTAATATAATTTCTACCGTAAGGGAATAAATTGGTTAGATGTACAAACCATAGAAATTTAATTTGTAGATACTTTGTGCAAGAACTCTTAGAACTCCAGTTTCTATCTATCTATGGCCTCGCCTTTTATCCCAAGAGGGGTAGGCAGAGAAAATCGAATGCCATTTGCTACGATTCTGACATACTTCTTTCGCTTCTTGCATATTTTGATTATGATTCTGTGCACTTTTAACATTGCCTTCAATCAATACATTGTTTATATGTTCAATAAAAGTACAACTAGGTCGTGCTCTACCAGCATGCCCTTTCACTTCTGTCTTTTTAGTCAATCTTTCATCCTTCATTCTTTCACGTTAGATTCTATATTAGTTTATTTAATTTTAAATTAGCAATCCACCCAGCTTTGCATGTTACAAATCTTTTCACAAGTGGAAAAATAGCCAAGACGAGAACTTTCTCTCGAAACCGTATTCTCCTTATTTTTTCAAAATGGGTTAAAGATTTTCTTCATACCAACAAATCTCAAACACGAATCTCCTTGATTTTCAGCGAAATTGAACCCAGGCGAATCCGGGCTTAGTCGCTAGTATTATAAGCAGGTGTTTTAGCTACACGAGATTGCAATTTAGGTCAAGGACTGGATGCACGTATACGTACATAGTATCTTATGGCGTAACCTTAATTTGCACTCGGCGCTGACCTAGCATCTCAATTACCTTGTGTATTGCATTCAACCTTGACATCTGAGCTTATTCTTTATAAGATACTAGCTTTCTACTCCGGCTTAGCCCGTGAACATTTTGAAAAATTAGCTTGGAGGTTTTTGATTTGAAAAGTTTCCTTGAAAAAATACAAACAATATCTACTCGGATTCGAACTCAAGAATCTCTTTAATAAATCGCTGACCACTGGGTCATACCGTTAATTAGTCAAAAGAACAAAAATATAATAACATTACGAAAGTGAAATAACGTGAAGTAGGGAAACCAATTGTCCTTCTAGAACTTGAAATTTTAGAAAAACATCTTATTTATTCAAGTGACTTTATTAAAATCTGGCAAGGGCAACTTCTACCTCATTGTTAGGGTTCCGTTGATATCTGAATCTGATCATCTTCTGTCTGTCTGTCTGTACAGTAGGTACATGGCATTGCATTACAGATAGTCCGCTATGCAGGGCTTGCATGCTGACTGAAGAAACGGCTGCTCACATATATACTCCTAGAGTGTGAGGGAGTGGCCGTATATAGAATGAAACACCTCGGGTCCTTTGGAACGCTACTGGAGGCCTGCAACAACATCGGAGGTCTGCTGGGGTTTTTGGAGGAGCTGGGATGGGAAGAGTGATGTAGTTCCCACCACACGCAATATAGGCGCCTTTAGACGTCGAGTTGCGGAAAACGAGCCGATCACCAAGTACCAAGTACCAAGTACAGTAGGTACATACTTAGGTCAGAGTCCTCTGAGACCTCTCATGTCTTTACTTTAGAATTAAATTTGGGTATGAAAAAATGTTTACTTAAGGATGTCAAAAATATAATGTAACTTTGGCTAGACGGACCACGATTCGTACCCAGTCATGTACCATGGTTTTTTTTATAATTAAAATAATACGACAAAAGCCTGGTCACTTGTTAGGTATAGCCTCACAAATACCATTGGCTAAAGGAAGGTTTGGTCTTCGCTTAGTACTCTGGGCCCGATAACAAGTAAAAAAAGTGTTGTTTTAGAAAAAGTGCAGTCGGGTAAAAAAGGGAAAGTACTCAAAGCATTGAGCACTTTTTTTAGATTACGTCGGACTGTATTTTAAAAAGAAATCTAGCCTAATTAACCTTTCTGTTCCCTAAGGAAAAAAGTTTTTTTCTATTAGTAAGTTTCTAGGATTCCGTACTAAGCAAGCCTGACTGGAACAATAATTTTGTCTGTTTGTCACGTTATCTATCAAAGGGTAGCTTCAAAATTATTAATAATCAGGTATAAATATAACTATCTATGTATGTAAAGAAATCTTGGAAATCGAATTTGACCAACTTCTGATTATCGTATCGTTTTAAAACTTTGTAAGTGTATATAATTCAGATTTGGTACCATTGATCTGATCTGATTATGGAGCCAGGATTAATGAAACGACATAACCCCATTAAGTTTGGGCTCGTTTGATTTGTCTTCACAAGTACTCTGGTCCTAGATGGTTCAGGGTTCTGATGATGGAGCTGGAAGGAACAGGAGGAGTTTGGGCTCATTTGGTTTGCCCAAGTGCGTTAATGACAAAAGCGTGTTTTTTAGTTTTTTTTACTTACATAGCCTGACATACCTACCTATTTCGCTTATTTTATATTAATCATACCTTTCATACATTCTCGAAGATTGTGTAGGTATACTTTTAACATTGCCTACCATCAATATTTTAAATTAATAATAAGTAGGTATATAAGCAAAAAATAAATTAAGTTGCCTAAACCCTCAAATTTCATATTATATCGCACTTGTCTGGTTTTCTTTTCAATTAAAACTTTTCTATGTACCAGAGCTGAATCTAATTGATGTTCCTTTGAAGTATTCTCTGAAATTCTTTGCCAAGTAGACTAATAAACTGTAAAATTGTATTTGATATCACCTTGTGATGACTTCTTCACAGAAAAACGGAGCAGAGGAGAAGATGTCTCAGATTCAGAATTCGAGAAATTTTCTATAAGAATTTAGTGGTTTTTTTACTTTTCGGAGGGCAAGTAAAGCAGACTTCCTACATCCCGGGGTCCTTCAAGCTATGTTTGAAAAAGCATCTACAGTAAGTAAGTTCTGCCAGTCACGCACATTCATGGACCAACCACTTTCGCTTAATAAACGGTCAAGGTCACATGTCGTCTTCTCTCTATAAAAAGGTTGGGTAACACCACATCAAGTCAGTTCTTCTTCTTCTTTAATTGTGGCTCCACCAGGCACCAATGTTAATCGATGATTTGCTAATGTCAAGTAGCCTTATTAATGGGTATCTAACTACGTGATTAAACTGGATTCCCCATCATGTCACGACAGAACGCGTGCGTTGGTCGTCATGACATGATGTAGAATCATGAAGTGAGTTTGACTGGGATTCCTGACACTTCTTCCATAGGGACTAAAGTGACATCTATTACATTTCAAAATCAAAGCAAAATCAAGTATCATTTTTGCCAGTACAATGCATAATTTTCCATACCACTAGCTTGTGCCATTTGTTACTATCCTGACATCCCTCTTTCGCTTCTTTTAGGTATATACATTCATCATACCTTTCATACATGATTGTGTGTACTTTTAATATTGCCTTCGATAATAAATTTTATATATATTCAACAAAAGTATACCTACCTAGGTCGTCCTCTGCCAGCATTTCCTTTCACTTCAGCCCTATAAACCTTTTTAATCAATCTTTCATCTTTCATTCTTTCAGAGCCTATTCTAGCCAAACATTGGGACAGCCAGATACTTGAATTTAATTTATTTATGCATAGCCTTTGAGTATTTACCAAAGGAGACGTGAAGCGTTTAAATAACCGAACAATTGATACCAACGAAATCTAAGGTAACTTATTACGCGCACCTGATCAGTATAACTGGTCAAAGGGGAAAAAATTGACTAAAGGGGGAGCCCGTCTATGGCCCCTCCATAGGCTTAGTACTCTATATGCATAGCACATTATGCTCTATTTAAATTTTGGACATGGGTAGTACAATGAAAAGCCAGGGCGAATACCAGTATTGAACATTTCATTAGCTTTTGTCGAAATCATTAATAAATACACAACAAAATTCCTTCCATGGATCTACCTGTGTATTGCGAATACCTCAACGTTGTACCTCCATTGAATGTTCCCAAGAATTTCTGAATCATTGTTTTGTTTCGGCCTCCATTCTTTGACCGGTAGATATTTTAATTAACAATAGATTTTTATTTACAGGTTTTATTATTATTACAACAATTTGAATACTTACATAAATACACTTATAACTACTTATCTATTAGAGATAGATGAATGCTACCGTAGACTTTTTTGTAGATAATTTTATTCTACACAATTCTTTCCTACATCATTTTGTTATATATCTGACGGATTAGACGGCATACGCCATGAAAACTCGCTGGGGCTAACTATTTTCCCGACTTCATTCACTTCTTCACTATTCCCAATTTCTCTGTTAATAATCCACCTGTGTCACTGTAATTTAGCATACAGTTACTTCGTCAATATATCTAAGTGAAATAGCTAATATTTTCTCAATGGGTTTTATTGAATAGGGAATATGGGTGGTTAAACTGTGCCCCCGTTTTCTCTTTCATAATCTATCACAAAGCTCTTAAAAACGCGATATAATAATTGAAGGGTAATGGTATAACAGCGCTTTAAATAACTTTAAGAGCTTTGTGATATGAAAACCAATTGAAAAAATAACTCAGCTCCTAAACATGATAAGTGCATGTTTAATACTTGTAAACATTTCCGGTGAATCCAACTTATCTAATAGTAAAATCCGCAACAAAATTTTGCGTGAAATGTCACAGACGGGGCGGGAATTTTGGTTTATAATATAGTGATTTAAAAGAAGTGCAGACACCCGGCGGCTTGACGTGCCCTCCGAAGCCACATTCTTAGCTTAGAATGTTTGATACAAGTGAGGTTTAAAATTTGAATAGGTATGTTAAAAACTTGGTGCCAATGTTACGCCTGGCTTGTATGGGAAGGGTGATAAATATCTTCCTCTTCATCATTCAGTTCATCACTTTCTGAAAAAAAATACGCTTCCGGTCCTGCAATGGGCAGTCGGTCAACAATTTGATTTGGTCTGCCCATCGTGTAGACTAAAGTTTTCTGAGATGTGTTTCGTGGGCTACGCACTGGTCCGGTATCTCACAGAAAATTTTCGGTCCGGCCGCCGTATGACCGAGATTGAACACAGGTCACACATTAGCAATTCGCACGAGATTCGTTTAAACAAAGGCGTGTGGATGTATGTGTGTGTGACAGATCGTTCCGGCCATCGAAATCAACCACAAATATAACGATTGAAAACGGATGGTGGGCCGCGCGTACAAGAATTGGACGAGTCTGTGGTCGATTTCGGTGGACCATATTGGACGAATGAGCACCTTAATGGTTAATTTTCCGTCGACAAATGATTCACTGATTCAAAAATAAAATAAAAATCTAAATGGTAATTAAAAACTTGTCAACAGACCTTTTCACATTCAGTAATTTAGATAAAACGTAAAAGATTTTTTTGACAAAAAATAGAACCACCCAAATATTTAGGTAGTGGGTAGGTATATCTTTTAGAAATCTCTCAAAGGGATTTTACTCAAAAGGTAAACAAAAAGAAAATACTCGGGTTGTCTCTTCAAAAGCGCGCCCTTTTCAATGTTAAAGATAATGACCTGAATTTTCAACCACATTTCTGGCAGAGGTGGCCTGTGGGTACCAGGAATGTGTCATACATTACTTAAACAAAGTTTTATACCTCTCTCACAAAATGCAAGATCTGTAATTTTAAAACAATTTACAAAATCTTATTTACAGTAAATTTTGGGTTCCTAACATCTCCGATGAAAAAACAGAAACCCTTGTTTATAGGATCGCTCTTGTGTCTGTCTGTCCGTCTGCCATAGCTTATTTTCTCCGAATCTACTGGACGAAAAATGTTGAAGCTTGGTACGTATACATAGTTTCATGGCCCAATCACGGACCTATAGGGTAAATAATCGAATTTAGATTTTGGGGATTATAGTGACATATCAAATGTACGTTGTCTAAAATGATGGAGTCTACTACAATTTAAAAAAAAATCTTAAATAGTTTACAGAAAAACCTAAATCCGTCCTTCCTATTTGTATTTCTTTCATTAACCGACTTCCAAAAAAAGAAGGAGAAGGTTCTCAATTCGGACCGTATTTTTTTTTTTTTTTTTTTTTTTTTTTTTATGTATGTATGTACGTCGATAACTCCGCCAATTGTGAACCGATTTTGATGGTTTCTTTTTTAATCGTCAGATAATTCTTCCGGATTGGTCCCATTTTTATCTCATAAAAATTGGTTCATTAGTTTTTCAGAAATTTTGAAAAAACTGACTTTATAAGTACATTTTTCTTGATATCTCGATAAAATATGTACCGATTTTGACCACTTATTTTTTTCAAGATATAATAATTTCTCGACATTATCTCACAGACATATGACGAAAATCGGTTCAGTAGTTTTTCAGGAATTCAGTAATTAATTTCTGTTTACGGCTGAAAATTATGTATCAGAAAAAGCCTTAGCAACGGTTGCTATTGACACGAAGTTGTCAATTTTCGTGACGATGGTCTAGCGGTTAAATGTGCATAGGATGCACAAGCACATTACATGGTTCAAATCACATCCACAGGGGTATTTTTTTTTAAATTTCCATAAAATTTTTTTAGTTGCGTTATTATTTGTCTCTCAAGGCAGCAAAATCACTTAAAAGGGTAAAATAAACCTTTTAAAAAAAAGTGCACCGACTTCAAAAATTTGCACTGAAAAGTAAGAAATAATAAATATTTCGTCGTAGAATTTGAAGACGGTTGGTGCCAAATTAGGATACAAAGTAATAAACATCTAAGAAGATAAAGATGTGTTCAATATTATCTATGTTTGTACTGATGATCGTAGGTTCCTAATGAATTTTCTAGATTAGTGAATTTGGGAACTAAGTTGTTTCTAATTTGGCACCAACCGTCTTCAAATTGTACGACGAAATATTTATTATTTCTTACTTTTCAGTGCAAATTTTTGAAGTCGGTGCACTTTTTTTTAAAAGGTTTATTTTATATGTCATTTGATGCACTTAAAAAAAAATTTTTTAAACCATTTAATTTTTCCCTTAAGGGCCCTATATTCATAATTTGTATGGAGATATTACTATTCCCAATTTCTCTGTAAATACTCCACCTGTGTCACTGTAATTTAGCATATAGTTACTTATTCAATATATCTAAGTGAAATAGTCGTTATTTTTTTAATTGGTTTTATTTAATAGGAAATATGGGCTTTCATAATTTATCACAAAACTCTGAATTTTTTTTAAGCGCTCTTATACCATTATTCTTCAATTATATATTTCGCTTTTTTTTGTTGCTTATTGAAAATTCAAAAAAAAAATTATGATTTTTTAACTTTGCAAAAATAATAAAAAAAAAATTTTTTTATTTTCAATAAGCTACAAAAGAAGTTGCCGGCCCCAGTAGTCTGGTTAGCAAGTGCTTTTTTTCTTATAACAGGAAATACGAAAAAAAGGCACTTGATAACCAGACTACAGGGTACCCAGTGGAAGACAAAGTCTTTCTCATTTGGCCAATGATTTTTTTGAGGCTATACCTAACGAGTAGCCAGCTCTGTTTGAGGTATGTAGATGGAAACGCCTCTTTGTACGGTTTGTCGGATAATGTACATATATAATGTAGTTACATAATACGACAAATCCCAGTTAGAGGCTTTTCCATCTAAATATACCTCAACAGAATTGGCCACTCGTTAGGTATAGCCTCACAAATACTTTCGCTGGGGACCCTGGGTTCGACAGCCCGTGAAGTTTAAAAAAAACCGAAATTATACGAACATAAATTATATTTAGCACATACAACATGAGAATCCACTTTCACTGTTCTCACTAAATTTAAGATAAAATATAATAATGTATATTATTTAGAAGGTTATTCCTTGACAAGGGTCGTTGTAGGTATATCTCAGTCAGTATCATATACAAACCTTTGTTATTAAATTGTAGATAATGTGTTTTGCTATTTCTATATATTTTAAGTACCCCCATGGCCTAGTGGTTGAAGAGAAGTGCAACATTCAATTTCTATTTGGATTAAAAACTCGTATAAGAAAAATTTACTAGTTGTCCTTATTAGTCAGAACGTCTGGATGCACCGAGTACTTACTTGATAAAATAACTTATGCTGAAAATATATGTTTAGTTTTAATATTCCGTACCCAATTTTCACAGAATGTGTAATACTATGGCCATTAAAATTATAAAAAAAGTTAAAAATTAAAGTGGGTCCCCATATAAGAAACGTGTTTTATTCGGCGTTTTTTTCTCTATCTTAATAATGGCAATACCTACAAACGTCTAGCTAGTATAACTATAACGCATAATCTTAAGTAATATAAAAAAATATAAAAATCGATCTTTAAGTCTGTTAAAAAGCAAAAAACCCTTTCCTTTTTCAAAAAAATGTTTCTGTGGTCGCATTCAATACAGATCCCGGACTGCAGCTGTCTACACACACACACACACACACACACACACACACACACACACACACACTCACACACTCTCACACACACACACACACTCTCTCACACACACACACACACACACACACACACACACACACACACACACACACACACACACACACACACACACCCATACACACGCATTACACAGATATTGTGTGTGACTGACATTGATTGATTATAATGTATCTCGATCGTCCGGCGGCCGTACGGTGAGATAGCCGCCGAGTCAGTGGCCAGTTTTGAGGTATTGTACCTATTGTGACACCTGAAATTCGGTACCTATGTAAAGTAAAAACTAAGGAACGATTTTTATATTTTTATTTTAAAGATTAAGCTATTTTAAGAAACTAATTTGTTTTTTTTTTATTTCTATACAGTAGTTTTTTTATAATAAATTATCAAAGTTTTGGCACTGGTGACGTCATTTTGTCGGCTGAATACTTCAATACCTTTGAGATGTTGGTACAGAAAAAAGAACATCTGTGTTCTTTGACTTTGACATTTAACAAACAATAGTGTTGCTGTCTCTAATGTAGTTTTTTCCTACAAAATCTACCAAAACCTACCACTTCTACATAAAACATATTAAAACAACAACAAACAAACACATTTTTACGGCTCTTATACCGTAGTCTGCATAGTTGTTGTGATACAAAGGTCAAAGAATATCCTACCATAAAAAATGCTTAAACATTCTTCCTAAATAATAAACTAGATTAGTTATAAAAACTACTGAAATAGTCTGTAGTACCTATAACTAGTAACAGGGTAACATTGGTTGACAAGTTGACAAGTAAATATTTTGCTTTTAATTTAATTTTTAATTAGTGAAATGAAGGATAAGTAAATTATTTGTTATTGAAAATTTTAAAATACGGATTATTAAACAAATATCTCGAAACGGTTTTGGATTCAGCATACCGTAACTTTTACTTTACATACCGAATTCCTTCAAAGACACAGACAGACATAAACTTTTTTCTTTCAGAAAATTTTATTTTGACAAGCATCAATATTGTCGGATTTTAAAAATACCTACTACCGTGAAGGGTGCAAAAGATTATTGAAAAAGCATTTATATAAGCCAGCTTAATGGAGTCGGCTTAAATTTTACGAGTGCTCTTTTGTTACATTGTTTGCTTTCGTTTATGAATCCTATAACAACTGTAAATCAATTTGTAATAAAATTAATCTTTTAGTTGAGTACCGCTTGGGAATAGAGAAAATTGTTACATAGCCTAGCAAAAGAAAAAAAAATATTGAAATGTTTTAAGCTTATAGCATCGAGCACTTGCAGCACTTTCCCGGGGTTTTGGCCGTGCTCTTTGCTCAGTGTGTAAGGCATCTATATCTGCCAGAGAGTCTAATAAGAACCATTGTTGCACCTATATTAAAAAACAAGACTGGGGATAGTTCGGACATAGCAAACTATCGGCCTATATCATTGGCAACGATCATGGCTAAAATACTGGACGGTCTGCTTGATCGACACCTGAGTAAACATATAAATCTACATGACGCTCAGTTTGGCTTCCGACCTGGTCTATCTACAGAAAGTGCAATTCTGTCGCTCAAGCATACTGTCCATTATTATACGGGCAGGAACACGCCCATATATGCGTGTTTCCTCGACTTGTCTAAGGCTTTCGACTTAGTGACATATGATGTGTTATGGAAAAAACTAGAATGTGAAACAACAGTGCCTCATGAACTTGTGTCCATTTTTAGGTATTGGTATAAAAACCAAACACATAATGTCAGATGAGCAGGAGCGTTGTCAGACTTGTATGGGTTGGGGTGTGGGGTGAGACAGGGTGGATTGACAACTCCCAGACTTTTCAACCTATACATGAATGAGCTGATAGGGGAGCTCAACGGCACAGGTGTCGGATGTCACATAGACGGTGTGAGCATAAATAACATTAGCTACGCCGACGACATGGTGCTGTTGAGCCCCTCTATTAGCGCACTAAGGAAGTTAGTCGCCATATGTGAATCCTATGCGGCGGCTCATGGGCTCAGATACAATGTAAAAAAGAGTGAGTTGTTAGTGTTTAAAGCTGGCACCAAATGCTATAACACTGTGCCACCAATGTTGCTAGAAGGCACTCCTCTCAACAGAGTCTCGAAATTTAAGTATCTGGGCCATTGGGTAACCGAGGATTTGGCGGAAAACATGGATCTGGAGAGGGAGCGCAAGGCGCTGTCCGTCCAGTGTAATATGCTAGCTCGCAGATTCGCACGTTGCACAAATCAAGTTAAGACCACACTTTTTAAATCTTTTTGTCAATCTTTTCTATACATGTGCACTGTGGGTCAAGTATACGGGGCGGGCGTATAGCGCCCTGCGAGTGCAATACAACAACGCGCTCCGGGTGCTGCTGCTTCTGCCGCGTTTCTGTAGCGCGTCCGCCATGTTCGTTTGCGCGGGTATTGATGATTTCTACGCCGTCATGCGCAAGAGGTGCGCGTCACTACTTGAGCGAGTCCGCGGTAGCCGCAACACCATCCTGAACACGATAGCCGACAGATGGGATTGTCCCATCTTAGGGCATTGGGTTCGGTTGCACACAAACAACTGTTCTCCCTCCAGTGTGTGATCAATGTAGTAATGTTTGTTACTTTTATTTTTAATTAGGTACTAACAATAGATTAAGATAAAAATACTAAAAAATTATGGATCATAGTTGTCCGAAATAAAAGATTTTTATTTTTTATTTTATAGCCTGGAGTCCTTAATACGTTACGATGTGGTAAGGGCAAGTGGATGTTTAAGAGCTTTATAGCGTATATTTTTGTAACTAAATGTTGCTAGATTTTGTCGATATCTCTTTTAAAAAATGTTACAAAAAGAATCGATAACCAAGTATAAGATAACATAGGCCAAGATTCACGTACCAGAAACATGAGAAAGAACAATTTCACAAAAATAGGTCTAAAAATACACAAAATGGACAATATGCTCTTCCAGTATTATACATAAATTATTAAAAATAGTAAGTTGTAGTTAATGTTTTCATAAAGTATGTGAAACTATCTATAGGATATATAAATGTATTAAGAGAATTCGAGTCGCAGTTGAAAATACGCGTGAAATGTATGACTTTCTGGGCTTCATAAAACTTAGGTGTAACTAATTTTCATATGTAAAATAAAAACAAACTGTATACAAAGGCATATAGTAATCTTGTAATTTAAGAAGTCGTGAACCATGTAATTTGTATAGGACACTTTTGTTATGACGCGTCTCCTTAAGACCTCGATATGGACAAAAGTAATATTTAGCAAATTGCATCAGATAAGCACCTCCATTAAATGTCACTAGATTCGTCGCTTCTTATATAATAAAACCTACTTAGATGTAGGTATCTTAGAGCTGCGGTCACCCGCTACCTACCCTCCGAAGCACGAATACCAACATTTCTACAACAGGCAGGATAAGGATAAAGCGAGTATGTGCGCTAGATATCCTATGCCGCCGGAATTGTGTGCCCTAGAAAGCATAAGAATAACTTTAACCCGGGATCGTCTGCTCCCTCCCTTATTAATCGATAGGCAATTTAAAACATGGCAATTTTAAAGATTTCTTAAGATTTTTTAACTTTGTTCTTTGGTAAGCGCATCACTGAACCTATTTGGCAATTTTTTTTTAATTTTCGTTATATTCTGAATAAGGTTTTCAGAGAAAGAAAAATTGGAAAAGATGTCCAAAATATTAGAAAATTCGGGTAAAACTTTTTTCTACGGGATTTTTGTATGAACTCAAGACCATAATAAAGGACGATAGTTGATATGGGCTGCATGGGTGAAGCAGGGGCAAAAATCTAGTTACACAAGAGGCTCCATAATAAGCCTGCCTTATAGCCTTGCAACGGGACCGTAGCATGTTTTGTAATTAAAAAAGCTTTCTGTTACACTTTGTGATAAAAAGAAATGAGATTCCAAGTATATTTACGTGAAAAGTTTTCTCCTATTTTCTTTTTAGACTAACATCTTTGTTAGTACGACTTGAAGGCTGTTGTAAATTAAATGCTTACGCCTGTTTATTTAGGTAATAGACAGGCTTACATCAAGGGTGCCTTATGGCTCCCGGAACAGTGCTATCGGACCCAGGCTACCCGATGATATTTTTAAATAAATTTGGCACCAACCGTCTTCAAATTCTACGACGAAATTTTTATTATTTCTTACTTTTCAGTGCAAATTTTTGAAGTCGGTACACTTTTTTTTAAAAGGTTTTGGAATAAAAACAATGACGCGTATCTCCGTCGAAGTAGACAATTTAGGGTGTTATTCTATGTATTTTTCTTCAAATTTTAAGCTAAATATCGTATTGTTATAAAGGACCACCAGTTTTCCCGTTTTTTTTGCTCTCGCGCCCTGATTAGAAACTTTGTCTTATTTTTCCTATAATAAAAATGTACGAGTTATTTTACATTTTTCTTGTTTTTTTGCACATTTGTATAAACGGTTTTTTATTTCTACAAGTGTACCAAACATATACCTACTAAGATAATTCGTGACTGAGAAAAAATACAACCCAAAAATACGAATTTTATGATAAAAAGTCAACTAATCAACTAGAAATTCGTTCAAACTAGCAACAGAAGACAAAATTCCTTCATAAAATGGCCGTACCTATTCCACCTTCAGATTCTACATGTAATCACACATCAAAGGAAGTTTAACGAGCATGTTTAATTCGCCGTTTATATCTCTTGAAGCTTTGTCGCTGCACATAAAAACTTCTCTTTGATTATCATAACACTGTATATATATGTCTCGTAGTAATTGATCTTCTACTTTCTAGTCGCAAAGTTGCAAATATTAATTCAATTTAAAAAACGGGCCGAGGACCGAAACACCATTTATAACTCAAGAACGGCTGTACCGATTTGGCTGAAAATTGGTGGGGAGGTAGCTTAGAGCCAGGAGACGGACATAAGATAGTAGCGATAGTGATAGAGTAGGGGTAGGGATAATGGTAGTAGTTGGAGTAGGGGTAGGGGTAGGGGTAGGGGTAGTGGTAGTGGTAGTGGTAGTGGTAGTGGTAGTGGTAGTGGTAGTGGTAGTGGTAGTGGTAGTGGTAGTGGTAGTGGTAGTGGTAGTGGTAGTGGTAGTGGTAGTGGTAGTGGTAGTGGTAGTGGTAGTGGTAGTGGTAGTGGTAGTGGTAGTGGTAGTGGTAGTGGTAGTGGTAGTGGTAGTGGTAGTGGTAGTGGTAGAGGTAGTGGTAGGGGTTGGAGTAGGTAGTGGTAGTGGTAGTGGCAGTGGCAGTGGTAGCGGTAGCGGTAGCGGTAGCGGTAGCGGTAGCGGTAGCGGTAGCGGTAGCGGTAGCGGTAGCGGTAGCGGTAGCGGTAGCGGTAGCGGTAGCGGTAGCGGTAGCGGTAGCGGTAGCGGTAGCGGTAGCGGTAGCGGTAGCGGTAGCGGTAGCGGTAGCGGTAGCGGTAGCGGTAGCGGTAGCGGTAGCGGTAGCGGTAGCGGTAGCGGTAGCGGTAGTGGTAGTTGTTTTCCACGGACGAAGTAAAGTAAATAGCAGACAAGGCAACGTTTGGGCAGGACAACGTCTGCCGGGCCCGCTAGTACGAGGGCTGTTTGATAAGTACCCGTTTATGGAAAAAAACTTTTTTTTTAATATATGCATTTATTTTTCTACGTAGTCACCTTTTAACTCTATACATTTGTTCCACCTATGCTCAAGGTTCAATAAACCATCCAAAAAGTCTGATTTTGGAAAGTCATTTAAATAGGCCTCTGTGGCGGCAATGACTTCGTAATTTGATCCAAATCGCTTACCACCGAGCCATTTTTTTAGGTTGGGAAACAAAAAGAAATCGCATGGGGCCAAATCTGGAGAATACGGGGGGTGAGGCAATAGTTCGTAGCGTAACTGTGCTAATTTAGCCGTCACAACTCTCGACGAATGAGCCGGGGCGTTGTCGTGATGAAACAGTACTTTTTTCTTTTTTAAATGGGGTCGTTTGTCCTTCAACACGGCGTCAAATTCATCCAATAAATTTGGCATAGTACTGCCCTGTTATCGTTTTCCCCTTTTCTAAGTAGTCAATATGTATAATACCCTGCGAATCCCAAAAAACAGTCGTCATGACCTTTCCAGCCGATGGGACGGTTTTTTTTTCTTTGGACCAGGTTCACCCGGTAAAATCCACTGCTTCGACTGCTCTTTCATTTCCGGGGTGTAGTGGTGAACCCACGTTTCGTCCACGGTCACGAAACGACGCAGAAACTCATTCGGGTTACGTTTGAACACGGCTAAACACTGCTCCGAAGTAGTCAGTCGGTTCCGTTTTTGCTCCTCCGTGAGTAAACGCGGCACCCACCTCGCCGATACTTTCCTCATACCCAATTTTTCTTCTAATATGTGTTGTACCCTCTCGATTGAAACGTTTACAGCATCAACGATTTCTCGAAGTTTAATTCGGCGGTCGGCTAAAACGATATTTTCAATTTTCTTAACCATATCGTCTGTAGTCACCTCAATTGGCCGGCCTGGGCGATCCTCATCAAAGACGGTTGTTCTCCCCCGTTTAAACTCGTTATACCAATATCTGACGGTTGTCATAGAAGGAGCACATTCATGGTAAACCGCTTGAATTATTACTTTTATTTCATCACATGTTTTTCCTTCCAAAAACATAAATCTAATTACAGACCGATACTGTTCTTTCTCCATTTTAACAATTTTAAGTTCACGCTTTCACTAAATCGCTGTCAAATGAGAAAAAAACAAAAGAACATTTTTTTTTTAATTTTCCCGCCTCTGAAAATTGGCTTAAAAAGGTAGTATACTTATTTTCGGCCAGTGATATTAATATATTTAGAAAACGGGTACTTATCAAACAGCCTAGGTAAAAGATAAAGATCATCTCAGCGCTTTGCCATACAAACACGTGTGACACAAAGAAACAAAAGCGCGGAAAGAGGAATAAAAAAGCGGGACGAAGAGCGGCGTATGAGTGTCCATACAGAGCGTATGCTACGTGGCACTCCATATTTTCCTTTTATATTGATTGAAGGCCCTATGCCCATATTACATGAAATATTTCAAGTACTGCCAATGAGATAAGACACAGAACATATTAAAAAAAGTATCTATTAGAGATAGATATGCTACCGCGGACTTCTTATAAATAATTTTATTCTACACATTTCATTCCTACACAAATTTGTTATATCTCTGACGAATTAGACAGCATATAATACGCAATGAAAACGCGCTGGAACAATCTTTATCCCCGACTAGATTCACTATAATACTATTATTGCTCAACTCCTAAACATGATAGAATACTTGTAAACTTAACCTATCTAGTCGTGAAAACCGCAACAAAATGCGTTCAGCAGTTTTTCCGTGAAAAACATACCGACATACAGACGCGGGGACTTTATTCTATAGTTATTTATTATATTATAGGAATGATGTCATTAGATAAGAATGCAGAGTGAAAGATGATGTTGTGTCTAAAATGAAGAAAAGTAGTTTACGCTGGTTTGGACACGTTGAAAGAATGACGGATGAAAGATTAACTAAAAAGGTTTATATGGCTGTAGTGAAAGGAAATGCTGGCAGAGGACGACTTAGGTGTACTTTTATTGAACATATAAAAAATGTATTTATCGATGGAAACATTAAAAGTGCACACAATCGCCGAGCATGTATGAAAGGTATGATGAATATAAAAGAAGCGAAAGAGGTATGTCAGGATAGTAACAAATGGCATTCGATTGTCTCTGCCGACCCCTTTTGGGATGAAAGGCGTGATGATAAATAGATAGATGCGATGATAGTTTAATAACTAGATAAATTTCAGCCAACGTACGAAAAACACAGGCAAATGTTTTACAGGTAGTTTTTTTCCACCGATTTCCAATAAACGAGGGCGTCATATTTCTCCCTTCGCTCTCTAAGTAACGTTTTAAATTACCTGTCCATACAAAAATGGGGCCAGGCTCACAGCGAACTTCAAAGAGTGTCATTAATGATGGACATTTCGAGCGGAAAGCGCGACAAGGCAACTCTCTATGGACTGACACCCAATAAATACTGTTTTTTCAATAAAAATGGCATTTTTTAAATATTGGAAAACAAGTAGGTACCTATTTATTAAGAACCTGTCTTATCAAAGCTTTGATGCTTTGTAGTAGACGGCCTACGTAAAAAAATAAAAAGTTAGACAGATCTTAATTGAGAATCATAATTTTTTTAAACTAGTTAGGTAGTTAAGTTTCAAAACAATAACAGCACGTTCTATAAGTTTAAAAATCTCAAAAATCTGCCCAACCTATTAAAAAAGAAAAAAATAGTAAATATTAATATATTTAAAATCGCCTTATTGTCATTAGATATGAGTATATCAAGAGACATTTGGCGTATGTTTTACAAAAAATTACTAATCTGTCTTCTACCTGAAGGAAAACTTGGTATGTTTTGAAAATATTTTTTTTAGAAAACAGGTGGCCGAAATGTAATGGTGTAGTATATTTTTAGAACCGGCTGATAAAGCCCTTTCATTTGAAATCACACACGATAGGTTTCTGAAAAAAATAATTTTTAATCCCATACAAAAAATTGAAGACGTCATAACTTCTCCCCCCTGGGAATATTGATTAATTGATAAATGATTGATTTTCGAGCCATTTTGGCGTTGTACGTACACCGTCCACTATTGTGGCTTAAAGAAAATTTAATACCACACAAACACACATAATATCTTCACGACGTTGTGGAGAGAGACAAGTAACAGTGACCACATTTTGCCAGTTGTCCTTAAAACAGAACAGGTGGCACTTCTTTTAACATATGTAAATTTATTTCTCAAGAGACCCGGGTTCAATTCCCACTCGTGTCAAAAATGCTAAGCACCAATTTTCTTTAAGAAGAATACTTCTCGTGCTTCGGATGGCAAGTAAATCCATAAATACCTACCGCGGACTTCTTTTAGATCATTTTATTCTACACATTTCGTTCCTACACAAATTTGTTATATCTCTAACGAATTAAACAATGAAAACGCGCTGGAGCAAACTGTATCCGCGACTTGATTCACTAATACTGTTATTGCTTAGCTCCTAAACATGATAGGATACTTGTAAACCTTCCTCGTTAATTAACCTATCTAATCGTTAAAACCGCAACAAAATCCGTTCAGCAGTTTTTGTGTGAAAAGCGCACAGACAGATAGACGCGGCCGGGGACTTTATTTTATAGTTATTCAACCCGTCCGCAATTCTTCTAAAAATATCAGATAATAATAGAATGTAAATGCGTTTTATTTCAATCTATATAAATAAAAATTTAATGTTATTTGTTGGTGAGAATTCGTTGAGAACGGTTACATTTGCAATTAAAAAAAAAAATTTTAGGGAAATATTCGGACGGGAATTTTGTAATTCAAGACCATAATAGGGAATTAAAGTTAATATGGGCTCTACTTTTTCTTTTACTTTTTTTTTAAATTTGTTATCTTCAATATAATTTACAGACATTTTAATGTTATCACTATTATTTTAAGCATGTGTGTGGATTCGATTCCTGGATGAGGCAAGGCTTTGAAAAAAACTTTGAATACAGTTTTACTATTTTAAAAATACACCTATGTTTCCTTTGATACTTTTCCTCTTAGGCGACGATTCGTTAATTGGACGAGAATTGAGAAATTTTAAGCACGCGTCACGTTTAGGCACATTTTGTTACATGAGAGAGAAGAAAGATATAACGTAGAGAGAAGGAGAAAAAGAGAGCTATACATTGTATATCTAATAGACAAGCTATCCGCGTGTTTCTTTTTAGCCTCCCGTACCCAAAGGGTTAAAACGGAAACCCTATTACTAAGACTCCGCTGTCCGTCCGTCTGTCTGTCTGTCCGTCCGTCTGTCACCAGGCTGTATCTCATGAACCGTGATAGTTAGATAGTTGAAATTTTCACAGATGATGTATTTCTGTTGCCGCTATAACAACAAATACTAAAAAACAGAATAAAATAAATACTTAAGGAGGCTCCCATACAACAAACGTGATGTTTTTTGCCGTTTTTACAGATAATGGTACGGAACCCTTCGTGCGCGAGTCCGACTGGCATTTGGCCAATTTTAAAAAAAATTACACTTATATATCACTGTATATAGAGTTTTCAAAAGCAGAGTGCAATAGCAGTAAAATTGACTGAAATTCAGAAACTCACTCAAAATAAACATTTCACGAAATAACATGCATCTTTCTTTACACATTGCTTTCCAGAATTTTCCTCACATTCGACTAACAAAAGGCATATGAACAGACGCCTGTCATTCTGTGAAACCTCATTGTGTAAGCGAAATTCATTAATCGTACCACGGCATACAATGCAAATATGCTTCGTGTATTAAATTAATAATTTACATAATAACTACATTAAACAATGCGTATGTCTGTTTGTAGAAATAATGCCTGATTAATACATAAGATAACTGTACCAATTTTTTGTCCAAGACGTCTCAAAATTCTGGCCTACGCCGTCTGCGCCAGTGCTGTGCGCACGTAGAGGGGATAACGCGTTGGCATGAGGCAAGACCAAGCATCTCACAAAATATCCACGGGCGAAGCCGGGGGCGGAAAGTTAATGATTTATATCTATAAAATCAGTACTTAGGTATACTCCCGTTTCAAAGTAATTTCTTAAGGGGAAGTGGTCGATGGGAAAATGAGTGATGAAAGAGCAGAACGCATTTATCTAGAATCGAGCGCACGCGAGCAGGATAGAAACAGTAAGTAATTCAACGTAAGCCACAATTTTTGTTTAAAACGCATTTTAAAAAAATCTTATACAACATAGAAATAATTTTACAATGAAAGGATAGATAATTACCAAAAAAATATTCATGTTAATTTTTGTAATGGTATTATCTATATTATAGCCATAAAATTTGATAAATAAAGTTTTCAGAGGTAATTTAGGATATTTTTTTTCTATCGAGTAAAATGTTTCTAATCATATTTTCAAAACAATAACAATATTTGTCATATCCTTAAAATCAATAAAAAAAAATCAGTTTCATAAATAGATCAGGTTTTCTGAAAAAATTGATTAAAAATTGCATTTTGATGACTGACTTCCCCTTAAAGAATTTAATAGGATAACAATTTCACAAAGAATCCTCGTGATTCCTGCGCTGAAAATTCTGTTATTCCGTTAATTCGCTTCAGTGCATACTGCAAAAATATTTTCATGTTCGTCGCTTTTGAAATATTTCTCGTTATAGGTATGGTAAAAATATCAAGCATTCAGCTTCAAGTAAAGCAACAAAATTTAAAAACTAACTTTCTGGCTAGCATTGTATCTGGTCTGTGTATGCTATTTTAGGGTTCCGTACCCGACCCTATTACTATGGCTCCGCTGTCCGTCCGTCCGTCTGTCACAGAGCTGTATCTTTAGAACCATAATAGGTAGACACTTGAAATTTTGACAAAGTGTGTATTACTATGGCCGCATCACATAATAAAAATAAAATTAAGTTAAAAATGAAAGGGGATCTTCATATAAGAAACGTGTTTTATTCGGCGTTTTTTGCTCGATCTTAATAATGACAATACATACAAACAAAAGTCCGGCCTGTAGCAATATTTCCTCCTTGATGAAATATTCCTCCAAGGAATTAGACGCGGGCAGGAATCTGGATGGTCAGAAGATAATGAAAATGAAATTAATAAATAAAATTGTGTAATATGGATTATGGTCTAGTGGCGCCATCTGTTGGTAGATTAACGAACTAACAAAGGAATGTTACTATTGATTTTATTGATTGTTAAATGTGTACTTGTACAATTGTTTAATTTGAAAGGCGGGCATATCAGGGATGTTGAAATAAGAAGATAATGGCAAATTGATAAAAGTGATTAAACCAAGAAGCAACGATCTTCAATCTATGGAATATTGTCTATGAAAATTACTCTGTGATACACGCACCTCGTGATTGGTCCGAGAGATGACAGCTGACAGTCAAAACGCTGAGTGAATATCAACAGGAGGAAATATAAGAAAAATAATTGATTCCACATCCGGTCATGGCGACATACGCACGCGTTTTCGTCGTGGCGTGATGTGGAATCCAGTTTAATCCTGTTCGCGCTGTGATGGTTGTGATTAATCAGTGATTAATAAGACATATCACGGTCGGCGGGATTATCTTAGATACCGATTTACCGGCTATATACACTATAAAGGCTATAATACTTGACATTGGCAAATCACCGATGAACATTGGTGGAGCCATAATAAAAAAGAAGAAGAAGAAGAAAAATAATTAGAAATTGAGGTGAGAGGGAAATAATGTTGATTCGAGGCATTTGATCTGGAAACGTCGGCGAACACACACGCAGCTCTTTAACTGGGACCGGCTTGGAAGACACACGTACGCAATGTGAAGCCTGGCCTACCGTCAATGTCCACCCTCAGGACTTGACCATCATACACGAGGAACATCATGAAGCCTGGTGCAGCAACAGGACCTGGATAAGCAGATCTGTGCGGCTATATCGGCACGGCCCCAGGACGTCCAGCAGCTCGAGGGTCAAAGGTCCTACAGGAACCGCCTGTATCCCTGCAAGTACCTCTCGGATTGTACTGGTATCGTTCTACTTTTATTCTTCTTCCCTGACTGCAACTAATGGAAAGCCGCTCATGATAAAGCCACTCACATAGACTCAACATTACCTCATATCTTCGACACGTATTGAACATCACTTGAATATGCCCACCAACACCAACTCCAGCGCCGTCTTCAATACTAACCAGATTAAATAGCCACATGTATAGTTAAATATTAAGTGTAGCAGTTATATTAAATATATTCTAGGTAGGTTAATATAAGTAGGTAGTAAGTTAGTTAGGTTTGGCCAAGTAATATAATTGTAATATATCTAATTCACAACTGTAGTTTGAATTGATCTGCAACCCTCCCTCTCTCAGTACTTAAGTTAGGATCCCCAAATAACCAGGAGACGGCCGCCGACCCTGACAGGGCCTTATGCCCAAGGGTCTCATGCCAACCACCCGGCGGAGCAGCTAAAGGGCAACTACTAAGAACAAAAACTACTGAACCGACTTTTCATTTTTGTCACCTTTAGGTTGGGAACTCCTCTATCATGTTAAGGAGCCGCAAGCATTTAAAAAGCGTGACAGGCCAAGTGCGATTCCGACACTTGCTATTCTATTCTCGCAGACTTCTATTCGACATTCTAAGACTCTGAAATTGACCTCAAAGTCATTGAAATATAATGAACTATTTTTTTGCCCTCAAACTAAGATAATAGAATAGATTCTTTGACTTAATGAGGCAAAATTTAAATGTCGTGGGATGCGATGGTTTGACTAAAACTGAAATTACTCTGAAATACACGGTAAAATTCATAGAGGAACGACAAATGCTTCAGAGGTTTCAAAAGCTTTCAAATGCGAATCTCTGCTTTCATCATTTCGTTTGCATACATATTCAACGAAAAATAAATGTTCTCTTATATGACCACTCTTGTGTCTGTCTGTCTGTCCATCTGTCACCGCTTATTTTCTCGGAATCCATTTGACGAAAAAGGTTGGAATTTGGTACATATTTTTAGTTTGATGACCCAATCACGGGACGTATACTGTAAATAATTAAATTTCAATATTGGGAAAAATTAAAGAGAGAAAGACATTTCAAATGAAATAGTTTTCTTTGAGCGTCCCCTCCTCTTATCTCCGAAACTACACAGTCTAAATTTTGAAAAAAAAATTAAAATTAATTGTTTACAAGAAAACCTTAACGAAAATCTCACAAAAAAATGGTATGAACTTGCTCTTAGTCAATTCTTTTTCTTTGTAAACTATAGAAATATCTGGAACTTTGTTTTATTTTTCCAGTTCATCATCATCATCAACCTTTTAAGATCCACTGCTGGATCATGGTCTCCCTCTAGTGCACCATTTTTAGTGGTGCTCATTGAGAGGAATTGCCATAGTCACCACGCTTGGCAGGCGGGTTGGTGACCGGACGCCGGCTTTACGTGCCCTCCGGAGCACGAAGAGTCGATTTAAGCACATATTCTTAAAGAAAATTAGTGCTTAGCATTTTGGCAGGGGGTAGGATTCGAACCCGGGAACCTCCGGTTTCAAGTCCACCGTCCTACCAATTAGGCTATCGACTACCTCTAGTCACCTTTTTCCAGTTATTTTATGTCTGTTAGGGCAAAAGAAACCGGAGCTGTTCATTATTCAGAATTTCGTTGCTGTTTTCATGATTAGATATGTAGATTCAAAATGAAGGTGTACCTACACTGTCAAGTTTAGGAATAGTGAATCAAGTCGCGGGAATAAAGTAGCTAGTAATAAAGGATTCAAATTGTTGTCAACCGATATTGTACCTGTGCGAGCCCAGAAAATGCAACTAGGAATCGAACCTAAACCGTCCAAGTACCCAAAATCACTTTCCCACTGGAGGTATCTGTCTCCATACCAAATATAATGTAAAACTTTTGAAAGTTAGTGTGCGACACGTGTAAACTAGGTCACTACACAACATGTACAAATTCAACTCCATGCGTCACATAGGCGTATATTCACGACTTCTTTACGTATTAGGTAGACACGAGTAGGTGGACCAATTATCGTTATTTTTGACGGTTTATTCTTTAAATCTATATAGAAAACAATTTAATGCTTTTCGTTGGTAAGCGCATCACTTGAGAAGGGCTGGACCGATTTGGCTAGGGTTTTGAGCGAAAAAATTTGAAAAATTGCCCGGAAAATTGTAAAATTCGGGAAAAACTGAAAGTGTATTTTTCTATGGAATTTTTGTTTTGTTTTTAGGGTTCCTTACCCAAAGGGTAAAAACGGAAACCCTATTACTAAGGCTCCGCTGTCCGTCTGTCTGTCTGTCTGTCTGTCACCAAGCTGTATCTCATGAACCGTGATAGTTAGACAGTTGAAATTTTCACAGATGATGTATTTCTGTTGCCGCTATAACAACAAATACTGAAAAACAGAATAAAATAAATATTTAAGGGGGCTCCCATACAACAAACGTGATTTTTTTGCCGTTTTTATAGATAATTGTACGGAACCACATATCTATCTATTATCACGCCTTTTATCCCAAGAGGGGTAGCCAGAGATAATCGAATGCCATTTACTCCGATCCTGCATAGCTCTTTCGCTTCTTTTACATTAATCATACCTTTCATACATGCTCGGCGATTATGTGTACTTTTAATATTGCCATCGATCAATACATTTTTATAAGTTCAATAAAAGTACACCTAGGTCGTCTTCAAAAGAACTCATATCTTCAAATCTTAATGTCACTGATAAAATAACAATAAAAGAACGCTTCCATTCACTATTGAGCGAGAAAAATAGTTTTTTCATAAATACTTTTCACGCTCTATCTGTGAACTCGGTTACCATGTTCTTTGATGTTTCAGATTTCTATTGAATAAAAACTTGTTTATACATTTCAGTCCATATTTTATCTTTTATCTTCTTTTCTCAGTCAAACCGCACGCTGTTGCGGAAATAGGAATCCGTCAAGTATACCGCCAGGGACAAAAAAGCTCAGTAGTTCCTCCAAAGGAACTACAAAAGGAACTACTGAGAACAAACGCCATTATCAACTTAGTACATCACTTTACGTCATTTTATAAAACGCTTGTCTGTCTGACAATGTCCAACCCTGGAATGTCCGAGCAAATCCGTGTACTATCTTTGCTCGACCCAGCAATTTGCTTGGCATTCTAGTATTGGATATTCTCGTAGGCTATCGGGGCGGACCCGTCGTCGGTCCCAAGTATGCTAACCTACCGGTTTTGAGGTCAAAGAAGTACAAAAAACACAAACCCAACTATGCATAGAGTACTAAGCCTATGGAGGGGCCATAGACGGGCTCCCCCTTTCGCCAATTTTTCCCCCTTTGACCAGTTATACTGACCAGGTGCGCAGTAATAAGTTACCTTAGATTTCGTTGGTATCGTTTTGTGTCGCGAGACAGAGCTCTAAGAAAATAGTTAATTGTGATGTTTTAAACGGGGAGGCGATCTAGGGCGTCAAACTTAGTGTTTCCAACCATTAATTATAATTATTATGTTTGTATTTTAACATAAACATCATATAACGTAAAATGGTACAGGGGCTAGTACTAGGCGTTTACCTCCCCCCCGCCAAAAGTGGCAGAAAAATTTGTTCGATGATTTATACCCTTCACGTCTCCTTTGGTAAATACTCAAAGCAACTATGTTATATTTTTTTAATATATGCTTTTTAGGGTTCCGTACCCAAAGGGTAAAAACGGAAACCCTATTACTAAGACTCAACTGTCTGTCTGTCCGTCTGTCACCAGGCTGTACCTATCTCATGAACCGTGATAGTTAGACAGTTGAAATTTTCACAGATGATGTATTTCTGTTGCCACTATAACAACAAATACTAAAAAACAGAATAAAATAAATATTTAAGGGGGCTCCCATACAACAAACTTGATTTTTTTTGCCGTTTTTATAGATAATGGTACGGAACCCTTCGTGCGCGAATCCGACTCGCACTTGGCCGGTTTTTTATTTATTTTTATTTATTAACTTGCAATGTTTGTTAGTTAGTTTGTTTGGGTCAAATCTTGCAAGTTAAATTTGACCCACTTCCCGGTGTACGATTGAGCTGTAATTTTGCATACATATGTAAATAATGATGCCACATAGCTGGTCTGATGATGGAGCCGGAAGGTGGCCACAGGAACTCTGTAACAAAACGACATAACCCCATCGAGTTTGGGCTCGATTGATTTGTCTTCACAAGTACTATGATTCTTTCCATCATACAATAATAAAAAGTAAAAAAAAAAACAAATTAACGTAAAAATCTTTAAAAACAAGCTTCATATTGATAAAAAGATATTCCGATTGGAAACAAGCCATTTTTATACACCCTCTTTTTCTCTTCTGCTGTCAAGTGTAATAAATACGCTTTTATTTGAAAACTTGACAACTGTAAAATGTAGAAAATGGCTTCGGAATAATTTTTTTAACATTTTTGGTTAACTTTATCAATGTAAAAGCTTGTTTTTACATATTTTTATATAAATTGATGTCTTATTTCAATATAATCCATTAAATAGGTAATACATCAGAGCTAGATCCAATCTAGATAATATTATTTGCATATAACATTCATGCAGCTCGCCCTAATGACTTTCAATAATTGAATGAACAGATTCACACAAATCGATGACCATTTAGCGTTATACTCTATTGGGCAGGAAGCTGGGATTTGATTAGCCGTTAATGCTACATATTAATATCTAGGTCAAGCTAGGACTTTTCTATCTAACTTTCCAGTTTCCAAAATCAGAATGAAACTAGTCTGTCTGTCTATGCCCTTTTCACGCAAAACTACTCAACGGGTTTTCTTGCGGATTTCACTATTAGATAGGTTGATTCTCCGGGAAGGTTTACAAGTATTAAACTTGGACATATACACTCTTATTAATAAACTCGAAGTAACGACGTAGTAACTAAACTGTGTTTCGTCTCCGTCTATCATAATGAATTGCAGATTTGTTAGACGGAGACGAAATACACTTTAGTTACTACGTCGCTACTTAGAGTTTATTAATAAGAATGATCATGTTTAGCAGCTAAGCTTTTGTTAAATAAGTACAACACTATACAAATAAGTGAATCAAGTCGGGAAAAGTAAGCCCCAGCGAGTTTTCATGGCGTGTGCTCTTTAATCCATCAGATAAAAAATAAAATGATGTAAGAATGAATTGTGTACATTAAAATTATCTACAAAAAAGTCCACAGTGACATATATTTATCTCTAATGGATAAGTAGTTATTAGCGTATTTATGTAGGTATTAAATTTTTCATCTTATTTATCTTAACATAATTATCTCTTATTTTCGATATCCATAATGCATAAACAATATTGGTATTTGGTAACAATTACTACATATAGAAGTGGCGATCTGTTTTACGTGCCCTCTAAATCATTAAAAGTCACATTAGCTTTTTACTATAAACATGTTTGCTCTCATGATTCCTATTGAATCAGTATTATGAAACCGATGGTCAGTGGCTTGTGGTCATATGTCATTGACGTTACACTAGAGTTTAATTAGTATGAATCCCTACTATTCAACATACACAAATTTACATAAAGCTCTGCATCCTTTGAAGTGTTGACTTAATGAAATGGGGGGACATATCGAAATATTCCAATGCAAATACAGTTTGAACCAGATATAACGACTTTTAGGGTGAGTTTATAATTTAAATGCGTGCTTAAGTTCAGTCGTTAAAAGTGACTGGAGTTGATAGTTATCCTGAATAAAGTAGATAAATAATTAGATTAGTAATTCTAAATTCACAGGCATAATACCCGGTCCTTTGTAAGGCTTGCATGGGGACATAGGTCCAACACGTAGAGGCTAAAGTGTTTGTGACTAGCACCCTTCAGGACCTATCTCTGAATGCATCAAATACAATGTGCTCACAGACAGGCCCCGTCAGGTGCCTGGACTATTAAATCAAAATCGGGCTATTGTTTTGAGGTGTTAAATGGATTGGTTTATCAAGTTTATTGGTAGAGACTACGGTCACCTGCCGGTATCATTCATCTCATGAAACGTAAACTTGGCAGGTGGTGACTCGCCGTTTACTAAATGGGCCTCATAAAACAACCACCATTTTTAAGCATTTCTGCCGGCAGTAAGACAGGCAACATTGGTGTAAGCGGCTGGGGGTGTCGAGAGGTGTGACACCGGTTTCACATATAGCTTCCCCGTTATTACGCCTTTAGACACTTCCACCCCCGAGCATAATACATAATATTATACTCTAACGACTCCACCCTGGACAACCAATTAAGGCAAGCCAGGGGCGAGAGTCTCAGCAGTGGGGACGCCTGCCTCAACCTACTCTCTGGAGCACTCGGGTTCGGCGGTGTCGTTACTCACCCACGGCTCGCCACAAGCCGCCCTGCGCCCTTAATATAATAAATTACTATACCATCCATCAAATATAAAACTCATAGTAGAATACAAAAAATAGACCAATTTATAATCTAGGAAACAAGATAAATGAAAATAATTAAACTACCTATTAATTTTATGTGTAGTTAATGTGTGGAAACCTTGTTGGTATATATGTTGTGTCTGAAATTTTGTTGTTATGTATACTATTTGTTTTCCAAATATATTAATTAATAAAAAATAAAAAAAATCATGTGAATGATTGAGTCGCTTTAAGTTTGCTTCAAGTTAAGGGTCCTTTGCAGTCGGCCATCTTACTTCTGTCAAAAATATGGCAAATCTCAATTAAACCTAGAAAAAAACGTAGAAAAATTAGTACCAATATTTATACAACATTTTCAACTCAAATTGCTAATAGTTACTATTTTAAATGGTAATCTCATTATTATTATTTAAGGTTTTAAATAGGCGTAGTTTAAAACAAACAAAAATAGCATAATCCAATTTAAAATAATAACTATCAACAATATGAGTTGAAAATAAACTCACTTTTCTAGGATTAATTGAAATTTGCCATATTTTTGACAGATATAAAATGGCCGACGACTTAAGAAACTGTATGAGAGACTAATAAAATATATTTGAAAAAAAAAGTTTACAAAATAAATTAAGTTTAAAATAAACATTGAAATTTGATTTGTATGTTTATTTTTCGTCATTAGAGGGAAAAATAATCTTCTAATTGGCGAATCAAACATTAACTTTGATACAGTATTAAGGTAATAATATATAGAGATTATGCTCTCTACAAAAATACACTAATTTCACCTTGTTACATCTGGTTTTCACCGCCCAAGAATGTATGAAAGGGTATCGGTTTCTTTCGTTATTTTATACCCGCATAGTACAATTATTGTCGCTATAACGGAATTTAACTGTATAGATGATCAATTCAAACAGATAGGTTCTCTGTGAAATTATTTTGAGGCTTCCGTTATATTGATGAATGCGGTTTATGTGGGCTTTGTCGCATTTACCTGGGATTTTGTGTTTCAGATTTTCGATCGTATTGGTTTCCTATATACATAGATTAATCTGTGTATTCGCCCGCATTATTCATAGTCACTGATATTTACGTACTTGTTTACAAATTAAATATAATATCTCTTTGGTTTTCATTTAGGTAAACAGATTTCAAAGAATATATCTATCATCACGCCCTTTATTCTAAGAGGGGTAGGCAGAGACAATAAAATGTCATTTGCTACGATCCTGACATACCTCTTTCACTTCTTTTATATTCATCATACCTTTCATATATGCTCGGCGATTATGTGTACTTTTAATATTGCCATCTAAAAAAATTAAGATTTCAAAGAAAGCAAATTAATCTATTAATTTGAACCACAGTCTAAAACTATCACTTTTGTAACTTACTCAAGGAGGCAGCGGAAGTTAGTCCATCACTATATGAACGCATATGAATAAATACAAAAGTTTTTGCGAACAATGATCAACTTCGATGCAGATTTGGCGCTGTTTACTAGTTAATCTATTTAAGACAATCGAGGTAGAACTGTAGAGTCCATCATCAGATCTTCCAAGTCTCCACATTTCCATCAGATCATCCGAAAAATAAATGAATTGGTATGGGATACTTCTTTCATGTGAACACGAAGCAACGGATCGACGTGATTTTTTTGCAAAGAGATAGTTGGAAGCTCGGAGAATAACATAAGGAACTTATCCTTCAGGATAAATCTTACGTCACATTTCAAAATGTCCACTGGCGAAGCCAGAACGGAAAGCGAGTCAAGTATTTACTTTAAAGTTCCTTCATTAGAACTGTTTATTATGCTAACAAGCATTGCGTTAGCCTAGGGATATTATATATAGATTCGTGTATTCTAACAAGTAGTGCCTTAGAAATTGGAACAAAAACAGTAAACAAGAGGTAGGTAAACTTTTATGAAAGTTTTTAACAACGATTGGCATTTTGAATAGTCAGTGAAAAAGGAGCCATTGTACTCCCAATGGAATATTGATTCAGTTATGTCACAAGGAAAGTTTAGAATAAATTCGGGTTACGTGAATAAAGGCCCCTAGAAAATACAAACAAAAAGTTTTATGTAGAAATATTTTGATATTCACCTGTAGGTACAAACACATATTACAAAAAATAATAACGAAATAATAAATATTCGATAAATTTTGATGTTCAAACAATAGCTTCTTCTCCCTTGCCTATTCCCATTCTTTGGGGTCGGCTCTCCTCGATCTGTTGCGCCAGGACTGGATCTGGATATGTCCTGAATTGTCTCTTCTGTGAGCTGGACTTGTTTCAAGTCGCGGGTTACCGTAGACCACCATGTGACTTGAGGTTTTCCTCTTTTATTTTTGTGTTGGGCAGTTTTAGGGACTGCCGACCCATGCGGTCTCCAGGATGCGTATATGTTACATGTCCATTTGTCGAATAGAGTTCACAAAAAACTTAATCCTATCCTATCCTTAAACATATCTTTTAATTCGTCCACCAAAACAAACGCCCGAGACTTTTCTCAATACAAACACAAAAAATAACTAGTGACCCGTAAAATTTATTTATGACAAATTAGCAGTTGCTTGCGTCTTCGTACGCATAATATTGTATTATCCTTTTAAAATCCTTTTTTTATTGCATCTTTACACCCCCTAAAGTTATATTACCTTCCAATTTTCAAATTTAATATCTTCAGTAGTGTAGACTGTGCATTGATTCTCAATCAATCAGTGACAAGTTTATATATTTATATAATATGAGATAATTTTGGTAAATTTTCCGGCACAGCTTTATTTGCAGTGTAGCAAGTAACACATAGCTGCAATGTCCACATCTAGTCAGTTGCCCATTTCTATAATAAAAATATTTATTTTTGAAACAAACTAAGTGAGGAAGACGTTGTCTTCCGCTGGGTATCCTGGGGCTGCCAACGGTTCCCGGGAGCTGTAATAAAACCCGTGAAGAATTCCTTCTTTCTCTTGTTTCTCGAATGAGAATTGAACCCAGAACCGCAGCTTCGAAGCTATCGAACAATAAAACATGATCATGGAATCTGCCTATTCAAAAAGGATTTAAAGAATATTTATATAAGAATCATGGTATGATATCTATTTCGTTTCCAAAATCCACGGTATGAATTCCTTGATACCTCGTATCCTTTTCAATTTACCACAAATCTCCATTGAGTGTTTGATTATACGACAGATATAAATCGTGGACCCTTTTCTGAAGATAGATCAGTTTTGTTATTTGCTTACACCTGTATTTCTGTAGAATTATGTAGAGTGACAAAATGTAAAGGCACGTCATAATAATATTATAAGAAAGTCCTACGCCGCGTCTATCTGTCTGTCTGTTTGTGTCATTTTCACGCAAAAACTACTAAACGGATTTTGTTGCGGTTTTCACTATTATACAGGTTGATTTGCGTACACGTAATCCACGTATTAAACATGGACATATCATGTATAGGAGCTGAGCATTAACAGTATAACTGAATTAAGTCGGGGGAAAAGGTAGCCCAAGCCAGTTTTCATGGCGTATGCTGTCTAATCTGTCAAAGATATAACAAAATGATGTAGGAAAGAATTGTGTAGAATAAAATGGTCTACAAAAAAGTCCGTGGAAGCATATATCTGTCTCTAATAGCTAAGTAGTTATAAGCGTATTTATGTAGGTATTCAAATTATTGTAAACGCATATTGTACTGAAATATAAATGACGGTTTTAGAGTCTGTATGTCCGTCCAGAAAAGGCTCCGATACGACTTAACGTATTGTGATTTAACTTGCAAAGATGACACTTAGAGTTAGAATCTACTTTTTTTTAATTTATTTCATAAACCAGCAAGCAAATTTCCCGTTGAAGTAGGCAGGTTTGCGAATAAAAATAAAAACAAATATTGTTCAAAACTCCACGAGCGAAGACAGGGCGAAAAGTTAGTAAGCATAAGATCTTGTACCGTAGATTATAACATTAATGGCGTCGTTTTTTCCTTGCAAACAGTTCTTATAGAAACCGAGACTGAGTGATGAGATGGAGTCAGCCTCGCATCAAATAGATGTGATTTTGCTACTCCAGCTCTCGCATTCTTTTAGAGTGGCCTGGGAAAACTATAGAGATTCTGACGAAATTGTTTAAATCTACTTCGAAAACTTGTAACATTGTTCATATGGCAGCTATCCTCAAACTCAATAACTCAAAACAAATTACGTAAATTGAATAATATAATATTTTAAAATAACATTTGACCACAAAAGGATCTATTTTATTTAATTAAGTAAATTGGTATTCTGATCCAGTAACAAAGATATAAAAAAACTTATAAATTAAATTCAAAATATATACAAAATCTAAATCCAAATAAAAAATATCTTTTCTATTTACTTACATTAAAAAATATTAGGATGAAAATATTTAAAAAATTATAAACATTAAAATTTTCAATTATATTTTATTTGTTTATATTAGTGTCGAGTAAATAATATATGTTGAATTTGTTAAGATCTTCAGTTTCTAGTGATACTACATATAATGATACTTATAATTACAATTAAAATTCCCTCGACGCAAAATATGAACATTTAAAAGCATCAAATGCTTTTTTTGTTACATAGGTACCTATTCGCTGGCTCAAAAATCAATTATAAACAATCATAATTGGGTCGGGACTTCTGATTAATATATAACAAATCATATAATGAACTAGCTAGGTATCAAATATTTTAATAATTTAAGTAAAGATGTCCGCGCTTTACAGCCTATAATTTATTTGATGCTTTTTAAATGTCCATATTTTGCGTCGAAGGAATTCTAAGAGTTAAATTAATTTTTATTTTCCACTTTTTAACTAGGTAAGTATGTAATTATGATCATATAAATGATAAAAAGAATACTTATGACAGATCATTTTATTTGGTAGGGAAGATTCCATTTTGGATATGGGGAGGGGAGCGGGTTAGTCGAATATGTTTGGTCTCATAAATATTTGAACGCAAACTAGAAGTCGCTAGCTTTAATATAAGTCCAGATCCCCACACAGGCTCTGATAAAACCTGCATATATTTGATATTTATTACACAATTTTCATCAAACATAGCTAACAACCTGCTCTGAAATGACACTTGCAAAAAACCACATCAAAACCGTCACCATAACTGAACATAGGAAATGTATGATGAATTGATAAATATAAAAGAAGCGAAAGAGGTATGTCGGATAAAAGGAGTAATGATAGATAAATAAACAGAATACTACTTCCACATAAGCCGGCAACTGAATCCTCTTTATATAAAATTTAATTTAAGAGTGTAGTGTACCGCGTCCATGTCCATACAAACGGAGAAAACGTTTTACTACCCCTAAATATTAATTAATTTTAACGATTTTGTAATATGTTACTGTTATAATGAAAAACTACGTACGTATTTTTTCCTTTTTTCAAAATTCGTAATAGGTCAAAAGTTATAAGCCCCTCAAATCTCGGTTTTTTTGGTTCATAACTTGCTGGTAATAAACCGTCTGTATTTGAGAAACAAAGCAAAATTTCAAAAAAAGCAAAACGTACGTACGTAGATTATAATTTGCTAAAACGTTTGACACCAAAATTATAAGGTTTCGTTATAGTTTAGTAGGTGTAAATCGTTTTCGCCCAAAACGCAATTTTCAACGAAAAACATACCTACGAACACCCACGAGCTGCAGTGCTCTCTGTCGCACTGATGCCCGGGGGAAGAGTGCGATTGAGACAGAATATGATTTTCTAAATACCTATTTCGCTGTGTACGCTGAGCTACACGATCCTCTTAACAATAGACTGAAATGCGACTCCACTCATTTTTAGTCCTGTACAGTAATCCGAACATCTTGTGGACATTCTTTGTCTGGATGGTTCATATGAAATCTCAAAGAAATCTAACATACGTAGGTAGAATATACTATGATATTTTTGTATAGAGGTTAGCCACCTAAAGACGCACGCTTCTAGTGCGGCTTTATTCAGTCTGAATACATCTATCGTCCATTTTGCATACATCTAAGCTACCAATTAATCGGCCGTCTATGATACTTGACATTGGTGGAATTATCAAATACCTGATGGAGCCATAACACGAAAAAATGGATTAGAATCGATTACCTTTTGTGCAAATCGAGATTTATATGTTTTAATCTTGTCCTGAACAAACACTATAAAAATGCAACTCAAAGAAACTAAGTAGAATCTTAAAATGTTTGATAAAACGTGATTTGTTTGAATATTTATTTTTTTAAATTTATTTATAAAAAATACTGTCACGGTTTAAGATTTAGAGAGCTCCTAAACATGATTAATTGCTTTGGAGGTTTGTCACGGTTTGAGATAGTTACAGCTCCTCAACATGATAGAGGAGCACTCCAAAGGTGACAAAAAGAAAGTTTGGTTCAGTAGTTTTTGTTCTTAGTTGTTTTGCCCTTAGCTGCTCTGTCGGGTGTTTGGCATGAGACCCTTGGGCTGAAGGCCCTGTCAGGGTCGGCGGCCGTCTCCTAGTTAGTTGGGGTTGTCGCGTTTTCTTAGGATTGCGGCTCCTCAACATGATGGTTGAGTAGCGGAAGCCTCCAAAGGCGACAAAATAGAAAATTCGGTTCAGTAGTTCTTGTTCTTAGTAGTTGCCCTTAGCTGCTCTGCCGGGTGGTTGGCATGAGACCCTTGGGTTTAGGGCCCTATCAGGGTCGGCGGCCGTCTCCTAGTTATTTGGGGATGCTATCTTGAGTACTGAGAGAGGGAGGGTTGCAGAGTAATTTAAACTACATTAGTGAGTTAATTATATTACAATTATATTGACCAAACCTAACTAACTTACTACCTAGAATATTAACCTACCTTAACTATATATACAACTTAACTTCTACACTTAATATCTAACTATATACATTTGGCTATTTAATCGGGTCAGTATTTGGCGGCGCTGGCGTTGGTTGTTGGTGGGCATATTCAAATGATGTTCAATACGTGTCGAAGGTATGAGGCACTGTCGAGTCCATGTGAGTGGCTTAATCATGAGCGGCTTTCATTAGTTGCAGTCAGGGAAGAAGAATAAAAGTAGAATGATACCAGTACAGTCCGTGGTACATGCAGGTTTTCAGGCCGCTCCTGGAGAACCTTTGACCCTCGAGCTGCTGGACGTCCTGGGGCCGTGCCGATATAGCCGCACAGATCTGCTTATCCCGATCCTGTTGCTGCACCAGGCTTCATGATATCCTTCTTGTATGTTGGTCCCGTCCTGTATGTATGTAGGCCAGGCTTCTCACATTGCGTACGTTCCAGATCAAGAGCCACGTGTGTGCTCGCCGATTGTCCCAGGTCAAATGCAACGAATTCACATTATTTCCATCTCACCTCAATTTCTAATCATTTATCTTATATTCTGTTGATATGTCAACTGTCATATATCGACCAATCACGACATGCGTGTCACAGTGTATTTCTCATATACAATATTCCACAGATTGAAAATCGTTTCTTCTTGGTTTAATTACTTCAATCAATTTGCCATTATCTTCTCATTTCAACATCCTTGATATGCCCGCCTTTGAATTTACACAATTCTACAAGTACACATTAATCAATAACATCAATAACAAAATCCATACTACAATAACATTCCATTGTTAGTTCCTTAGCCTATCAATAGATGGCGCCACTAGTCTATAATCAAAGTTGCACAATCCTATTCATTTATTTGATTTCTATTAACTTCTGATTATCCGGATTCCCGCTCGCGTCTAATTCCTTGGAGGGATATTTCATCAAGGATGAAATATTGCTACAGGGTCCTAACTTATGTACTGAAAGAGGGCAAGTTATAGATTAATTAAACAACGGTTAGCAATTATATATATATCAGCATTGTATTCATATTTACACCTAACTAACTTACTACCTATTTATATTGAACCTACCTAAGATAACTACTACTTAGCTACTACACTTAATATCTAAATATTTACAAGTGGCTATTTGATCTGGTTAGTTCTGAAGACAGCGGTGTCGTGTGGGCATATCAGTATGATGTTAATTACGTGGCGGTGGAATACTGTACTGGCGAGTCTAGGATGGTGGCTTTATCATGAATGGCTTTCTTCAGTTGCAAACAAGGACGGCGAATAAGAATAGAACGATACCATGACATCTCGGGTGGTACTTGTAGGGTTCCAGGCGGGTCCTGGGAAACCTCGACCGTCGAGCTGCCGGTGTTCTGGGGCCGTGCCGATAGCGTCGCACAGATCTGCTTATTCAGGTCCTGTTGCTGCACCAGGCTTCATGATGGTCTTCGTAGGTGATGGTCAAGTCCTGAGAGTGGACATTGACGGTAGGCCAGCGCGGCCAATATAAATGTCTTCTCACATGTCTGGGTCCCACGATGGTTCCAGATCAAATGCCGCGTGTGTGTTCCCCGACGGTGCCAGATCAAATGCCTCGAATTAATTTAATTTACATCTCACCTCGATTTCTAACTATCTTCTCTTTTTCCTCCTGTTGACATTCACACCAGTGTTGCCAGTGGCCGACGGTCAAAAGTAACATGAGACAGCTCAAAAAGTAACATTTTCACGACAAAAGTAACATTATCTTATTTTCTAACTCTAATATCTTTGCCATAATACTGTAATAATGGCACTTTATTACACAAAAAAATAAAAAAGTCTACTTTTCCATTGGCTTCATATTGATCGAATAATAATTAACTGTTAAACATATTTGCTGTCAATCTATGTTATATGTATATTATAACCTTTGAAATTAATAATTTTTTGAATCACAGATTATAATCTGTTTTTTTTTTATTTGTTTTATGTCTTATATATAATTATATCAAACTTTGTTTTGTCTTCGTATCGAAGTTCGTGTAAAACCTCAGATTTGTTCTGTATAAAAAAACCACAGATTATTTTTTATTTGCTGGAAAATACTTTTTGTCCTAAAAGTAACGTAAAAGTACCATTTGATATCGTGTAACATGGAGGTAACGTGAGAGGGTCAAAAGTAACGTAAAATGTTACAAAAGTAACATTCTGGCAACGTTGATTCACACAGCGTCTTCACTGTCAGCTGTCATCTTTTTTTTTGTTTTTTTTTTGCTTCTCATTCTCCATTTTCTTCTTCTTTTTTATTATGGCTCCACCAATGTTCATCGGTGATTTGCCAATGTCAAGTATTATAGCCTTTATAGTGTATATAGCCGATAAATCGGTATTTAAGATAATCCCGCCGACCGTGATATGTCTTATTAATCACTGATTAATCACAACCATCACAGCGCGAACAGGATTAAACTGGATTCCACATCACGCCACGACGAAAACGCGTGCGTATGTCGCCATGACCGGATGTGGAATCCTTCTCCATTTTCATGGAAGGCAAAGTCAGCTGTCATCTTGCGGACCAATCACGACATGCGTGTATCACAGAGTATAGTTCATAGACAATATTTCATAGATTAAAGACCGTTGATTCTCGATGCTTTGCTTTTTGGTTTAATCACTTCTCGCAATTTACAATTATCTTCTTATCCCAACATCCTTAATATGCCCGCCTTTCAATTTAAATAATATTACAATAACACATTTATCAATCTCGAACAAAATCAATACTACAATAACATTCCTTTGTTAGTTCATTTATCTACCAATAGATGGCGCCACTAGTCCATAATCAATACTACACAATTTTAATTATCTATTTTATTTTAATTAACTCCTGACCGTCCAGATTCCTGCTCGTGTCTAATTCCTTGGAGGAATATTTCATGAAGGATGAAATATTGCTACAATATGTGAATACAAACCTTTGTAGCCCTTTTTAACCCGTATGTGTATCTGTGTATGTGTGTGTCTGTCTGTGGCATCGTAGCTCCTAAACGGATGAACCGATTTTGATTTCGTTTCTTTTTGTTTGAAAGGTGACTTGATCGAGAATGTTCTTAGCTATGATTTAAGAAAATCTGTTCAGCTGTTCAACAGATCTTTTCTAGTCGTTGAATGGATGTGAGCAACTTACTGGCCTGATCGATTCGAAATTTAGTATCCTATGACTTCAATAACATGGTAACCATGACCTCATGCTGCTGCATCATCTGGAAGTAGCCAGATACTCAACTAATCACCAACTTAAATTTTGTTTTTAACCATGTTGCGCGTCACCGAGGTGTATGATATTTGGCATACCTTGCGTCTATCTACGTCATTTCATGGCGACCAACGCACGCGTCCCGCCGTAACATGATGAGGAATCCAGTTTAATCCCGTCCGCGCTTTGATAATTGTGATTAGTCAGTGAGTAATAGGGCATATCACAGTCGGCGGGATCATCTTATATACCGATTAGCATTCCGCCCCCGACTTCGCCCGTGGATAATATACCCTATACCTACCCCTACCCCTACCCCTAACCCTACCCCTACACCTACCCCTAACCCTACCCCTACACCTACCCCTACCCCTACCCCTACCCCTACCCCTACCCCCACCCCTACCCCCACCCCTACCCGTACCCCTACCCCTACTTCTACTCCTACCTCCTACCCCTACCCTCTACCACTACCACTACCTCTATTCATCAATAGTTTTCGCAGCGCACGCGATGTAAGGAATTTCTTAGGTCATTTTTTACACCTTGGGTTACATTATTGGAGTTTTAGTAAGGATCCTTAATTTTTTTTAATATAATATAGTCTATGTCACTCAGGGTAAATGTAGCTTTGCAATGGTGAAAGAATTTTTGAAATCGGCACAGCAGTTTTTGAGTTTATTAATTACAAACATACACACAAAAATACAAATCTTTCCTCTTTATAATATTAGTATAGATTAATCGGCATAATACTTGACATTGGTAAATCATCGATTAAAATTGTCACAATAAAAGAAAAATAAAATTTGTCTTCACGTATTAATATATAGATGCTTAAAAATTCATGTCCTCGCCTTTATCACTAAAAATTTATTCGTACAACAGAAAATCCAAGCTACACGGGCATAAATCAACAAGATGACAACAATAATTTTGACGTAGTATAGCAATATCCTGTCTCCTTCGTCGTAAGAGTCCATTTGTAAGGACACCTGTGTCTACCCACTCAATTAATTCTAAAAAGTTATTTATCCTTGCCACAGATGTCGTGGAAAATGTCTCTGTGGATTATGAATTTCTATAATACAAATGGTATAAAGGCAAAATAAGGCCCATAACCTGCAATACTTTAAAAGATTTCTAGGTAAAAGTTAGATTCTAGTTCGGCTTCGCCTCGTTACAATTTTATTGTATGATACATAAAAATGTACCAATGGGTTTTTTATAATTAAAAACTGTACATAATCCAATAAAACCACACTTGGAGGCTTTTCCATCTAAATATAGGTACCTCAGCAAAACTGGCCGTTCGTTAGGTATAGCCTTACAAATACCATCGGCTGAAAGAGGGAGACTTGATCTTCCACTAGGACTGTAACGGTTTCGGAAGCTGTAAAGCAACCTGTGAAAAAAAAATTTTTAAATGTGAATATTTTCGGCCTTCCAACTATCTCTGGTAAAAAAATCACATCGATCGCTTGTCCATTACGTGAAACAATGACAAACAGACACATTTAAGCATGCTAGACGGCCGGAGAGTGAGCTACGTTTTATTCCGGGACAATATCTTATTCTCCCGGGAAAATGAGAATTTTGATAAACAACTTTCGCTAGTAAAAATAATTTAAAGCACAGTTAAAGGTAAATGGAAAAGAAAGAACGAGTCATTATATTTTAAAAGACTTACAGCAATTTAAATCTTGGTTATTTTCTTACGGGTGACCGAATGAATGGACATAATTATGGACCACAATTCATGAAACCTCCCGGGAAATGCTTAACATTAATTTCATTGTCGCTTTTGTTTGAAAGCTTAGCGGTGTTTCTGCTCAGTTTATTTTGGGATTTTTTAAAACAACCGGGTTTTACTCGTGACTCGGTTATAAAAAGAGACATGACGTTTTGTATAGGTTAGAATATTAGGAAAGCGCATGATCTGGGTTCAATTCTGACTGAGCCAAAAAATGCTATCGTGTATATTATTCGACATTTTACAATTATTACGATACGATTTGTAAAGTTTACCACACATTGGTCCGGCATCGCACTGAAAATTTTCCATTTCGGCCGCCAGACGATCTAGGTGGCCATACATTCGTCCAATCCCCGGCGCGTCGCCGTACGGTCCATCCAAACCGACCACAGACTCGTCCAATTCTTATAACGAACGATCCGCCTAGCTAGATCATCCGAAATTTTCGGTGCGATGTCGGACTTTACTTATACTTTATCCTAAAATGAAGTAAAAATTTATATTGGCGCGTTGAGCGATTTTTGGTAGGGGGAAATCTTATGGACTTGCGACCTGCGTTCGCGACATGTTTTCAGCAATCCGAAAGTCCGGGCGGCAGGAATTCGTGTACCTACTGGTTTCCACGTATGCCTGGGTCAGACATTTTTGGCTGCGCATTTCGGTCCGGTAATTCTTCGATCAGGACACAGATTATACGTGAAATTTATATGTGAAATGATCGCTAGATGGCATGTTATTATACGGTATATATATTTTTTTTCTTCGCACGGGTTGCCTTACAGCTCCCGAAACCGTGTATGGTCCCACGTTACCCAGCTGAAGACCAAGTCTCCCTCTTTTAGCTGATATACCTAGCAAGTGGCCAGTTCTGTTGAGGTATATTTGGATGGAAAAGCCTCTAAGTGTGGTTTGTCGGATTATGTACATTAGTTTTTAAATAAAAAACCCATTGGTACATGGCGCGGGATCCGGGATCGAACCCGTGTTCTGCCTAGTAATACCTGACGTCTTAACCATTCGGCCACCGACGCACGGTATATACTTACTTATAAATTAAAAATCACTGTTATTCATAGTTTTAAGTTTTCACTTCTACCCTACAGCACTCATAGATAATGGCTTGCCTGTACTACCCCTACTCCTACCCCGATCCCTACCCCTACCCCGATCCCTATCCCTATCCCCTACCCCTACCCCTACCCCTAGCCCTGTCCCTGCCCCTACCCCTACCCCTACCCCTACCCTGTTTCCCACGACTTCGTACGTGTCTATTTCAGAATGTTGGCATACATACACTTCTTTTGTCATGTTCACCTCTGCCCACCCCGTTCCCGTCGTCATGCCGTGATGGTATATAGCTTATGTCACTCACGAAGAATGTAGCTTTCTATTGGTGAAAGAATTTTTAAAATCGACCTAGTATTTTCTGAGCCTATTCATTACAAACAAACTTACAAATGTTTCCTCTTTATAATATTAGTATAGATTAATAATAGAGATGAAGTTCCGGAAATCTTATCTGTGTTTTTAATTTATCTAACATTAATAATTTTCGAGTTATTTGCAAAAAAAATACCCCCTTTTTGGGATTTTTTAATTGTTAATAACTTTTGCAATTGTTTATGTGCGGGTTTGAAACTTTTGCACATTTTTATTTAAAGTCGCAGTAGTAAGAATTAACACATTTTTCAATTTGTGAACCATTTTATTAATTTTATACTAAGTTATATAGGGAAGGGTCCGATATGCTAAACTTTATCACAAACAAAAGCAAATTCCATAAAAGTTAAATTTTGTGCGAATTGTAGGCTGGGACACTTTGTACGGGAATACGGGATGCTGTGGGGACTAAACTTTTAATACTGAATAAATCATTAGCGCTTAAAGTACTTTGTTATGGGCCAGTGTTTCTGTACAGTTTTCTAAGTACAGTTTCTCGTACTTCAAAGGGCACGTAACATCTTCTAAAAACAGCAGATATTTCTGTCAAAGAAGTTACACATTGTTGTGTTTAATATCGACAACAGGCAAAAAGTAGACACTGTTACTGGTACATTGCATATCTATAATTTCAACCAAATCAATTGAGGAACAAACATTTAAACTTTCGCATTAAATAATATTCGTAGGAGAATGAGACTTCGGCCATGTGTCAATGAGTTTTTTATAATTAAAAACGTACGTACATAATCCGAAGAACCACACTTAGAGGCTTTTCCATCCAAATATACCTCAACAGAACTAAAATAAAAATATTACAATTCAAATTATTTAGGTACAATTAAAGTTTATAAGGTTAATTTTAATATTAAATTAATTGATGTCCGTAATAATAATTTGAAGAATAAAAAAAAGAAGTAAATATAAATTTAATTAATTTTAAATTGTAAATAAAACTATAATAAGTGTTTAGTAGTAGTCGCCTTCTTGGCGATAAAGGCTTATAATACTTGACATTGACAAATCACCGATTAACATTGGTGGAGCCATAATAAATGAAGAAGTAAATGTCATCAAAAACTATTTTATTTATGTCATTTTTTGACTCCTCAGTTGTTCCCTTGGGGCGTTGGCATCGGTTGTCAATTAGTTGACAGGAATTATTACGCAATTGGTCGCAGTTGCTAGTTTCCTGATAACACTGTAGCTATTACTTGCCTGCCGGCAATTAGCAATTGTGACAAATTTAACTAAACTTACAACCTACGCTAGAGCACTATCGAAAACTAAGGAATTAAAAATTACCTAAAAAACAGTTTTTGATGACATTGACATTTTAATTTTAGGGCGTCGGTGGTCGAGTGGGTAAAACGTCGGCTCACAACTGGGAAGTCGCGGGTTCGATCACCACATCTGACTATGGTTTTTATAATAAAAAATCTATGTACATTAATCCGACAAACCGTACAAAGAAGCTTTTCCATCTACATACCTCAACAGAGCTGGCCATTAGGTATAGCTTCCAAAAATCTTCGTCTAAGTGAGGAAGACTTTTTCTGTCGCTGGGTACCCTGGGGCCAGCAACGGTTCCCGGGAGCTGTAAGGCAACCCGTGAAAAACATTTTTTTATTTGATTTAAACCTACTAGAAATGTCATTTACTTACAACTGGGTGTTTACAATTAGCAACTGGTTGATAGTGGCTTTTTAGCTGATAAGCTTGTGGGTAAACTGGCTAATTAGACAAATGGGCTGCAAATATCCAGAAACTATGAACTTACCTCACTGGTTTCAAAGTTTTCACCAAAGCTCGGTTCACATGCTATTTAAACAACGTTTGCTTGAGTATTCAAATACGAAATTGCAAAGCAGTAAAACACATATTAACTTCTCCCAAAATGTAATTATGTGTAGCTAAGTGTAATGAATATAAATATTACACTATTATACTAAGTAGTCGATAGCCTAATTGGTAGGACGGTGGACTTGAAACCGGAGGTCTCGGGTTCGATTCCTACTCGCTGCCAAAATGGTAAGCACCAAATTTCTTTAAGAATATGTGCATAAATCGATTCCTCGTGCCTATGGCGTGGTGACTATGGCAATTCCTCTCAATGAGCACCACTAAAATGGTGCGCTAGTGAGAGACCATGATCCAGCAGTGGATCTTAAAAGGTTGATGATGATATACTAGCGTAAAGGGCAGACTTTGCTCGAGTACCTACTATAAAAAATATGCGGAATTAAAGATAATGTTGTGACTAAAATGAAGAAAAGTAGTTTACGCTGGTTTGGATACGTTAAGGATGAAAGATTAACTAAAAAGGTTTATATAGCTGAAGTGAAAAGAAAAGCTGGCAGAGGACGGCCTAGGTGTACTTTTATACATTAATGAAATGTATGATAAATATAGAAGAAGCGAAAGAGGTATGTAAGGATCGTAGCAGATGGCATTCAATTGTCTCATGTCTACCCCTCTTGGGATAAAAGGCGTGATATAGATGCTATCACGGTTTTTTGAAGATTATTACTGTAAGCTAGTAAAGCTTTCCGCTCGACTCCATCCTTGGAGCCCATATTATATCCTCACCATAGAAAGAAGTCGCTTCCTGAATTTCCCAATTTCCCATGCAACTTTTCGAATTTCCATTCCCTAAACTCCATATACTGACTAAAACGAACATTTAAAAAAAAATTAAGGTTTCGTACCCAAAGGGTCCGTCCGCCTGTCACATGGCTGTATTTTTTGAACTGTAATAACCCTTCACCAGTCCGCCATAAAAATAGAACGCCCTCTGTTTGACGCGCCCGCTGCGGGTTTTTTGGCACACTGCAAAAATGGTGGTGCGTATTTCATTAAAATCGCTTGTTTCAATGTTTTCAGTTCACGTTCTAACCCTAGATATATTTTCTACACACACACTTAATATTTATTATATCTCTAGTACAACTTTGTACTCTAGTATACAGTTCAATTTTTTGTACCTATAAAAACCCTAAAAGCACGAAATATGCGCTTTTTGCTGCGAGTCGAATGTCAAACACCATCTTTTGGAATTTATAAATATATTGTTAAATATTGTCTCTGGTAGAGGTGAAAGGTTGTATGTTTCACACATGAGCAAATTGTTTTATGTCTCGTGCCTTTTAATCACTCACTGTGATAGTCTATAGTCAGCACTCGCAGCAAAAAATTACTTTGCTCACTTGTTGAACAAATAACTATAATAGAACTATACCTGTATATACTCCTAACGTCTTTGTTTGTTTTTCCTTCACGTCATAATGGAGCAACGGAGCGTCGTATTTTTTGCACAGAGATCGTTTGACGCCTCGAGAGTGACATAGGTTACCTTGTGGAAAAGTATCTCATTCCCGGAGTAAGATATAAAAGCCAGGGTAGGGGCGGATCCCTAGTATGATATATGTGAAAGTTAGTTAATTAGGTCGCATAACATCGTCCCAACTTAGACAAACGGTGACACGCAAAATTGAATTTCGCGAGACATTCCAAACTATACTTCTCGTATACAATATGCGAAGTAAATTTGTGTTTCCGAACATATACAGTTAATATGACGGGGACATAGACCTAAAAAATTATAGAATCGTCTAATATCAGTAGTAAAAGTTTTTAATTTTATAATAATTAAGAAAATAATACTGCTTTTATAATGCATATTTATTACTTATTATAGCTCAAAAATAATTTTATAACAAAAGATGTTAGTTACACCTCTTAAAAATGTTACGAAAATTTACTGGCCTGTTCGGTTTGTATAGTTATAATACAAGTTTTTTTTTTAAGCAAAGTATCTAAAGACAATTAAGTCTGCCTGAAAATAAAGTTAAATCTGTAAAATACTTAAGCGCGGATCCAAACAGCCAGCCAACCCGTTAACAAAACCAAATAAAAACTCGAGTCGGATAAAATAAAGAACTGTGCATCGGTGGTCGAGTGGTTATGAAGTCTAGTATAAACAACGCGGCTCACGGTTCGATCCAAGGGTTTTTCATTACTAAAAACTTATTTAAATAATCCGACAAACCACAATTAGATGCTTTTCCATCTAAATATACCTCAACAGAACTGGCCACTCGTTAGGTATAGCCTCACAAATATCATCGGCTAAAAGAGGGAGACTTGGTCATAATATGATAACGGTTTCGGGAGCAGTATAAGGCGATAAAAAAATTTAAAAAAAAATTTTACCTAAACCTGAATTAAATGCCAGATCTAACCACAATTTATAACTCTATGATCCGAAGTTTCCAATACCTTTAGCACATATAGTAGTGTAGTAGGTATATTGAAATCTTGATACTTGAATATATACCTATTTACGGATGTTTGAATGAATACATTTCACAATTTGAAACTGTTCCGTTGTTTGGACCAACAATAGTATTCCTTATCAATTGATATTGAAACATAATTGTGATAAATTAATAGAATATTAGTAGAAATTCATTTATATACCGAATCTATTAATTTTATTTGTTCAAGAGGTACGGTAGGCTTAGTTAATATCTATCACAAAATTATTAATTTCTAATTAACAACGTAGTCGATAGCCTAGTTGGTAGACCACTCGTGCGTAAAATGGGCACTTAAGCACTTCTTCTAAAAATTACAGATATCGATATATCTGTGACATATTTGGGTCCACTTGCCACCTGTTCAATACATGATACTGTATTGTTTTGTACATGTCTGCCAGCGTTAATTTCGCTTCGTCCCTTGAAATTTTCATAATATTAAAAAAAAAAAAAAATTATTTACCCTCTAATGACCAAAAATAAACAAACAAATCAATATTAAATATTTCTTTAAAATTAGACTATATCATTTATTTTGTGAACTGTGACAACAATATTGGCACCACTAACAGTGCGAAATATTCGCACGGGTCATCTAGCATAGATATATTATTATTTTATGCAAATTTTCATACATTTTAGTAGCAATATGGTAAGACTCTCTACCCCAATAGAACACAGCCGTATCATATAGGCTATACCCTAATCCAGTGGTTCCCAATTAGATTTTTCTGAAAATCCCTTCGAGAAAGAGCCCAAACTCGCTTACCCCTTGTAGCTTGTAGTTACAAACTCGGATAATTATGAAATTAAATTAGTTTTTCGTCATTTAATAAATTTAAAATCTTAATTAAATTGATTGATTGACCCAAAATATATCGCGGTGATTGCTGTTTGCGTTTACTTGTTTGCTTGTTTCTTACTGATAGTAAATTACCTGAGAGATAATCCTGAGATTGCCGCGCGTACCCCTCAAGCAAGCTCGCGTACCCCTATACTAATTTATCTAATCTATACTAATTTTATAAAGAGATAAAATTTGTAACTTTGTAAGTTTGATTAAAAGAGGTAATTAATAACCGATTCTAAAAATTCTTTCACGAATAGACAGCTACGATATCCTTGCTATATTTTATATTGTTCGAATATATCCACTGGCAAAGCGGGGGGCAAAAAGCAAGTAAGTATTAAAAACAAAACCTTCATCATTAATGAAATGGTAGCAGTCATAATAACACGCAATCGGCTATTAGGTAAGTAAAAGTTTCTGTATTAGAACTTGCCGAAACTATAAGACATTAATACCTGTTCCCAACAGATTCCTTTTTGGTTCAAATAATAAGAAATAGTTTTGTTGGAGTCGTGCTACTGACAACCGTATAGCTAATTGTTAACGCCTGACTTTCATTGGGGTAACCAGGCTCTACGACAAATATTATATTAGGAGATAAAAGTCAATTGAATATTTTGAAAGACTTATTTTTTTTTAATAATAATAATTTTTTTTTATTTATTATTTACTAATGTATTTTTTTTTCAACATTTAGAGTCAAGATAATTTCACATACTTTAAGGATCCATTAACTAGAACTTGCCATTTTTAATACTCTTTGTACAATACTTGATTTGCTGAAGTCCGTTTTGTGTATTTTATTATACCGATTTTGTTTGGTTTCTTTCTCCGATTACGCGAATGATGAAAGAGATGCAAAGCTTTCGAACACGTGCGTTTTTTAGTTGGTTACGCGACCAAGTGAGTTCTTAAAAGGACGACCTAGGTTGTAAACCGATAAGTACCCGTGCAAAGCCGGGAACGAGTCGCTCGCTATTTATACATAAATATATACGTATTAATTTTAAACTTACAGACAGACAGTGTGATATTGTATAATTTTCAAATCAGTTAATATTTCACGTTTCAAAAAACACGGTAGCGCAAGTAAGCTTTGTTATAAAGTCCGAATGCAACCACTGATTGCGGTCTGCCACAAACCAAACAACAGGGGAACTACCTGCGTCGGGCAGGATTTGTAAATAACTCTGTCTGGATATGTTTATATACACCATCACGGCTTTTTATAGCTTGCGACGTGACCAGGGTTAACAAAAACATTTGCTTAGTTAGCACTACGCTATTGTGAAACGTAAATGAAAAAAAATACACAACACAAAAACACACCTTCACGGCCTTAAACCTTGAAACAGTAACAGTGTCCACTTTTTGTCAGTTGTCCATAATTCCATATTGAACAGAACTGTGTGGCACTTCTTTAACAGACGGCAATATCTGTTTTATTAGACGAAGTGCCCTCCGAAGCACGAGGAGTACCTAGATTAAAGCACATATTGGTGCTTAATTTTTTTTTGAACTAGTAGGAATTGAACCCGGTGCCTCTAAATTTTCTACGACTCCTGTTTTTTTAATTACAGTAAAATTTTACAGTCACATAAACAAATTGGGCACGATATTGTGCGTAAACAGGCTTTTCGTGCACTCATTCAATTGCAATCGGATTGGTCAGTCCTTTCATGACATGATCCACGTGGCATAAATGATGATATCGTGTCTTATTTGAAACCAGAAATACGAAAACGTATGCCAAAATCTGCAAAAAGGTCCCTATTTTCATAAAACCAATAATAATGGCAAAAGAAATGAAAACACCACATGAAAATATCAAAGGTCATATACGAAAAATATACCGAACAAAAATACAACGACAATTCTTTTGTTAGGATTTAGGTAAGTATACGAGTTGGTAAAGTACGAATGGAGATAGGAGTTTGAGGGTAGTTCACCCCTATATCATGCTGTATTTAGAAAGTTCTGCGTGGCAATTCTTACCTATGTAAATTTAAAAAATACGGTAGGTGTCATTATATATTTTTATTTCAAAGATTAAGTAATCAAAAATCGAATTTGATTATTTTTGTTTTCTATTAGTAAGTATTTTTAACCGACTAAAAAAAAAGGAGGAGGTTCTCAATTCGTCGGAATCTTTTTTTTTATGTATGTTTCCCGATTACTTGAAGACCCCCTGGACCGATTTTGATAGGGTGTACTTTCCAGGTGTTCTTCAGGTCAGGATCTGATGATGGGATCCTGGAGAAATCGAGAACTCTTCAAATGTTATAGGCACACTTGAAGCGATTTGGGTTTTTTTATAGTGAATTGTGCATTTGCTTTCCGAAAGCACACTTTCAGCAAGCTTCCTTCGGGGTGTTCTTTACCTTATATAATTATATAAAACTACATGACTATTGGAGTTGTCCTGAGTTCGTGGCTCAAACAAACGTTACCCAATGCCCACTCAAACCACATGGCTCAAACAAACGTTACTGTCACATTTAAAATTGCTTCTGACAGCATTAATGAATAAATTTGAATTTTATTACGGGATTATACGAATTTGGCGGATATGTTCCTAACCCAGAATTGATTACATTTTTTTTCTTAACAATTTGGTATGAGTTTGAATCAAGTCAACCCCTAAACGAAATTATTAGTATAGATTTGGGATTAGGATGTAGGGAATTGTCCTCGTTGGTGTGGACGGTACGGTCTGCACTAATTGCAGACGCTCGAGGCATGTTACTTGGTCTTTTAAAATTGGAAACTCGAGGGCATGTTTCGTATTTATAACGCTCTCTCAAGATATTCTAATAATACAGCAACGTTATTCGCATATTTATTTGAGAATTCTCAAGAAATTAGGATATTTATTTTGTTATAAACTAGCTTTTCGCCCCGGCCTCGCCCGTGGAATCTTGCGTTCATACGAAAATTCCATAGAAAAACTTTCAGTTTTCCCGAATTTTTCAATATTCCGGTCAATTTATCCAATTTTTCTTTCCCTAAAAACCTTATTCAGACTTTTATAAACATTTTAAAAATAACCAAATTCGTACAGCCGTTCTCAAGTGATACGCTTACCAAAGAAAAGCATTTATTTATATAATACAATACAATATGGGTTTACAATAATTTAAATACCTACAGTTTTTTTTTTATATTTTATTTCATAACTTAAATGTATGGTAATAAATAAATAATATATTTAAAAACTATATATACAATTTATAAAAAAATACACAAATACGCTTATAACTACTAAAGTGGGTCCGTTATCTCACAGAAAATTTTCGGTCCGGCTGCCGTATGATCGAGATTGAAGACAGGCTACACATTAGCAATGTAAATCATACGATCTAGATCACATGCAATTCACGCATCCACACAGACACAAAAGATTCACTAAAACAGCACTAAAATCCGTTCACTAGTTTTTGCGTGAAAAGACAGACAGACAAACGCATTTGTTTTATAATATGTAGTCATAAATCAGGAACAAGTTGTAATTATTTTAATTGTAATTTTATAATAATTCCAAACAAGTTGTAAAACAAACAATTATTAATAATTTCTCACAGACACACACACACGCACCCTGACAAACACAAACACACACACGCACACAAATAAACACGCGACATGCAGGATGTAGCAATAACAACCATTCCAGCATAATTTCATTTCCTTTCAGTATTTATTTTAAATTAAAGTGGGTACTTACCTTTTTTTATGTCTGTTTATTTTGTGTAAGTAATATTCTGTGGTCTAAATAGGAAATTTATAATTGGCCTTCTTTGGATAATATTGTAAAAAATTCCATATATAAAATGTGCTGTTAATTTCCTAAATATGGAAAAATAAATAAAATAAAATAAAATTATGTGGTGTTATCTTCTATGAAAGGTTGGGGCCTACTTCTAGAAATATACCATGATATCCTATGTTATTTGGTATCAACAGATGACATATTTGCAGGTTTTAATTCATTCAGCATACCAAAGCATAGTAAAAGAAAACGTATTTAACGATTGCCAAACAGTTCAAATTACGTGCAACCAATTAAAGTTTATTACAAAGAAAATTTAGCTTGCCTGCTAATGAATGGATTTATAGAAGATCGTAGTATACCCCCAGGTCTGAGAAAAACACTTGTCAAAGTTTTCTAATTAGTCACCATTTTACGGCGACCAGTATTCTTTTTGCTTTGAATCTTGAATATGAACGTTTTAATATTATTTTTTATTATGTTTTGCTTGTTTCGTGTCAAAACGGATTTTACAAGAAATCTTGGAAGTCGAATTTAACCAACTTCTAATTTTATTTGTCGTATTGATTTGAGACTTTGCAAGTGTATTCGGATAACAATACAATAATTTGGTACCATCGATCTGATCTGATGATGGAGCCAGGAAGTTGATAGTGGAACTATTTAATGGCTACTAGTAGACCCATCGAGATTGAGCTCATTTGGTTCGTGCGTGTTTTTTTAGTTATTAAACCGACTTCAAAAAAAAACTCAATTCGGTTATATTTTTGATTTATGTTTGTTACATCAGAACTCCGTCATTTACTTTTTTTTTATTTGAAAGAATATACTTCCAGATTGGTTCCATTTTTTTGGTAAAAATTGGTTCAGGACTAATTCAGAAATTTTGTCATAACTCGATGAAATATATGCCGATTTCGATGATTTATTTTTGTAATGATATTAAAAGTGTATTTAGTCCCTCGTCCCTACCAACCTCATCACGACATATATGATCATACATATAAACTAATTTACAAATATTTTTGTTACAGATTACAGTAAGACGGAGAAACTAGTTATGAAGTAAAGTTGTTATTAACCAAAATATGTAAGTATAACTTTATTTTACATTTTTTTTATATCATATTTAGGTATAGCCTCACAAATACCATCGGCTAAAAGAGGAAGTCTTGGTCTTCCACTGGGTACCCTCTGACCGATGACGGGTTTCGGGAATCCATGAAGAAAAACTGTATGTCTGTCTATGAGTTAAGGACAAGAACTCACCAAGTTTTCTGAATGTTGGCAAAAGTTTTATTTACGCATTACACTACACATGTACTTACTTTGGGCTTGTTTCACAATGCGTAGTTATCTTAAATTTTAAAATAACCATAACTAAACTGTCAAATAAATCTTGTTTCACTTACTGTTATTTTATTTGGCACATTGTGAAACAGGCTCTTTAATGATCAAGACTTTAATAGGTAATAATCAGATAAGTGAAAATGTTTATACCAAAATATGCAATATTCTAGCAACGCATCGAATACTATACTCTGCATGAAATGTGTAGTCTCCATTTTATTTTATTTTTAAATTCGGATTTGAGTACGATTCGGATTCCTATTTTAGTAATTTTTGAAAATTTTATTTCGTTTATATCATGCTTAATATATAAATATTTAGAAGGCACAGTTAAATTCGACTCCAACATGTATAGTTATAGCGTAATGTAAATACTATCTACAAACGAATGGAGCCTCTGGCAACAGCTAATATAAGATATCTATTAAAATAGTTGTTAGACATCATTGAGCCGACTTTGGGTTAGTAGAAGTTTTAACAAGGGCCTGACCGAACCTACACAGAACATTAAACTTTATATTTGTACTTTGTAACAAATCCATTAAGGTAATTGTGGAATACATTGTTTAACTAGACAAGCTAGACTTCGCGCGTCTGTTCTGGAACGATCCAGTCGTCAAGGTCAAAACGGTTTCTGACAGGGCTGTCAAAGTTAATAGGGGTGTTGACAATATTTTGGATTTTTTTTTCAAATTATAGCTGTATAAGAATGTTTTTAATTTAGTTTTTCAAAACCAACAAATTCATGGTCACAGATTAGATAAAATAACAAGAAAATAACTTAGTCAGTGACAGATTGAGAGACAGTTACATATTATAATATAGTTAGTAGTATGTGGTCATTTGTTTGAAATTTAAATGGAAGTGACGTCATTTCCCGTTTGCCGTCACGTGACCGGAAGTAAGTATTAAATATTTTTCATTTAGATATTAAAAAATAAATATTTATTAAACAAATAAACAAACATTATATAAAAAAGATAGATTTCCCCAATATTAAAACTAGAGACCGACCCCAGCTTATTTACATAGACCTTTATTCTACACAATTCTTTCCTACATCATTTTGTTAATATATCTGACGGATTAATTACGCCATGAAAACGGGCAAGCTAACTTTGTCCCATACTAATTATATGCTGCAAGTATATGTAAATTACGCAATAACTATATTTCTTGAGTTCAAAATTAAAATGTCTTTTTATAAATTGATGTATTAAACATGATATAAAAGAAATAAAATTTTCAAAATCAGTTACAAATAAGTGTGATGAGGCCCTGAAAGTCCACAATTTTTCGCGTAGTTTTAACCGACTTTGAATTCTTTTAATTTGTATTAATGTACAATTTTATTTCGTTAATTGCATAATTATATTTTAAGAAAACATTAACTAAAACTTGCTTTTTCTAATAGTTCTTGTATAATAGTCATACAACCGAAGTCCGTTTCATGTATTGTCGCAAGAGAGATTTTGTTGAGAAATCGTACTTTCTCATGTTTCTAGTACGTGAATCTTGGTCTATTATCTTATCCTTATCGATTTTAATGGCATTCCATCACGCTTACTTCTTTCTAAAGAGATATGCACAAAATAAGTCGCGCGTAAAACTGAGTTCGTTGCGATGTGATCTAAGTCTTAATACTCAGCTCCTAAACATGATATTAATATTATATTATTATCTTTTTATAATAAGAAATTATTCCAAAATTGGTAAATCGTGGCGAGAAGTATGATGGGAGCGAATAATCTTGTACCTATTTATTTACATTACGCTTTTATATTATTTACTGCGCATGCGTATTTTGGTTTATTGGAACGAAGTTTCTTATCGCGGGCTGGCGCAGAGGACCTAGCCGAGAATAAATAAAACGCGTTACGAAAAACCGTAAGAGAAAGAGACAAAGAGTATAATAATATAATGGGAAAAGAGCACGACCATATATCATTGGAAAAGAGAGCCAAATAACCTGTCAAAATAAAACCACATGAACGCTAGCGCCGCCAAGGGATTTATGGGTGAACTAATTATGCGTGTGTGCGTGTGACACACATGTATACCTATTTTCATAAAGATATAACGAGATTCTCCTACTGATGTTACGACATAGTAAGTAAATATTTATATTTCCAATTATTGGAACGAAGTTTTGGAACGAATTTTAGCCAGTGTGTTATTGTAATATAATTAATTATGCCAAACCTTGAATACGAAAAGGACTTCGTTTCAAACGCGTGTCGCGGGACACGTTCATATTATTTTTCTGTATTCTGAAGTATTTATAAAGAATAGTCAATAGCGTAGTAAAGCATTGGAGTTCAAACCGGGGGAGCCGAGTTCAAATCTCACACTGCTATTATTGTCTCTTGCTTTTTATATATATACTAGTATGTTGTGTAGTGCGCGAGTTGCAAGCAACGCTCGAGGTTTCTGTGTGGGAACATACTGCTGCCCACACCAAAGAAGACATGCTACAAGGCAGCGATAAGCCCGCCACCTATCACGTCAAAACTATTCCTACTCGTACCACAACTACTCCCACTACCCCTACAGGGAAGGGACTCCAACCCCTACCACTACCTCTACCCCTACCACTACCACTATCCATACTCCTACCTCTACCCCTACACCTATCACTACCACTACCACTACCCCTACTCCATCCCTACCTCTACCCCTACCACTACCACTATCCATACTCCTACCACTACCACTACCCCTACTCCAACCCTTACCACTACCTCTACCCCTACCACTACCTCTACCCCTACCACTACCTCTACCCCTACCTCTACTCCTACCATGAACATTATTAGTTTCGGCACTTTCCCCCTCTGATTTGTAGTCTCCGAGATAAAAAACAAAAAAATAAGGGGGGCGAAAAAGGGGGGTTTCGGATATAATATAATAATTTATACATTATAACTGGCGCTTCTCCGGGCGATCCCGCGGCACCGCTCGCTTCGCTCGCGCTTTTAAAAACAAATGTATGGGAGACAGGGGGGGGGGGGTACGGTGAAAGTTGAAAGGGGTAGAATTCAAATCCCAGTCCATAGGGAAAAAAAAGAAAAAATGTATGAAAATTTGTATGGGAGTTTTTTTTGTATGGGAGAATATTTTTTTAACAGATTCGGTATTAGGAACTGATCCTGAACATAATTAGTTTCGACACCTACCCCCTCTGCTTTGTAGTTTCCAAATAAAAAAAATAAAAAAATGTATGGGAGTTTTTTTGTATGGGAGAATATATTTTTTTAATGGATTCGCTAATAGGAACAGATCCTGAACATTATTAGTTTCGGCACCTACCTCCTGCGATTTGTAGTTTCCGAGATAAAAAACAAAAAAAAAAAAAAAGGGGGCGAAAAAGGGGGGTTTCGGATTTTTCTGGTACTCACTGGGACCCCCTATATACGATCCTACCAAAAGTTTCCCTCCCTCACAACTCTTTCTGGGAGAACAATGATGTCAGTGAGTCAGTGAGTGAGTCAGTGAGTGAGTGATAGTCGAGCTTGTAGTATAATATTGAGAGACTAATATTTTTACTCGATTGAACATTGAACGGTCATTGCGCAATGAACGCTACGAAATATTTTATGATACAGCAATGTAAATATGGACATTGATTTCAGTTTGCACAGAACAAATTGGATAAATCAAAGGATTTATTCAACGGACTAAAGCAAATAGTCACTAATAAATACTGTTTGCCAAAAATAATTCTCTTTATTCAAATAAATAACCACTTCTGATGAAGAAAAAAACCGCCTTCAAACCCAAAATATTGTGCTTTCCGAAAGCAAATGCGTTTTCAATTTCTCCAGGATCCCATCATCAGATCCTGACCTGATGACCACGGGACCAGCTGGAAAGTGTACCCTTTCAAATATTTTTTTATTTTTCCAAATCGGTCCGGTCCACGCGTTTTTAAGTAATCGGGGAACATACATTAAAAAAAAATCCTCCTTTTGAATAATAAATATAACTAATTGGCATTGTCAAAAGATGGCGGGTTTTAAAAGTACCTAGAGTGTTATAAGAAGCATTTAATTTGATTTTTTTGTTTATTTTTCGTCATTACATTTAAGAATTATCTTCAAAATGGCGTATCAAACATTAAATTTGATACAGTCCTTATACAGTGTGTCTGTGATACAAAATTAATCGCAACTAATTTAATAAATGTCTTGTTTTTTGTTTGTCCTTCTTTCACGCTAAAACCGTTCAATGGATCGTTGTAATTTTTTTGTACAGAGATAATTGTAAAGCCAGAGTATAGGCTAGCTTTTATCCAAGAAATTATTAGTGTGCTATGTTGGTCATTACGTACGAGGCAGTATTATCAACTATAAGAAAGCTGAGTACCTATGTAATGACAAATGCACACGCGTGTCACGACGTTTTTCCACACACTTGCGAGGAAAAAGACAAACAGCCAACAAAGTCGTGGTTAAAAAATAAAAACGGTATTATGCGGTTAAATTAAGAATGCTTTGTAGACACACATACAATTTTCAATCTTGTACGAATTTAACTTCATTGGGTTATATTATAACTCTTATGCTGTAATGTAAAGTAAAAAGCACGCGTGTTTTATATATGGGATTATGGGTCTAAAAGTGAGGTAATAAGACTCCCGTTACGAGCAAGTGTGTTGAAATAGTACATTGTGATACAAGGGTGGTAAGTAGGATATTACAAACGAGTTGACTTTTTTCAGCCCGAGCCGAGAGGCGAGGGTTGACAGTGTCACGAGTTTGTAATAACCTTAACACTCGTATATCATACGACGTTTTTCAATACATTTGTGAGAAAAATAGGTAAATAAAACAAGGATTGTAACTTGGTACGCGCAATACGCATGAGTAAAATTTGTTTTTAATTGTTACAAAATTAAGAGGCAAAGAAAGTGAACGTTCAGCTTTTACGATTTTTTTTTATAAATAAACGATTTAACATTTAAAATCTGCGGTATTTAATATACAATTTACAATAAAGTGCTTAGTTTTTAAATTTATTATTTTTTTTATATATAAGTCGCCATAACTTTCAATTTAAATGTTAAAAACTTCTTGCTAGCAAACCTTTACATTGGACTTGTAGAAATTTAAAAAAAATTGTAAAGAAATCGCCCTAGGGCGTAATAATCAACTTACGAGCCATGTTTACTGACATTGAAAGTTCACTTTTCGAGCAAGTGTATTGAGAAAATCTTATATTACTCTAGCTGTGTCAGCCTGTGCCTTGCAGTTGCACCCGCGTTATTGGTTACCGCTCCGCTCCAAAAATATTATTGTTTATTTATTTTCTCTCACTGTCAACCCATATTCCTTGTAGACCTTGACATGCATTGAACAAGACCTTATAAAAGCAAAAGTTTATTATTTTTAATTTGTTGTTCTTTCACGTCAAAACGGAGCACAAAGATCCCGGGAAAACATCTCTTTCCTTCGATTATTTTGTTATTGAAATCTTTGATAAAACATGTTGTCTTCCCAAGCGAAGTCTGGGCGGGTAGCTAGTAACTTTACAAACAAATACCATCCTAAAATACGAAATTCAAAATTCAATTTACATGGCAACTCATCTAGTTTGAATACATCAGTTAACTGTTAATTAAATTTTACGACGTATTGAATGTGGGGACAACTATGTACGCTCGAAGAAATTGGTTTAAAATATTATTTTCATCCAACTACGCAGTATTTTCCTCATTACTTGACAATATAGCAATCAGTAGGCGCTACTTTACTGCACTAATGCAGTAATGTTGTATGAAAATCCATAACATCCCGCTCTGGGTTTTGTTTTTAAATTAGGTTCTTTTTCTGTAGGCACTTATTATAAAGGTACTTTTTAAGGTAGACGTAATTATAAGATTTATGTGGCGGGCATGTTGCTTTATTGAATAATTTCTTTTTTGTAAATTTTTCATGACGTTGGCAATGTAAATTTGGAAAAGCAGGTTGCTAACATCGCTAAAAGTGTAACTTTTTATTTCACTATTATTTTCAGAGCGAATTTAACATTCGAAAAAACATAGGCTGTTAGGCTGTCTTTGCCTTTGCCTTCCATTAAAAAAAATATTTAAATTTTTCTAAATAAAGAAAATTTTGATTAATTAATTTATTTTGTTGTAGTTGAAAGAAAATCAGATTACGAACCTCGCTGAGAGTGTCACTTTCTGCTCGGGTCAGTAATCTACTATTGCCAAACTGTACGAGGCGTTTTGTTCTCAAAACACCTCAATAGAACTCAAGAATAATTTACTTCATTAGGCACATATTTCGTTAGGGGTGTTAATCTAAACTAGAAAGGCAATAAGCAACATATTTTATTTTTAACGTACTGTAATTTAAAAAATAATCGGTATTTCTTGCTACAGGGGGTAGTTGAACCCCTTAAATTCCCCTCTATATACGGCCATGGTAGAATTGGCGCCAAAGAATTTATTTTGAAGGATTTCTAAGATATGCCAAGGTAAACTTTGTAAGTTTGGATGTTAGGGTAATCTCTAAAATTACTGATCCGATTCTGAAAATTCTTTCACTAATAGGAACAATGATATACTATATAAACTGAGGTATATGCGTGATTGACGCTCAAGCTATAGCAAGGCAAATGAGAGGTAAGTGTCCCACTATAAATTTGGTCGCGCACAGTCACGCACAATCCTACGACTAGTGTACATGTCTCTCTTGAGTAGAATAATCCGCAAAAACATCAAGAAAAATGACATCTTGTGTGTTCCGCTTTTGCAGAAATTATACTGCAACTGTAAAGGATAGAAATGATATCTCATTTCATTGGTAAGTACAGAAATTTTATAATTATGGACATAACAATATTTTATTAATAATAATGCGCTGTTGCCAGTTCGCCGCTTGCCTGAGCGAGACGAACGATGCATTTTGTATGAGAGTGATAGAGAAGACAAAACGAAATGGCCGCGACAGACTCAGCGACTGATTATGGGGATGGTTGGTAATATCGGACCTGTCAATAAATTAAATGAACCTATTTAAAAAAAATATATATTTTATTAAATGTACGGAAAATGTATATACATAATTATATTTACATTATTATAAATTTATATATTATATTATTGTTGTGTGTATAGTATTATGATCTTATTGTATTTATTTATCTTTTAGTCTCCCTAGAAGCGGATTAATAAGAAAAAAATGGATAAAGATAATCAGAACCCAAAGACGAGAATATGATTGGTTGCCAAGTTTTTACTCTAAGATTTAGACGTATGGTGCAACGATACAACCAGCAGTTTTGCGAAGTGGACATATTTTCACATTCTTTGTATATATTTAGAAAAAATATCTGTAACATTCTAAATAGTAGTTAATTGTAGTAAACTTTTTTTTGTATTATTTGTTATTTCTATATTTTTTGGAATTTGCATAAAAATATCCTGTTTTGAATGTATGTATAAACAATATGTTTGTATAAACAAACGTCACTGACTATATGACAGTTATTTTTTTAATATGTATCTATGTTGTAGTAATCTTTGTTGTATAGTTGTTTGTTGTCCAGAATAAAAAAAATATTTAAAGACTTAATTTTAAATTACACTACATAATACATAAATAAGTAGCATACTAATATCCTATACCAAGCCATAATCTACTTCTATGCTAAATTTCATTTAGAACTGTTCAGCCGTTTGAGCGTGATTGAAAGACAAATGGTCTATTTGTTGTAAAGTCATTGATTATTACATTATATTTATTAGTAAAATAAAAGTTTTTAATTACATATTGTATATTTTATTATTCCAAAAATATTTCTAAGTAAAATATTGAGTGTTCCATTTAGACAATCTTCCCCTAGTTCCTCCGGAGAAGGTCACGCGTCGATGACGTGTCGCAACTTAAAACATATATTTATCTCTTTTTAACAAATGGATTTCGGTATTGAGCTGTGTTTCTCTATCCCTTTCATCGCTTGAATATATAAACGTAAGTAATTAATAGGTAGCTATAGTATTGTTCAAGCTGTTTATTATCTGCATTTAGTATGGGTATAACGTGTCTACTTATAGTACGTCATTGAATAGGAAGCTACATTATCCCTGAGTGCTATAGGGTATTTATTATATTTTGTTAAAAAATATCCTCGAGCAAAGCCGGGGGCAGAAAATCAGTATATTATAAACCTTCGGAATGCGAATTTATTTCCTTAACAGTACTTCACAGAGATATGAGAACTAAGCTTAATTTAGTAATATTACGCCATTCCTTTCAAAATTCCAACTAAATTACATATGTTTACACCTACTTCTCATTGGGGTTAAGAGAAACATGCCTTAGTCAATTTAGCCAACTCTAATACTAATTTGTTCAACAAATGAGCAAAGTTATTTTTTGCTGCGAGTGCTGACTTTAAATGATTGAGCGATTCTAATATGTACTGAGCACAGTGAGTATAAAGGCACGAGACAAAACAAATTTGCTCTCACCTCTACCAGCGAAAAAAGTGTTATAGGTTATTGGTAAGAAAAACAATTAAGACAATATTTAAGGGTCCTATATCCATAATTTGTATGGAGATATTACTATTCCAAATTTCTTTGTAAATACTCCACCTGTGTCACTGTAATTTAGCATATACTTACTTATTCAATATATCTAAGTGAAATAGTCGTTATTTTTTCAATTGGTTTTATTTAATAGGAAATATGGGTGGTGGAATAAAGGATTATTCTGCCCCTGCTGTCTCTTTCATAATCTATCACAAAACTCAAAATTCTTTTTAAAGCGCTCTTATGCTTCTTCAATTATATATATCGCTTTTTTTTGTAGCTTATTGAAAATTCAAAAAAAAATATTTTACGATTTTTTAATTTGGCAAAAAGAATAAAATAATAATTATTTTAAATTTTCAATAAGCTACCAAAAAATTCGATATATATAATTGAAGGATAATGGTATAACAGCGCTTTTAAAAAAATGTTGAGTTTTGTGATGGATTATGAAAGAGACAGCAGGGGCAAAGTTAAACCACCCATATTTCCTATTCAATAAAACCCATTGAAAAAAATAAGAGCTATTTCACTTAGATATATTCAATAAGTAACTATATGCTAAATTATAGTGACACAGTTAGATTATTTACAGTGAAATTGGGAATAGTTTATCCCAGAAAAAATCCCAATATAGGACCCTTAACAATTATGTTTATTGTAGCTAACAAACCCTCATAAAACATTAATTCGAAAAGGTGGTGTTTGACATTCGAATCACTTTTACTCACGCTGCGTTCAAAATCGCTTTTTGCTGCGAGGTTTTACGCACCAAAAGCGCCCTTTTTGTGCTGGAGAGGTGAAAAAATTTTTTTTGTGTATACCTGTGTTTTCAAAACCGATAAATTTTTGTATTTATTTGTTCATAAATATAAATTACAATTCATATTTGCATAGTATCGCTCTACAGTAATATTAAAAGAAATACGATTTTTTTTATATTTTTTAACCGACTTTTTAAAAAAAAGGAGCTCCTCAATTCGTTTGTATTATTTTTATGTTTGTTACCTCAGAACTTCGTCATTTATTAGACTGATTTGGAAAATTCTTTTTTTTAATTGAAAAGAATATACTTCCAGACCACAAGGCCCCACATTATTGTTTTGGTGAAAATTGGTATAGAAGATTTTTAAAAAACTTGAAAAAAAACGGATTTTTAAGGCAGTTTTTGTCATAACTCAATGAAATATATGACGATTTCGAAGATTTATTTTTGTAAAGATAATATTATCATGTTATTGACAGCAAAATCACTTAAAAAGGAAAATACATTAACTTTTTATTAAATATATCGACTTCTGCCATTTTTTACTGAAAAGCAAGAAATAATTTAATATTTCGTTTCGATATTTTCAAACACAGTAAATTATAGCCTATGCACTCAGCCATAATGTATGCTTTCTATTCGTGAAAGATTTTTTTAAATCGGTTCAGAAGTTTGAGAAATTACCTTCTATATATCTAAACTTACAAACTGTAGCTTTTTATAATAAGGTAAAAAACGACCAGTGCAATGGTCAGCCAAGGAATGCCCGACCCGAGAATATCAGATGACGCGGTTCTTAAATATAATGCTAACCCCACTGTTTTATTTTTCGTAACACGGTGTAAATCCAAAATTCTAGAGTTATTTTTAATTGCAAATCAATAAATTATTAAAAGTACGACCCTAAAGTACGACATAAACCTACCCTGGGCAGAGCCCGTACGACCTTTAACGTAGGGGTATTGAAATACGATAGTAATATTTTGCATTGCACGCAGTATTTTTGATGGGAAATGGGCATTTATTTTGATACTACTTACCCAAAATTCTAGGAGTCAGTATATTTCGTTACAAATCGAAGCCCCCAAACTGCGGTCTGCGGTAGGTATAAAATCCGTTTAAAACTTTACCAGGCTCCGCGACCGTCCCTGTCATCAATCAAAATCCAATTTGACGAAAACAGCATCGTTCTCACTTTGACCGACTGCTCTATTTTAGAAATTTAATTAAAACCACCGACTGGCCACTTGCTCGTTAGGTATAGCCCCACAAATACCATCGGCTAAAAAAGGAAGATATCGTCTTCCGCTGGGTATACTGGGGCCGATAACACGGTTTCCTTAAGGTAAACCCTGAATGTTTGATGTGTAATATCTTAAATCTCGCTATGTAGCATTGTGTGGGGTCATTTCGTGAAATAGGAAGGAAATGCATAACTAGAAGCAAATAAATTCAATTTCGTTTTTTTTATCATGGCGACGCGTCTACTGGACTTCTTTTTGAAGTAAAACTTCTTAGGCGGCTATTCGATAATTTTTGGACGAGAATTGAAAGTGAAATTTCAAGGACGCATCACGTTTAAGCACATTTCGTTACATGAGAGAGAAGAAACATAATATAAAGTAGAGAGAAGGAGCAAGAGAGCTATACATATGTATAGCTAAAGCCTTTGTACACAGTGGATCATTATGGCCCAGATTCAAAGTTAATACCAATATCTAGATTATGATATTTATAAAATACTAGGTTCCATATTAACTGTTATCCCCTATTATGGTCGTGAGTTCATATAAAATTCCATAGAAAAAAAGCACTTTAAATTTTTCCCGAATCTTCCAATTTTCCTAAAAACCTTATTCAGACTAAATAAATAATATTACGAATATTTTAATCTATCGCTAATTTTTTAATTTAATCTAATTACGAGTAAATGGTACATTAGTAAATTTAAGAGAAATCGGTGAAGGGGTTTCATAAAAAATTAGGTGTAACTGATTTTCATATTTTTTTTAAATTCATACTGTGTCAAATATATTTATCTTTCGAAAGCTATTTTTTCGAAACTAAGAAATATAGTTATCGCGTAATTTGTTAACAACGTCTCCTTAAATATGTTTTCAAAAAACATGTTTTGGTTTATGAACCTAATGAATGAAAAACTGCAAATTGAACTGCGAACTGAAAATCGCAGACATGTAAAAGTAATATTAACTAACATTATCTATTTTATTCAAAACAATTTTCACAATTTTTTTTAAATCTTTACCAATATTAAAATTACACTAGCTCAAAGTCAAAACGTTGACATATTTTTTGTTTTTTGTGTCCCTAGCCTACGCACCGTAAGGTATAAAGGAAAATGCGTTGCGTTTTTAATAATGTTATGTCCAGTCCGTCCAGGAAAGTTAAATAAAAATATTTTGAAATATTAAAATTAATGTTTGCTTGCGGTAAACGTACGTATCGGAGCTTAATCGATAGAACGACAGGTATAAGGGGAGAACGAAGAAAATTGAGTTAAACAACTTGTTTGAAAATTCAGATTTGGGTCTTCCTCATCAATCATGAAGCTTATCCGGTTTGCCTCTACATTTTCCGAAAACAGTAAAAAAAACAAATTTAAATTTTTTGCTTTGTTTGCTGGTGTTATTTGTTTTTTTCTTGTGAATAACGTGGCTGTCGGCCATCTTACATCAGTCAAAAATATAGCAAATCTCAATTAATCCTAGATAAATAAATGGGTTTGTTTATACAACATTTTCAACTCAAATTGTTAATACTTATTATTTTAAATTGGATTAAGCCACATTTTCATTATTAAGACTTCTAAATATCCATAGTTTTTAAAACGAAACAGCAATGTTTGTTTTAAAAACTACGCCTATTTAAAACCCTAAAATTATGGCTTAATCCCATTTAAAATAATCACTATCAGCAATTTGAGTTGAAAATGTTGTAATAAACTCATTTTTGCCATATTTTTGACAGAAGTACTATTTTTGACCCCTCGCACGGCGGAACTTTTAACGAGTCTGGGAGGATGTTTGGCCCGTCAGATTTGTCTGGCTCATTGGAAAATATTTTAAAATATTGTACTTAATAATATATATAAAATTCAGCCTTCCTAAAATGGCGTAAGTTCCCGCACATTTTTACGACTTTTAAAGTGTCTAACAATATCATATATGACATATTATGTAAAAACCAGCCTTCCTACTTTGACGTAAGTTGGCATGTTTTTTTTCCACCTTTGATACCTGCTACCTGTAAAACGGCCCCGCTTTCAGCTTAGCGAGTATCCATTCCTTTCTAAGTTTATGTTATACTACCGATCCTAAAAAAATCATCTTTCCTAAAATCACGTAAGTCTGGGGTGACTGGGATCTAACTCTATTAGGTAAAGTAGGGGGAATCCGTGGTACTAATCGTTTGTGATATAAGTAGTATCACTGTCCTTAACATGCCCCGTGGCACTACCAATGAGACAAATAATGAGTTGATGAATGGGGCAAAAATGTTGTTATTTCCTGGTCGGTCGACAATTTTTTTTTAATTATTATAAGAAACCGTCCAAGTGCGAGTCGGATTCGCACATGAAGGATTCCGTACCATATTTAAGAGGACATTTTTTTTAAATAGTTTAATAAGATTAGCGCGAGATCGACTCACATTTAGCCCGTTTTCATTGTTGTTTTACTTAGAAGTATCATCATCATTATCATCAACCTTTTTAAGATCCACTGCTGGATCATTGGTATCTCTCTAGCGCACCATTTTAGTGGTGCTTATTGAGAGGAATTGCCATAGTCACCATTGGCAGGCTGGTTGGTGACCGGAGTCGATTTAAGCACATATTTCTTAAAGAATATTGGTGCTTAGCATTTTGGCAGCGGTAGGATTCGAACCCGGGACCTCCGGTTTCAAGTCCACCGTCCTACCAATTAGGCTATCGACTACTTAGGAGTATGCATTATAGTTATACTACATATAGTTAGACATTAGTATGTACTGTTAGAATAAAACATGTTTCTTGTATGGGGACCACCTTTAATAAAAAATAAAATAAAAATATGTTTATTTATAACCAAAATTTGCATATAATATGTGATGTTCCTGGCTCCCAAACTAGGATTCCCTGTATTATGGGTAGCCAGGGTTTCATCCATTTCCACCTTCATGTAATAAAAACAGGCATCAAACAATGTATACAGTCAGATTTAAAATATTTAAAAAATAAAGACCTTTTAAATAAACCTTTAATTGTTAACTTCATTTTATTTTTATTATTTGTTGTTATAGCGGCCATAGTAATACACACTCTGTGAAAATGTCTACCTATTACGGTTCAAAAGGTACAGCCCTGTGATACGGACAGACAGACAGGCTTAGTAACAGAGTTTCCGTTGTCACACTTTGTCTACGGAACCCTATAAACTGCCTTATTTACTTAATTTTACTTTACCTTAGTTTTTACTTTACATGTCTCATTCCCTCATTCGTCAGATTTTGCATTTAAAAATTTCATCTTAGAATAAATATTCGACCGTCCTTCCGTCCTTCTTCTATGATTTACATACTTACCCATAAACACAACCCAACATGACGGCTTTTATAACTATCTATCATCACGCCTTTCATCCCAAGAGGGGCCGTCATTTGTTACGATCCTGACATACCTCTTTCGCTTCTTGTACATTCATCATACCTTTCATACTTGTGTAGTTTTAATTTTTCCATCGATCAATACATTTTTTATATGTTCAATAAAAGTACGACCTACGTCCTCTGCCAGCATTTTCTTTCACTTCAGCTATATAAACCTTTTTAGTCCAAAACGTAACTACTTTCTTCATTTTAGTCACAACATCATCTTTCACTCCGCATTCTTTTCTATCGATATAACTTACAAACTCTCCAGAGATGGCAGATATAGTAACAGTGTACAGTGTACACATTTAGCTAGTCAATTTCTATACAAATAAATCAATATCTATTGATATATGCTGAATAAAGCACATAATTACGCTAGGCCCAACGATGTAATCTATAAATAGGATTATTTGCTCGGGGCTCCCATACAAATCTGTACTAATTGGCATTGCATAGTACTCAACGAGTTTGCGGTTTTCCTCAGGGTATGACTGATGCTTTGAAACCTAATTGGTACTTCGCACGGGTACAAAATGGAATTACAATAATTTCAATTTACTAGACCAACCAACAGATGGCGTCTTTTACAAAATACATAAATTTTCTAGTTTAATTTAAAAAAAAATTTGTTTAATTAGCAGTAGATTCTTTATAATCAAAGTTTTCCAGACAAAGTGACGTCATTCTGCCCCCTTTCTATACTCATTTGTATAAACCATTTGTACCACGTGGCACGTTAAAGGTTTATCACAAACGAGTAGTACCACGGGATAGAAACTGTCGGCAAAATTTGAAAATTTATTAAAAAAAACTAGATTACAAATATATTCAAACCGATTTTCCAAACGTCTATTCACTACCTAATATCTTTTTGTATCCCACTCCTTTAAACATCTAAAAAAATAAAACAATAACCACTTCCGATGAAGAAAAAAACCGCCTTCAAAACCAAAATGTTCCGAAAGCGAGTCACTATAAAAAAATAGCCAAATCGCTTCAAGTGTGCCTATAAAATTTGAAGAGTTCTGGATTTCTTCAGGATACCATCATCAAATCTGACCTGATGATAATGGGACTACCTGGAAAGTATACCCTTTCAAACAAAAAAAAAATTCAAATCGGTCCAGGCGTCTTTAAGTAATCGACGAATTGAGAACCTCCTCCTTTTTTTGAAATCTGTTAAAAATAATAACTCTTTGTTTTGTCCCATCCGGCTATTGAACTTGGGACCTCCATTTAAGGGCTGTAATTCTAAAAAGAAAGACATTTTTTACGGACCATGAACGTAAAGGTAACCTTTTCTAATTAATACCGAAACGTAATGAGGGTCATAAAACTGACAAAATTGCTTCTAAAAATTATAGATGGTTCCGTCATAATTAAAATTTTTTTTTATTGAAATATACGGTCAAGTGTGAGTTGGACACTAGCACCGAGTTTAATATACATATATAATATATAATAATATATATACTAGCGGACTCGGCAGACGTTGTCCTGCCCAAACGTTGGCTTGCCTGCTATTTACTTTCCTTCGTCCGTGGAAAACAACTACTCCTACCCCTACCTCTACCCCTACCCCTACCCCTACCCCTACCCCTACCCCTACCCCTACCCCTACCCCTACCCCTACCCCTACCCCTACCTTTACCACTACCACTACCCCTACCTCTACTCCTACAATTCTACTCCTGCGATTTCCATACAAAATTACCTATTTATTATTTTTTATTTTTCAGCTGAACTTTAAGGTTTTTCAAATTTTTTTTTCTTCTAAACCACCCCTGTGTTGTAACGAACAAAACAAAAAAAGAATTAGCCAAATCGGTCAAGCCGTTTTCATGTTATGTCGTGACAACGGAAAACGGGTTTCATTTTTATATATATAGATAATATCTCGAAAGTGTTTTTTGTCGGTATCAAATATCTACCTTAATACTATATCAAACTTAATGTTTGATACGACATTTTGAAGACGCCATCTGTTGGAGATCAATTGAACTAACGGTGCGAAGTATTCGCACAGGTGATCTAGTATACATTTATTTTATTTATTTAGGCTATATTTTATTTTGTTCAAAAATATCCACGGGGCCGGGGGCAGATAGCTAGTAAATTATAAAATACTTAAAAGCGCAATTGCTACAGTGTTTTACTTAAAACTGGTGGGAACTGAGTTCAAATCTCACTCGTACCAAAAATTCTAAGTACAAATGTGTTAGGAGAGCAAGTCTGCATTCTTAAAATAATAAAAAAGTAACAACAACCTTTCCACCGATTATGTTTAGTATTGACAACTGGCAAAAAGTGGACACTGTTACAGATTACAGTGTAAGACATAAAGGCTGTCATTGTCATTGTGTCGATTTACAATAAATAACAATAAGCACTATGCAGCTAAATAACAAAAAAGTCGTAGCGAATTCGTAGAACTTGTAAAAAATCTCATAGACTAAGGGAGTAAACATTCTACGATGGTAAAGTAGCTGTCCTTAAAATAAAAATTACACACAAAAATAATGTGTGAAGTTACAAACGAAAAAGTCGTAGCGAATTCGTAGAATTTGTAGAAAAACTCGTAGCTGTAGTTTCTTTCATAGACTAGGAGAGTAAACATTCTACGATGGTAAAGTAGCTGTCCTTAAAATAAAAATTACACACAAAAATAATGTGTGAAGTTACAAACGAAAAAGTCGTAGCGAATTCGTAGAATTTGTAGAAAAACTCGTAGCTGTAGTTTCTTTCATAGACTAGGAGAGTAAACATTCTACGATGGTAAAGTAGCTGTCCTTAAAATAAAAATTACACACAAATAATGTGAAGTTACAAACGAAAAAGTCGTAGCGAATTCGTAGAATTTGTAGAAAAACTCGTAGCTGTAGTTTCTTTCATAGACTAGGAGAGTAAACATTCTACGATGGTTAAGTAGCTGTCCTTAAAAAAATTACACACAAAAATAATGTGTGAAGTTACAAACGAAAAAGTCGTAGCAAATTCGTAGAACTTGTAGAAAAACTAGTAGCAATAAATGCCTTCACTCGTAGACTTCCCTTGCCTTTACACCTTGGATCTAAGCTAACATAATAAATATTATCCTATCATCACTACATAATATTATTATAAAACAAAGTCCCCCGCCACGCAAAAACTACTAAACGGATTTTGTTGCAATTTTCATTTATAGATAGGCTGTTTTATCAGAAAAGTTTAAGGGTATTAAACATGGACCTATCATGTTTAGGAGCGGATCATTAACAGTATAAGTGAAACAAGTCGAGTAAAAAGTTAGCCTCAGCGAGTTTTCATGACGTATGCTGTCTAAACCGTCAGAGATATAACAAAATGATGTATGCAATAATTATGTAGAATAAAATGATCTACAAAAAAGTCCGCGGTAGCATATATATATATATATATCTATCTCTAATAGATAAGTAGTTATAATCTTATTTACGTAGGTATTAAAATTGTTGTAAACACTTGGCACAAGTAAGCATTGAATCCGGCTCCTTTAACAAAATAAAAAAAAAAAGTAATTTTGAATAAGACTAACGGTACCCTAAAAAGTAAAAATAGTGATCTACACCCGTAGGCATCCAAGTGGGTGGATAAACCTACCTTAGTATATTTTTTCAGGACCAAAATTAAGGTTGCCTTCCTATTTGCAATACTCCTGTGTATTTTATATCCTTATAGACTTGATGACTCGGCTTTTGGACAAAAAAATCAGTGATTTAAAAATTATTTCCATCTCTCGGCTTCACCGGCTAAAATATTGGTTAAATTAAATTTGTATTTTTTTTTAATTTGTCATGTTGAAGGGTGTCTGACGTTGAAAAATGAAGGATGAAAGTGTTAAATGAACTAGCTGTACTTTTATTGAACATATAAAAAATGTATTGATCGATGGAAATGTTAAAAGTATACACACAATCGCCGAGCATGTATGAAAGGTATGATTAATATAAAAGAAGCGCAAGAGGTATGTCAGGATCGTATGAAATGGAATTTTATTGTCTCTGTCTACCCCTCTTGGGATTAAAGGCGTGATTATAGATAGCTAAATAAATAGATAGATAGATAGATATAAATTAATACGCTTATTGCTACTCATCTATTTTCGCCGTACTGGAGAAAAATGCTGGGCGTATCCTGAACCCAGCACCGTACAAATGTTCCATCATCCAAGAACTGTTGGCTAATAAAGTAAAAGCCGTTGAGACAATGAACCGAGAAAAAAAATTCTTTGGTGATTTACCGCTTCAGACCTCCTTTGGTATATATTCAAATGGTTCCGTAAATTAAAAATAGCCAACGTATGGTTGTTTTAATGGGATCGAGTGAAGAGTTATCAATCAAAATAATACGTGTAATGCCGTGGGTAGCATCAAGTAAAAATATTTTGCTTTAAATGATATTCGAACCGGAATAGTCATTTTGTAAGATCCACTAAGCCTAACTTTGGTATATTATTTTCCGATCAATGCCTGCGCCATCTAGTGATCTGAAATAGAACTTTCATAAACTTACAGCTTTGTTAGAAAGCTTCCAGACGAGTAGCGACATCTATTAGAAATTCTTTAAACTAATAAAAGCTTCTCAGGACTTCAAATAGACAATGCGAATTTAATTTCTTCTCATAGATGGCCCTTTGTGGAAAATTATACAATACTAGCTACCTGCTCCGGCTTCGCCCGTGTACATTTGAATTCATACAAAAGGATTTCCCGGCCCTCCAATTATCTCTGTGCAGAAAATGTATGTTTTCCTGTAAACTATATTATATTCCCATTTTACAATTTGGTTATAAACATAATGTTAAATAAGTAAGTAACTAAAACTAATTATAAATAAAACTTGATAACTGAGAAAAAAAAAATTAAGAAGAAAACAAATAACAAAATATAATTTAACATATATGGGGCTATATTAATATGTAAAGTTCCTCTAACTTGTCTTGCGGCATGGTGCCCAAGACGCTGGCAACGTTGCCTCTTTGTATGGCGAGACTAATTCGTTGTTTAAAGTACGTGCCAGCTCTCGGGTCGCCGCTGACGTTTATTAATTTTGAGGCTATTGATTTATAAAAAAATTTTGCGTCTTCGCTCCACGGTCCCATCGTCTCAGTGGCGAAAGCAATAAAATCATAATTTTTGCTTATAGAAGTATACTTTCTATGTTTATTTGATTCCGCCACTGAGGCAGCCGTCCCCGCTCGAATGCTAGAGCCTCGAATATGGGACGGGGCCATAGTGTCAACACAAGTGGCATCCCATACCAAGGCTCTCCCGGAACTCCAAGGCATCAACGTCATCCCGTCGGGTCTCTTTCCGTCGTCACGTGAAATTCCATTCGGTTCCAGAATAGCTGGCACTGAAACGGTGGAAAGAGACCTGCGTATGATGTCGTTGATGTTAGCGTGTCTAGGGATACGGCCTGCGTCATCAAACTTTACAAATGTACCTTTCAACTTTTTTCGTCAACTAGATTCGGTATTATTGTTTTGTATTTTGTTACAAACCTTAAATCTAATATAAATAAACTATATTAATAATAATAAATTATAAAATAAAAAATAACCGCCCGGGCTACACTCCGGTTTGGCCAAAGAGGTCTTGCCCGAGTGGCATGGTACCTAAGACACTGGCTGCGTTCCCTCGCTGTATGGTGATGCGATTTTTTTTTTATAAAAATCGGTGGAAATAAGCTGTGACAGACGGACAGACATACAGACACATGATCCTATAAGTGTTCCGTTTTTTTATCGTAGATGTACATCGGAATCATAAAGACAGCTTACAATTTAAACAAAAATATCTGTATTTAAATCACCTTTTTATAACCTTCAAGTTTTTACTTCAAATCCCACATATTTGTTCAAAATATTATTGTTCATACAAGATAAGGAAAGTCGTAAACTTAATGACGGTTCTGCTGCTCAACTCTTCATATAAAATCCGAATCAAAAGGTAAAACGGGACAAATTATCATAAAAACTTACCCTTTCTTAATATTTAATTAAACTGTAGGTAATGGGGTTGGGTTTATGTTACATCTATGTAGGAGGTCATTTCTGGAATTAATTACTGAATTTTAAAAATGATTTCACTAATAGAAAACTAAAAAAATTGCCTGTTAGGAAAACGATTGGCTGATGACAAATTTAAAATGAAAAGGAAAAATTTAAAGCGTAACCATATAAATAAAAATCAATTGCCACGGAGCATCATTTGAGAACTACTCGACCGATTTTTTTTGTTGTGTTCGTAATTGTCAGGACAAGGAAAATTCGGGAAAAATGGAAAGTGTATTTTTTTCTATGGGATGTTTGTATGAACTCAAAACCATAATAGGCGATGAAAGAAATAGGAACAGAAAGCTTAAGAGATTAGGTACCTAGTTAAATACGACTACATACAAAAGTTTAAATGACTGATCATCTTCTCTGATGACAAGAGGGCTGGCTCCTTCCTTTCTGAACGAATCAGCATCGCGATTCAGCGGCGAAATGCAACCAGTATTTTTAATACCTATTGATAAATTGCATATTTTGGTAATAACATAAAACATGAAACAATATCTCGATCACAAACACAAACAAACACACAAACAAAATGAACATTTATTTTTTCTTTTGTTCTATGTTTTGTGCGTAGTACTATTATATATTGTGTGGTTTTTTATTTCGTTCTTTCCATAGTGTTCTGGACTTCAATGAAAAGTTATAAACGCAAAATTCACTAGAATTCAAAATGATAGAAAGGGACAAAACATATATTACTAAACAGTTGTTCAAATATTGAACAATGGTTAGTATACTCTATTCAACATACGATGGTATGCGTGACTGGTAACAAAATTGAACTTATATAAACTTAACAGCAGAAATTTAAAAAAAGGGTTTTATTTCAATATTATTCCTAGGTTTTATAATAATAGGAATAATATTTCTTCATTTATACTTCAGCAGTCATACCATCATTATAATGAACAGAGTGTAGTAAAGTCTTAAATACATAGTTACCTATATAGAGTATGTTTAATTTTGACTCATATTATTCTCTATCTTGAAATATCTTACTAATTTATTTATTGAACACTGTGTATTTATAATAATATGTTTTGTTTCCCTCTATCATATAGAATGACAGATTTCTTATATAGAATGATACATAATTGTACATTATGATACAAGGGTGTTGGTCATTACATTTCATACGACGTTTTTCAACACACTTGCGAGAAAAAAAATAAACTTTATGGAGTCAAATTTACGTATTCTTCGCTACTTGAAGTCGAAATTTTTGATAATCAACACGGCGAAAATGTTAACAAATATTTATGGAAATGTTTTGTTTTTTTCCCGCGTAACAGATAAAGCACGGGTAACTTCTCCAAACAGCCAACAAAGTCGTGGTTAAAAATAAAAACTGTATTATGCGGTTAAATTAAGAATGCTTTGTGGACACATACAATTTGCAATCTTGTACGAATTTAACTTCATTGGGTTATATTATAACTCTTGTGCTGTAATGTTAAGAAAAAAGCACGCGTGTTTAATATATGGGATTATGTATCTAAAAGTGAGGTAATAAGACTCAAGTTACGAGCAAGTGCGTTGAAAAATATAAATTCGCATCTTTGTATGAAAGTAATTGACATATTTTCTGCTGTTTTTGGAAGAAGTAAATATATATTTTTCAAGCAGGTGCAGTATAGCATATAAAATGTCCAAAACACTATCGAACTGACCATAACTTTGCTAAAATTGTTTCAGATATACAAAGTGTTTGTGATAAAACCCTTAAAGTTGGATGTAACCCTGCCGCACTTGAGTATTTCCCGTACCCATGACTCGACTGTTGCAATGCCACAATCCCCTTCACCTCGTCTCCGTCATTACAGGTTCCAAATTTATACCTTGCATGTAGCTTTCTATATATACATGGTGTCTTTTTTTGAAGTCTTATTAATGAAAATTGGTTAGTATTTCTTGTCTCGATATGAAATTAAGAGCCGATTACTAAAAGTTTTACCATTCGGATGGTTAGAAAAGCCGGCGTTCACAATTCTTAAATCAGTTAAAGAAGTGATAATGTACTGACAAAAATATGGCAAATCTCAATTAATCCTAAAAAAACGAGTATATTTATACAACAATTTCAACTAAAATGGGATTCAGCCATATTATTAGGGTTTTAAATAGCCGTAGTCTTTAAAACAAACATTACGTTTTAAAAACTATGGCTATTTATAAGTCTTAATAATAAAAATATGGCTTAGTTCAATTTAAAATAATAACTATTAAGAATTTAAGTTGAAAATGTTGTATAAATAAACTCATTTTTCTAGGATTAATTGAGATTTGCCATATTTTTGACAGATATAAGATGGCCGACAGACACGGATTCTTAAGTGAAGAAATAGGCTTTTCACGTGTTCCGTTTAATATGGACAACTGGCTAAAAGTGGAGACTGTTACTGATGCCTCTCTGGTGGCCGCAAAATATAAAGGTCATAAAGATTTGTTTGTTTTTCTTGTTAGTTCAATTTTAAATAAATCAAAAATACAATTTTTAACTTATCTAAGATATATGAATAAATAGGGTATCCCATTTTGTTTTTAAAAAAAATAATATTTCAATTAAAAGTACAAATTAATTTCACGCATACCTTATATGAGTTTTTATAATATCTTAAAGGAACACCATGTATATACCCAAGCATATTTCTTTCCACACCTATGTTGACTAGATGAAATCCTAGAAAAAAAGCATGTTTTTTTTACATTTAATCATATTATTATGTTTATCACGCACAACACTACTAAACATTTACATAATGCACATAATTAACTTTATAAAAATATTTTAATATTTTTAAAATATTGAGTATTTCATAGAGATGTATTATTTTTATATACGACTTATAGGATTTAAGTCAAACATTTTTGGTATCATACAAGAATTCAAACTTTCGCTGTTTGATGGTTTCATGATCGCTTTAAGATCTTCAGGGTAGCTTGGGTTGGAATACTTGATTTTAATTTTAGTCAGAAAATAAGTCGTATATAAAATTAATGTATTTGTTTAATATATTTACTCACGCACCTGCAGATTTTCTCGATATTTCTTCGATAATTTTTGATCGAAATATGAAAAAATCTGTACTTTTAGATATAAATTATATAATTAAATATATAATTTATTGTAGCATAGCCTACTATTTGTTCAATAATGTAGTGTAAAATGTAGAATTATAACATTTATCACAAGATTTTAGTAAACGCTATTTATTTTTCTTACTTTTTTTTATCTAAATTTGTAGTAAACTACGATGGGTGACCGCTTGTACTAAGATATATTTTGACCTCATAATACCTCATGTAGTCTCAAGGTTTTCGCTGGGTACCCTGGGGACTATTAAGATGGGATTCTGGAACCGTAAATAATATTATCATAAATTGTGAAGATTTTAATGTTGATATTGCAGCCGAATTATAGATTATTTATGTAATTAAAAGGCAACCCTACTTTGAAATATTCAACATTTCCCCTAAACGTTAGCTCGCTGTTTTATAATGCAGCTGATTCTGCAATTCGGCTGCTACAATTATGTCTTATTAGGTAGTTAGTACCCCAATTATTGGCAAAATAATCACGTCATATTGTTAAAAGTCTTTGCATTGTCCAAAATTAATATAGTTAACTAGACGAGCACGACCTAGGTGTACTTTTATTGAACATTTAAATGTATATATTGATCGATGGAAATATTAAAAGTACACACAATCGCCGAGCATGTATGAAAAGTATGAAGAGTATGTCAGGATCGTAACAAAATGGGAGTCGATAGTTTCTGCCTACCCCTCTTGGGATAAAAGGCGTGATGATAGATAGATAGATATAAAATTAGCTTTTTATCCTATACCGAAAGGTTCGCCTGAAAGGAATAAGGTAGTTTTTTCTTCATAATATTAGTTCTGAATTTCCGTCAACATTGTGTACTCTATGATAAACACTATCATTGGAAACGCGGTTGAATTCACCCTTCATGTTTAGAAAGTCCTTTGTGCGTTTGTTTGATTGGATCGGAGATCCTGTATCCGGTTTCCGAGAGATAGGGTGTCGTGGGGTAGCGTTTTGGTCTAGTGGTTGGATATCTTGATGAAAACTGATTGGGATTCCGTATTATATTTACTCTATATATTATTTCTCAAAGATGTTTTTTGTCGGTATCAAATATTTCCTTTAATACTGTATGTTTTAAAATAAAACATTTATTTTGTAAAAGACGCCATCTGTTGGAGATCAGTTGAACTATGACAACAATATTGACACCACTGACGGTGCGTTTTTTATAATACCAGGACTCGCTACGAATTAGTGATTCAATTATTATGAAATTATTTCGCTAACAAAATCTAAATAAATATATAAGACGCTGCCCGTAGATGTTCGTCTAGCACCGCAAATTTATTATGAATTCAAATATCATAAAGAATCACATCATAAATACAATCGCTTGGCAAAATTCGTTTTAATCAAATTTTTTTTTTCTGCAAAGTGACATAACTTTGTCACTTTCATTGTCATGTTTATTATATTGTGAAGGGTGAATCGTTCAACCGCGATATGATAGTGGTTTTATCAATAAGGTACGCATCGCTAACTCCGCCGGTTCATATCAATGTAAGTCACGAATTCTGATAAAGATTTTATGACACTCTATCGGAAAAACTGTTGTAAAAGGGTTGGGAAGAAAAAACTCGAGATTCCCAGCTGGGTATAAAAAAATTGGCTAAGTTGCGAATACGAGCGCTGAGGGTTCCCGTACCTGTAAACAAAGTTTAGACTACTAAGTTTCAGACATAAAAGGGGGGGGGGGGGCACGGTCCATTTACGTATATAAAAATAGGAAATTTTGGCCTTATTGTAGTTTACAGGATAACGAGCTCTTTCATTTCATAGTCACATGATGCATTTGAAAAAAAAAATCGGTTGTCTGTAAAGTCGGTTTACTGACGATAGTTGAACGTGACAACGTCATAAGAAAGCTGTCCACGCGGACGCATCGCTCACTCAAGTAGGAGAGAGACAGATGTCGAACGCTGCCGAACGCGGAGGCCGATTGTGCCTCTTTGTCGCTCGTTCCGCGCTCTCGCTTGCACTTCAAGCCTTAAATTGAACGCCTCAGAGCGAGGTAACGCCGCATAGCGAGGTAACGCCGCATGAGTCATGTTTTTTAGTGCGTGCAGCTGGCTTCATCGAATTATAAGACGTTGTCACGTCAAAACTTATGCGTTTTATGTTTTCCCCCTAAATTAACTCTCAAAATCGAGATTATAGAGAGCTATCTGTCCGTGATTGGATCATGAAACTATATATATTATGTACCAAGTTTCAACATTTTTCATACAGTATTATATATCTGTGAATATTTCAAGCGTCTACCTGTTGCCGTTATCATTATCGAGCAATAACGAGCAAAAAAATCACGTTTGTTGTATGGGAGCCCCTTTAAATATTTATTTTATTCTGTTTTTTAGTATTTATTGTTATAGCGGCAACAGAAATACATCATCTGTGAAAATTTCAACCATCTAACTATCACGGTTCATGAGATACAGCCTGGTGACAGACGGACAGACAGACAGACAGACGGACGGACAGCGGAGTCTTAGTAATAGGGTTTCCGTTTTTACCCTAAAAACTACGGTCACGCACCAAAATCCTATAGTATGATTGCGGTGTATGTCTGGTACGTCGGTCGTTTTTTTTCTAAATAACAGCAAAATTAATTCAAAAAAATTTATATTAAAAACTAATGTACATAATCTAACAAACCACACTTATAGGCTTTTCCATCCAAATATATCTCAACATAACTGGCCACTCGTTAGGTATAGCCTCACCAATGCCATCGGCTAAACGGTCTTCCGCTGGGTACCATGGAACCGTAATACTGTAGGATTGACCCACAGTTTTTTATTTGAATGTTAAAAAAACTAATAATATAAAAAGTTACCTTCATCCCACCACTAACATACTTATCTACCTGCTACCTTTACAAGGGCATTCTATCAGTTAGCGGAAAGCACTGTGCGAATTTTTACTAAAAGCTGTCAACATTATTTCGATAGAAAATGTTCTCGATAAAACATTTTAGGAAGAATCAATCGTGAGTTTAGGTATATATTTTTTGAACTAAACAGGATTTCCATGTTTGTACGAAATCATATACACTGACGAGCAATAATGAAAAAGCCACTTGCAAAGTGCCTAAAAAGCAATATAATTGTTTCCATTGGATGTTTTTTAACCGTTATTATCTTATATTTTATAGCCGTAGCAACACTTGAATGTAGGGTGGTTTCGGAAATATTTCATGATAAGTAAGTGGCTTTTTAGGGTTCCGTACCCAAGGGTAAAAACAGTCTGTCCGTCTGTCTGTCTGTCTGTCTGTCACCAGGCTGTATCTCATGAACCGTGCTAGTTAGACAGTTGAAATTTTCACAGATGATTTATTTCTGTTGCCGCTGTAACAACAAATACTAAAAAAATAGAAAAAAATAAATATTTAAGGGGGCTCTCAAACAACAAACGTGTTTTTTGCTCGTTTTACTCGATATTGATAACCGCAACAGGTAGACGCTTAAAATATTCAGTTTAAAAATAAATAATTACATTAAAATAAAACAAATATTTAAGGGGGCTCCCATACAACAAACGTGATTTTTTGCTCGTTTTTGCTCGATATTGATAACGGCAACAGGTAGACGCTTGAAATATTCACAAAATATTGAGTTCTATTATTCACTTTGAAAATAAATAATAAAATTAAAATAAAATTAATATTTAAGGGGGGCTCCTATACAACAAATGTGGTTTTTTTTGCCGATTTTACTCGATATTGATAACGGCAACTGGTAGACGCTTGAAATATTCACAGAATATTTAGTTATATATTCACTTTAAAAATAAATAATTAAATTAATAAGGGGGGCTCCCATACAACAAATGTGATTTTTTTTTGCCGTTTTTTTAGATAATGGTACGGAAACCTTCGTGCGCGAGTCCGATTTGCACTTGGCCGGTTTTTTATATTGCTCGTCAGTGTATAACGCAATGTTAACATAAGTTTTATATAAAATCAAATTAGGCATCACAAGTGTGACAATTTATTATAACATTAATAATTAAACTCTAGCTTGATCCTCGTGACAGCTGTCAAAGTGCTTGGAAAACTGTCAAAGTCAAATCGTTTTCTTTTAGTTTACTCGTTTACATGTCTAACACTGTGTTACTTATAATTATCCAGGCAATTTTGCCAGTTTTCAGTGTTTAATCTTGTGCAATAGTAAGCCGATAAATCGGTAGCTAAGATTATCCCGCCGACTGTGATATTTCTTCTTAATCACTGACTAATCACAACCATCACAGCGCGGCCGGGATTAAACCGGATTCCGTGCGGTCGGCGCCATGACCGGATGTGGAATCCTACCTTTTTTTATTTAAATTTCTTTACACATTTCTGATCTGTCATTGATTTTTGATATTTCACAATAAGTTATTTTGTTCGACGCTCGTATTAAGTCTTCTTCTTTAGTTGTGGTTCCAATGTTAATCGATGATTGCCAATGTCAAGTATTATAGCCTTTATAGTGCCGATTAATCGGTATCTAAGATGATCCCGCCGACAGTGATATATCTTATTATAATCACAGACTAATTACTACCATTCCCCATCATGTCACCACGGAAGTCATATCATGGACTTTGTTGACAGCTGTCATAGGTATCAAGCTAAGTAATATAGACGTGAATCTTCGTCCATTATATTGATTCGACTAAACCAAAATAGTAAATAGTAAACATAGTAAATTAGTCCAGATTTACTTCCTAATTCATAACGTCATAATATTTCGAAAACTTCTTTATTTCCAAATTGTTAAATCATTCATTGCATATCATTCATTGACTTCAATTTTAGGATATTTTTATAGTTTAAATAAATAGTTAAGTTTAAATTTTAATTCTTAGATATATTTTGAAATTTATTATTATCATGTAACTCTAAATTCACGAGCACAATGCCCGGTCCTTTGTAAGGCTTGCATGGGAACATAGGTCCAACACGTAGAGGCCCTTTAGAGTGTTTAATCTAAAGTGTTGTGACTAGCTCCCGTCGGGACCTATCTCTGAATGCATCAGAGACAATGCACTCACAGACAGGGTCCGTCAGGTGCTTGGACTATTGCAGAGATAAAACTAAATTAAAATTAATATTATTATAAAAATGTACGTATAGCACAGATCACCAAACTTTTAAGATGTTCTTAAGGGCCGTTGGTCAAGGTCATCTTATAACTGTCAAAAATATAGCAAATCTCAGTTAATCCTGAAAGGGTGAGTTTATTTATACAACATTTCCTTACCACACAATTGATAATTATTATTTTAAATTTGGATTGAGCCATATTTTCATTATTAAGAGTTCTAAATAGCCATAGTTTCCAAAACGCAAAAGCAAGGATTACAGGATTACACCTTCCCAGGATTAACAGAGATTTGCCATATTTTTGACAGTTATAAGATGACCTTGACCAACGGTCCTTAAGCTATCGTAAGTTAGGCATTTCCTAAACCAAAGTACTTGGTGAAAATGTGGCCATAAGCCCTCTCTATAAGTCAATGTGGTTTATGAATCTTCTTAAAAGTTCAGTGAAAACTGAAAACTGGCATTGTTCCATCAAAATTCTTAACAAAAAATCTAATTACCATATGTTTCCTTCCCACAGAACTATGACAGCAATATGCTTCGTTTGCAATCTACCTATCCTGTCGCATCAAGTCGGGTTAGTTTGGGCCGGCGGGAATGGCTGGGACGAACTAACCCGGTCCACTTTAGAAGAAAATACCTTGAGACAGAGACTTGGCAGTCGGAGAGATTCAGCTGCCCAAGTGTCGTGTTTGTCACCACCGGAGCCCGACACTTCAGATCAACCCAGAGGTAAAACCTAAAACGATTTTTCACCACCACCTTTTATTTTCGTATCCACCCTAAATCTATACTAATCTATAATATAATAAAGAGGAAAGATTTGTATTTTTGTATGTTTGTGTGTATGTTTGTATGTTTGTAATGAATAAACTCAAAAACTACTGTGCCGATTTCAAAAATTCTTTCACCATTGGAAAGCTACATTCACCCTGAGTGACATAGGCTATTATTCTATTTTCAAAAAAATTAGGGATCCTTACTAAACTCCAATAATGTAACCCAAGGTGTAAAAAATGACCTAAGAAATTCCTTACATCGCGTGCGCTGCAAAAACTATTGATGATAGAACAAAATAATATACTACGACTTTGCAGAACACATCATTATCTACAAAAAGTGTCGCGATAGCATATGTCTAACTATTATTTTCTATTATTTTAAAAATTTTATTAAAAAGCCGCCGCTAGAAAAGGCTCTTTATTTGTACCTTGCTATTAATCCTTATAGGGGTAGGGGTAGATATAGGGTATATTTTATTTTGTTCGTAAATATCCACGGGCGAAGCCGGGGGCGAAATGCTAGTGTCTAATATTCTAAATATTAGTAAATTTTTTTTTAAATCGGATGATTAGTTTCAGAGCCTCCTACATCCAAACTTACAAAGTATACGTCCTTCTTCTTATTCTTCTTTTATGTGGCTCCACCAATATTAATCGATGATTTGCCAATGTCAAGTATTATAGCCTAATTAATCGGTATGTAAGATGATCCCGCCGACTGTGATATGTCTTATTAAGGGGAAGTGGTCGATGGGAAAATGAGTGATGAAAGAGCAGAACGCATTTATCTAGAATCGAGCGCACGCGAGCAGGATAGTAAGTGATTCAACGTAAGAGATAATTTTTGCTTAAAACGCATTTAAAAAAAATCTTATACAACATAGAAATAATTTTACAATGAAAGGATAGATAATTACAAAAAAAATATTCATGTTAATTTTTGTAATGGTAACATCTACATTATAGCCATATTTGATAAATAAAGTTTTCAGAGGTGTATTTAGGATTTTTTTTCTATCGAGTAAAATGTTTCTAATCATATTTTCAAAACAATAACAATATTTGTCATATCCTTAAATCAATATATATTTTTTTCAGTTTCGTAAATAGATCAGGTTATCTGAAAAAATTGATTAAAAATTGCATTTTGATGACTGAATTCCCCTTAATCACAGACTAATCCCAACTATCACAGCGCGGGCGGGATTAAACCGGATTCCCCATGATAACATGACGTAGAATCCAACTTTACCTCCTTAGCTTGCCAACCCGGCTTAATCCATGAACATTTTTGGTTGGGAAAAATAACACATACCTCCGGATCTTTTAACTTTACCATACGGCTTCCGAAACCACGAGTATACAAAAAATTAGGTATCTATCGCCAAATATAAGACGTTTCTCGATAAGTGGTAAAAAATTGACTCAATTCGATTTTTAGGGTGCCATATTCCTGAACGGGAAAAGAATAACCTTATATAATCTCTTTGTTATACCTACGTTTTACCTTTCTAGATCCTATTCTCAGGACAAGAACGGAATAATAATTCCCTATTTCTGGGTCCAGATAAACAAAAAATAATAGACAGATCACGACGGTCGATAGAAGTGTAGCCAACCCGCACGCATAAAAACCATGTCTCTGCAATTATTAGTATGGCCGGCAGTCTTATCACAGAATTAGCAACTGCAACCATAAAGTACTAAGCCTAAGGAGGGGCCATAGACAGGTTCCCCCTTTCGCCAATTTTTTGCTCTTTGACCAATAAAACTGACCAGAAGAGCAATAATAAGTTTCGTTGGTATCGTTTTGTGTCGCGAGACAGAGCTCTAGAAAAATAGTTAATTGTGATGTTTCAAATGGGAAAGGTGATCTAGGACGTCTAATTTGCGGGAACATAGTTTTTTATTTTCCATTCCATCCATATATTCCAATCATTATTTATAATTATTATGTTTGTATTTTAGCATACTTTTCATATAACGTAAAATCAGTTGCGACTATAAAACGACAGAAAAATACAGTGGTTAGTACTAGGCGTCTACCTACCCTCCCGCCAAAAGTGGCAGAAAAAATTGTTCGGCGATTTACCGCTTCACAACTCCATTGGAATAAAGACTGCAACGGATTGCATAATACTTCCTGTCAAAACGAAACTATATTCAGAACTGACGCGAACGTCCATTTCAAATAACTTAACGAATTAAAAAAATACATAAATAAAACAGTTTTAATGATATATTGACAATTATTTTCATACTAGAAAATTAAATAATTTACTTGCAATTTGCAAACGGTTGCTAATAGCCGAGCGACTAGATGTTAGTTTTGCAATTATTGAGATGGTAACCTTGCGGGGGATATTTTGCTGGCTTAACTTCTTTCGACCGTCGTGAGCTATCTATCTCTTTTATTGGTCTGAGATTTATTTGGTAGTAGAACATAATTTGATAGCAATGTAAGGAGAAACCACCGCCCTTACAGAATAACATAATTACAAGTTTTAGGTGTGGTATTTCACTAGCTAGGTCAGTTACATAAAAGCACTTTATTTTTAGGTTAAGTGGGGTTAAACGTCCTATATCATAACATACATTTTGGTTGAAATTTCTGAAATAATGTAGGAAATATAATTTCAATAATAGGACCATAGTTTTCTAGTTCCCTTCTTATAAACAAACAGACTTAATTAGTATAGACTAGATGACCCTTGCGAAAACTTCGCACCACTAGTTCAAGTGATCTCCAACAGATGGGATTTACAAAATACATAAATTAGTCTAATATTAAAATAAACATTTAATTTAGATTGGTTTGTATATTATTCGTTATTAGAGGGAAAAACAATATTCAAAATGACGTATCAATCATTGATACGAAGTTTAATTTTGTAAGACTAATCAAACAGACATTTTTGATGCATTGAAAGTATTTGCTAGCGCCAACTCTTGTTACCCGACCAATAGGTAAAATACCTAACGAAGTTCAACTACTCGCCAACAGATGGCGTATATTTAACTAAGAAATTAATTTCACAATCGTTCCGAGCAAAACTCAGTCAATCAGTAATGTCTAGAAATCAAGATTTATAATTATGGTTTTTTTCTCTTAGGTGGTCCGCGCCGACGCCGTTCTTCATTGGCTCAGCTAACCGACATCTTGAGAGAGTGGCGCGGCGGAGACAACGCACCGCGTCGTCAACGTGCCCCTCTGTCTCGACGAGAGACCCTGGCAGATTTAGCTCGTTCCCTACCTTGGGCTCGCCACGAACCTCCACCACGTCGCCGACGAGATTCCTCCGCGGACTCGGGAATCAAATCCATGGCGTCAAAACGCAGGGACTCAAAGACAACAAATCAAGACTTCCGGCCAGATTTCGCCGATTTACGGAGAGATTCTACCACTATCATTGTGGCTAGAGAACGTCGTCCCAAACGAAGGGGTTCTGGTGATGATAATAAAGATAGGAGGGATTCTGTTGATGGTCATCGTCATAGACGCGATTCGGCTGCTGCTCCAAGAATCGTCGCCACACATAGAAAACGACGGGCTTCTCCCCCGCCACCCACAGCGCCATCTTTCGTAGATGCATCTTCGGACCCTGGACCTTCAACTATGCCTCCATCTGTCACGATCGTGTCGGTTCACGAGCCAAGTCGCTCTGATGGAGAATGTCAACCGATGACGATGCCGACTATCATAACATCTGCTGTTACACCATCGCCTACTTCTCCCACTACACCAAGCGTCGCAGCACAAGCCGCACAAGCAACGCAAGTCACTCCAGGCGGCCGATCTCCACCAAACCTCGGCGGTCGAAGGGATTCTACCACGCAATGTGGGCGGGCACGAAGAGATTCCAGAGCTACTGCCAGCCCGGAGCGAAGGTTAGGAAGACTACAACGCCAGGCAACCGCTTTTGATGACCCGAACGGTCCTCCTGGAACAAAAAGACGTGATTCCGGACCTTCCCTCGGCCCTGATGATGAAGGTCGCGCTAGAAGGGATTCTTTGAGTCCCGATTCTGCCGCAAGGCCTAGAAGGGAGAGGTCGCAGTTGAGTCCGGATAGAGCTGGTGGCGGGGAGTTGAGTCCATCTGCTGCTCGCCGTCGTGGGAGACTGCGGAGACAAGCATCTTGCGCGAGAGTTGGTCGTGCCCGCAGTCCTGAGTCTAGCTCTTGTTCAAGTAGAGACCCCAGTCCGTGCGCTCGTCCACCGGCGGAACGGACTATGATAAGACGACAGTCCACAACTGAAGAGATATTGATCGCTCGCGGGTTCCGTCGTCAGTCCACGACTGAGGAGATGATAAGATGTAGAAACTTCAGGCGGCAAAGTTCGCAGAGTGATGACGCTTGCATGAGGTCACGTGGTCGCCGAGATTCGAGCACACAGATCTTGGACGGTACTATCGGTACTATGACAGTGGAGACTACGAGCACTTTCTTCGACTCGAGCACGCAAACTGGTGAGTCGATATAATTTTTTTACCTTTTTTCTTTACGGGTTGCCTTACAGCTCTCTAAACGGTGTTATCGGTACGAGGGTACTCAGAGGAAGACCATGTCTCCCTCTTTTAGACGTTGGTATTTGTGAGGCTATACCTAACGAGTGGCCAGTTCTGTTGAGGTATATTTAGATGGAAAAGCCTATAAGTGTGGTTTGTCGGATTATGTATAAAAAGTTTTTAATTATAAAAACCCATTGGTACATGGCCGGTATCGGTATTTATTTCTAGTAAAATATAATTATTTATTAGCACACAATGAAAGAAATTCTCCCATTTCGTTTGAAATATTGGAGCATTTAAGTCAAAAAAGTAAAGCGATTGTATAATTCCTTCATTAAAATGATACATGAATATTGTCGTAGCATATATTTTTATTTAACTTAGATTGATGTACGAAATGCTACGTGCTACGATTGTCTACGACACTAAAATAATATTATAACTTACAAATAATCCTTGAAGTCATGCTTCATTTAGGTTAAAATCGATATTTCATTACATATTTACAGTAACCAAACGATCGTAGCACTTTAACTTAATTAACTCAATAGATTTTATTCTTTAAACAACAAAATGACACCTATTTTCTATTACTAGATTAAGAAACAGCAATTAACTTACGATAGTACAATTAGAGTGTCATCAAAGGCAATGACAATGTGTCTAGTAATAATAAACGTATCGAAACAAGAAGCAACCACGTGCTTTCCCGCCCCTTTCTCGTAGCCAATCGATTTGTTCGTCTGTCTGTTGTCTCTCTCACAATCCTGTTTTACCGACAGAGAGAAAAGCTCACAGAGCCTTTATCATTTAGAAGCGACGCGACGGAGAAAACTTGAAGTAAAAAGCTTCGTAGCTCATTCGAGATGAAACAGTCCCGCGCACACGTCCTGCTGAAACCACACTGTTATGTTTACTTGACAATTACAACGAATAACCTCTCCAAACTCTTAATTTACAAAAAATAAACCGTGTTTATTAAACAACGAATAATTTACGAAATAACTTTAGTGTTTTAGCATTTTTTACGGATATTTTTAATATATTTTTTATATTTGTGCTTAGTAGATTTGTAGTTATATGTGGGAATATTCTTAGAGTGCTGCAATAGATAACACCAAAAAATTTGTTATTTTTATAAAGTAAAATTGTTTAGTGAAATTTTTAAACAGATTCAATATTTTAAAATAGATTGTTAGATAAAATTTTAATAAATGTTAGCTGATATAAGTGCAAGTCAAAATGGTAAGAACTTTTATTTATTTATTTTCATTACGACCCACTGTCTGTCAAGCGTATCATATTGTAATTATTTTCATTTAAAAAAGTCAATAAAATTAGAATTATTGATATTACAACGCGTATCTAAATAATGCTTTATTTACACACGATAACGAGTTGCTTTCAATTACTTAAATTTATTTGACATTTGTATTAATTTTTTAAAGATTTTTGTAGTAAAAATAAGAAACTCTCCTAACAGTTTTATGTAATAATAATTATATTTGATTTGGTATTTTATTCGTTTCAAAGTTTACTTTTTACAACACACACGCCATTATGTCTTGCGGTGTGGCCAGAGACACAGTGTAATTTTTTTGCCAGTTATTAATATTGAACATAACAGGTGGCAAGCCTGTTGCTGCCATTAATGGACCTAGATGTGTCACTTCTTTAGCAGACGTAAATTTAAGTTATTTTTACAAAAAGTGCGGACTTACGAATATACGGTATTTTTTATTAAAATGTAAACTTAACTAAACAAAGTTCTGATTCGTATCTTTCTTTACGTGGCCTATAAATTTCATAAGATTAATAAAAATTGTTATAAATAATTTGTTGCAAGTTCCCATTGTTAGGCTTATTTTTTTATTCACTATAGACTTTTTCAGCTTCGCACAGGTAAAAAATTGTTTATCGAAAATTTCGTTTTCTCGCCCTACTTCGATTATTTCAGGTATAAAAAGTTTCTCTTTCCGTCCCTCCATCTATCTCTGTGCAAAAAATTACGTCTATTCGTTATCTTTAAAGAAAAAACAAACTCATCTTACAATATTATTTATGATAGGATAAATCTCGTGTTTAAACCAACTACGAAAATTAAAATGTATGACCAGTTGATTAGGTAAACCTTGACAAAAGTTGACATCAAAAACTAAATAAAAATTAAGCTCTCTTATGTACTCTTAAAGACATACATACCTTCACGCCAGTTTCCCAAAGGAGTAGACAGATAGTATACAGCGCCACTTCTCTTTTCATACTTCTCCACATCCATACATCAACAAAATAAAAAGTCAGCTCTTCTATGGACTCTTAAAGACAATTTATTTCAATATTTTACAGGACATTAAAAAACAATGAAATTTTCACAACGCTGGTCTAGTCAACGTCATTAGACGATGTCCTATAAAAATGAAGATAAAAAACTTATTGTTGCTTTTATTACGATTCTTATGAGAACAATTATTATTTTCCACCTTGTAAGATACAGTTTATGGTACTATAAAATTGTACCTAAATGATCGCTGAGTAAGTAAAACGGAAAATATCAGATAGGTTTTAAAGTACTTTACGCAATACGATCAATAACTTAAAGTACGTAAACGTAAAAGTAACTTAAAATACGTATATCCATAATTTTTCTGGGATAAACTATTCCCAATTTCTCTGTTAATAATCCACCTGTGTCACTGTAAATTAGTATAGTCTTGGTTTTATTAAATAGGAAATATGGGTGGTCAAAATAAAGGATTATTTTGCCCCTGTTTTCTCTTTCATTCACAAAGCTCTTTAATTTTTTTAAAGCGCTGTTATACCATTACCATTATTAAAGTGACACAGGTGGATTATTTACAGAGAAATCGGGAATAATTGATCCCCATACAAATTATGGATATAGGGCTCTTAAATAACGTATATTTTTTAAAAGGTAGGTGACCTGTCTAGAATAATGGAATTTTCCAAATCAGAGTTGAATCTTAAAGCAAGTATTAGCAACAGGGGAACCATAAATTGTCATTGGTTAATTAGCTAAAATAATAAAAAATCTAACAGAGAAGTCGTACAATATTATATACTTATTTATTCTCATTTCGTTATCATCGCCAAGATGATCCAAAAAAAGGCACTACCTATCTTTTCTCGAAGCGTTTCGTCTTAATTTCAAACCCTCATAGCTTCGGCTTGGATAATACTAGAGAGCCCAAAATCTCAGGATTAAGATGTCTTAGCAGACTTACTAAACCTCTAGGGTATATTCCGAAGCCCTAGAAAGCTGTAATTTGGTGTGGAGCCTAGGATTTGCATACAAAAACAAAAAAATAAGAAATCTGTACCTTTTACCCTCCAACCCCCAAAAAAGGGAATGCATTCCATTTGTTATGAAAGCTTGATTAGATTAGTATATCTTACAAAAATAAATGTAATCCTATCAAAAACATTTCATGTAAAATAGGTTGCCAAGGCTCACAAGCTCATAATACTTTCACTGTTAAAAAGTTATCAGATCTCATGAAGAGCCAAGTCCCTATCTCTAAAAACCCTACAACTTGCTTATAAAGTATGGCTTGACTGTTTCGCGGCCGTCGCACAGAAACTTATGGTGAGAAATTAAGGCGCTTAGTGTAGCCAATGACCTTGGCCATACAAACAGTCACCGAGCGCTGTCCCCAAAACACCTTCGAAATTGACATATTTCGATATTATAAAGGAAAATGTTAATTGATTTAGATATACCTACTTTGTTGTGTTTAAAGTACAACGTGTTATTTATTTTTAGGCAGTAGACAATTGAATTCAAAAAACACCATTCCATTTTTAAATATTGAAGTTTTGGTCTTTACTTTACTTTGTTTACGAATTATTGTATTAGAATTGACAATTATTTCATTAAACGATGAATAGTCATTCGAAAATACTCATACCAGCGCATTTGAGGATACTCATCGTCTTAAGTCACTTGGTCATATGTGTCATGCAATAGTTCTATGAAACAGTCAAGCCATACTTTTTGACCAAGATGTAGGATTTGTAAGTTTAGGGACTTGGCTCTTCATAAGTGAAAGCGTTATGAGCTTGTGAGTCTTGGCATAGGTTTACATGAAATGTTTTTGGTGGGATAACTAGTGACCCGTCCCGGTTTCACACAAAAACTTTTATTTCCCCGGAAAAAATAGATATTTTCCCGGGATAAAATGTAACCTCTCACTCTTCGTTCCTAAAACTATCTCTGTGCAAGCAAAAAAACAAACAAACACACATCGCATTTACAATATAAATTAGGACTATATTCTATTTTTCTGTGTAATGGCTCCATCAGGGTTTTGATGATTCCGCCAATGTCAAGTATTATAGACGTCACAGTAACAATAGACAATCGGTGGCTAAGATGTTCCCGCTGACTGTGATATGTCTTATTAATCGTCGACTAATCACAACTATCACAGCGCGGACAGGAAACCCAATATAGAATCCCAAATAATTATAATAAATTTTATTAAGATTCCGCATCTGGTCATGGCGCCGACCGCGCGCGTTTTCGTCATGGCGTGATGTGGAATCCGGTTTAATCCCGGCTGCGCTGTGATGGTTATGATTAGTCAGTGATTAATAAGACATATCACAGTCGGCGGGATAATCTTAGCTACCGATTTTACGGCTTACTATTGCACAAGATTAAACACTGGAGACTGACAGAATTGTGACGAAAGTCAGCACTGTTGCCATATATCAAAAGAAGAAGAATTTTATTAGAGACGTCAAAGTGGATTACAAAGGGTGCCAAGTCGTAATTGTTCGTTAAAATTGTAATATTCCAAATTAATCAATACTGTCATTAAGAGTTGTCGAAAAGTTTCCATAACTTTTATCTGTTTTGACTGCCAATTTATCGGGCAATAAATTTACTAAAAAAAAATATTACAATCATTTAAGTAAACTTTTAGGTTTCATCTATCTATCTATCATCACGCCTTTCATCCCAAGAGGGGTAGGCAGAGACAATCGAATGCCATTTGTTACGATCCTGACATACCTCTTTCGCTTCTTTTATATTCATCATACATTTCATACAGTCATGCTCGGCGATTGTGTGTACCTACTTTTAATATCAATACATTTTTATATGTTCAATAAAAGTACACCTAGGTCGTCCTCTACCAGCATTTCCTTTCACTTTATTAGTCAATCTTTCATCCTGTCAGATTAAAAAAAAAATAGGAATACCATGGACAGACAAACATACGGAACAAACTTACATAATATATACATATTATGTGAATGATATAGATATAATATACCAAGGCAATAAATACAAATCCTATTTTGCTATTATATAGTGATGTGAATATCAGTAAAAGTCTCAGGTGTGGAAAAATATATCCACTCAATGAAAATTTATGAAGAATTTCTCGTAGAATCTTCAAAAATTGAGAGAAGTTAGTATTTTTTGTTTCAAAGAAAAAAGTTTAAGCCAACCGACTCGTATATTATGAAGGTTTAACACTAAACTTGCGTTAAATTTTAAACATGTCCTCCAAAAACTTTGCTGCAGTGCAGGCGCTAGGATAGTTTGATTAAAAAGTTGCAAGATTTTTTCTTCTCATGCAAGAACTATCCTATATTAAAAAAAAGGCATAAGCAGTAATGGGAACTGCCGACAGAAGTGAAAACTTTTTAATTTATATGTATGTTTACGCCATTTAGCGAGCCTTTCACACACATGACGCTGCTATAGATGTTTCACAGACTTTGCTCTAAAATATCATAGCATGTCGGTGACACCAACCCATAATATTTTCTCCTACCAAAAATCGCTCAACCTTGATCTATATTTCACGGGCTTTGTTCTAAGATATCATAGCATGTCGATGAAGCGAACTCATATGATTTTCCCCTTCCAATAATTGCTCAACTTGCGTCTAATGAAGTCAAACCTTTTGTGATAGTATTATTTGAGAATAGTAAGAGAACTGGTGGTATTATTTTTTGATATCTTGTGAACATGGTTTATTAGCTATGTAACATTAGAATTTATTCCGAAGGATTTCCGGTATGAAAAGTAGCTTATGTCACTTTCCGGTCCTCCAACTATCTCGTGTGTCGTGAAATACAAACATACAAACACACTTTCATATTTGCAATATTATTTACACTCCATTAATTATATGAAGGGGTTTGTATTGTGACACATCCACTTGTTATGTTTCGTTAAACTGCTGAGAAATTTTAGATTTATAATAAAGCACTCTCTGTACACGAGAAGGTATTATGAAAGAAACTTAAATTATGAGCAATACCATTTGAAAATTGTAAAAACATTTAAATTGTCAAACTCGTATTGACAGGAAAATCGTGGCATTATAACCCTTTAAATAAAGTGATTTTTACAAACAATGATAAACAATTACGTTTCTATGCTGGCATAGGCATTAGTAATGTGACTACAGAACAATAAAAACAGTCAGTTAAAAATCGAATAGAAAATAAATAAATAAATTTGGCTTCAGTTAAAAATGTGTATGCCTTTACATAAATGTAAAAAATATAATACGTATTTTAAACATATAATACACAGACCTTTTAAAAGTCCAAGCAGTCGTTAAATATTCATTGAAAAGGATTTTCAACAATTTTTTGCAGCGTATGGAATTATTGGTATTTTCATGAGGTTTGGGGGGTGGCTAAATAGGAGTTAATTTAATCGAAATCGGATGGCATTGATATACACCATTATTTGTACTTAGGACAGTATAAATTTCGAATGCCATCCGATTTGAACAATTTTTATTTTATTTTTTTAATTATTGTTGAAACAATCGAAAAAAAGTGTTTTTCGGCGACTTTGAGAGGTTGTTTCTCCGAAACTGCCCATCAGAATCGGATGGCAATTTTTTCCCAACGTTTGGTGGTGTCAATAAGTATGCTCACTAATTTTGAAGCGGTTGCCTTTTCACTTTTTTTTTACTCGCTAGTGCAAGAACGGTCCGCGTGTTTCGGCTGGCAAAAAAATCTTATTATATAATTAGGGTATTTCCTTTAATGCTACCGCATTTTTATCCGGTTGCCTTTTCAAAAATTTTTCGATTTTGCCCCACCCCCATATCGCCGCCCCTGTCCATTTGGGGTCACTTTGGCCGCTACCAGGGGACTCTGTACCACTCAAAGGCCCAGATTACCACTCGCCATCCGGTTGCCTGTCCAATATCGGCTTGACGTGCCACTGCCTTGAATAATATATATAATCCCTAAATTAAATTTTCGTTCCGACATCATATAAAAAAAATATTATCCCAATCGATTATAATTTGTTCTAAAAAATAATCGATTATTGAATAAACATTTTTAAAGTAAGAATTTATTTTAAAAGAACTGTCACAAACCCCTCTACATATTATTGAATAGCGATATGATTGGAATGTTTACAAAATTTACAAGCTTAATAAACAAAATTCTTGCAAAATCTCTCATTAAAGTTTTAATGTACTATCAGAAGCAACAATACATTATCAAATTTTCACACAAACTATACTATATCACAGGAAACTCATTTTCCTATTTTATTACATAAACTGATAAATATTTTTGTTAGTTCTTCAACTGAAACACGTTTATAATTCTAACATTCCTATACCCGCCACTGCTTGTCTCCGCTCGACCTCTGCTGTGAAAGCTGAACGATTTGGACGCGCGCCAACACAATCCCGCTCACTTTCATTCTGAAAAATGTTGCGACTAACTTGACACGTGACTTTTGGGAAATGCATTCTAATTGTGTCTAGAGTAGCTATTGGGACGAAAACTAGAAGTTGGTTCAATACCTGGGAACAGAGGACATTGAAAAATATTAGAAATAATAAGTGAGTTTTCCCGCCTATCCACATACAAGCACAGCGTATTATATTGTGATTTCCACACATCTTTAAAATTTCCCCTGAAATAAAACAGAACATATTTGTTTTTTTATATTTTATATATTTTTTTATATAAATTTGCTACACTTCAATTCAAAAATGAAAACCGCACTAATTTTTTTTCAAAATTTATAAAAAAAAAATAGAGTTCGATGCCGGGCCAATGGTATTTTTATAATTAAAAACTTATGTACATAATCCGACAAACCACACTTGGAGGCTTTCCATCTAAATTTACCTCAACAGAACTTGGTCTTCCGCTGGGTAACCTAGGCTGGGACCGATAACACGGTTTTGGAAACCCATGAAGGAAAATTACAGTGGAAAAATTTGGTTACACCGGTTTTTCATAACTTTTTTATGTTCGTGTGTTCGGGAAAGACATATTTTATATAAGTTTATTATTTATTTTGAATCAATAATGGCGAGTCTATGTACGAATGCAACTATTGTTCCGAATGTCGCGATTTTTAACAGACTACCAAAAAGCAGAAAATTTCAATTCGACACGTATATTTGTTTGTCGATATGTACCCGCTTATAATTCTGTTCTTTACTAACTTATGCAAAGTAATAAAATTAAATTCTCCTCGATAATCTTTTAGAAAGTTTCAATTAGTTCTCAACTAGCGTCTTTCTGAGCGCAATTTTTATCTTAACCTGTCAGTTTATCTAAGTTATCTTAGATCGTTACTTATTGACATTATCAATTTATTATCTTATAGCTTATAGCACAGGTACAGTTTTCATCCTCACACCGTCGACACGTTCTGCATACGAAAGGAAAAATTCAGTGACTCGTTCCTGTGTCGTACTGCCAAAAAGTGGAATGAACTTGGGGTCCTTCAAGCGAAGCGTGAAAACGCATCTCTACGTGCCGGCCGGCATAGTGGGCGCGACTGGCGGACTGTGTTATCTGCCAGTCGCGCGCATTCATGGACCAGCCACCTATGCTTAATAATCAGGCGGTGGCAAGGTTACATGTCGTCTTCTCTATAAAAAAAAAGAAAAGCTTTTCTTGGAACAAAATAAAAATTATAGAAAATGATATTACTCCGAGATATCGTAGTTTTCTACTCGTGAAATATTTTTTAGAATCATTTCAGTACCTTGAGAGATTACCCACTTACCTCCCTATAATATTCTCATAGATTAATTTGCCCACGGCTTCGTCCAAACTTATGAAAGAAAATAGAACTTACCATGCGTCGGTGGCCGAGTGGTTAAGACGTCTATTAACTATAGCAGACCACGGGTAATCCCGGATCCGGCCATGTACCAATGGGTTTTTTATTTTAGAATCTAATGGTATTTGACAGACAGACATCGTTACCATAACAATACGGTTACTGTCTGGTACGGAATCCTAAAACCACTGTTTCGAATAATTCCTCATTACTTAGTAATGCACTCGCATCTTGCAATATTTTATTTTATGCTAATGACGACAATGGTCAGTCAAGTCAAGAAAGGATGTAACGTGAGATTGAAGTGGATTCCGCGTCACACTGGTCTGATTATGTCCGCCAAGCACTGCAATATGACGTCGAATCTTGACTCCATAATAAGACTCAAAAGAAATATACATATGTGATCCAATAGGTTTCTAGAAAATATCTAATAGAGTAATATAGCACGCACTCGCGACCTCTGAAGCAATTGTCAAAAAAAGGTTCATTTCGTCGTTCTCCGACCACGACATCTTTCGTTTTGAAGGCGAAAAACAACAAGTAATAATGGCCAGCCAAGGAATGCCCGGCGCTAGTGGTCCAACACTAGAATGCCGAGAAACTTTCTGGGTCAAGCAAAGACAGTACACGGATTTTCCCGGACATACCTCCTATATTAGTGAAAGAATTTTCAGTATCTGATCAGTGGTTTCCAAACTTACAACATCTTATTTATTTATTTATTTATATCTTTATAATATTAGTATATTCGAAGGAACACTAATGAATGGAATAGTTCATATTCGTTTATTTTAGTTTTTTTATAACCAAAGCATTAAAATAAATTGAAATTTATTTTTCAGAACCGTCCCCATTGTATGACAACAACCATTACCACGAAGAATGTTTGCGATGCAACTCTTGTGGACTAAACCTCACTGGACCTAACCAGGTTAGTACATCATTTTTACTATACTTTTAAGTAATGTCACGTAGAAAATACTGAGCCAATTTGGATAAGATCTACAGAAGACTGTGGCTTTCGGACCTGTGGATATTTTCGAACAAAATAAAATATAGCCTATATTACTCAGGGATATCGTAGCTTTCTATCTATCTATCTATCATCACGCCTTTCATCCCAAGAGGGGTAGGCATAGACAATCGAATGCCATTTGTTACGATCCTGACATATCTCTTTTGCTTCTTTTATATTCATCATACCTTTCATACATGCTCGGCGATTGTGTGTACTTTTAATATTTCCATCGATCAACATATTTTTTATAATATGTTCAATAAAAGTACATCTAGGTCGTCCTCTGCCAGCATTTCCTTTCACTTCAGCCATATAAACCTTTTTAGTCAATCTTTCATCCTTCATTCTTTCAACGTATCCAAACAGCGTAAACTACTTTTCTTCATTTTTGTCACAACATCATCTTTTACTCCGCATTCGTCTCTAATGACATCGTTCCGGATGCTTTCTATTCGTGAAATATTTTCTTAAATAGATTCAGTAGTTTAAGAGACACAGAGAGGTTAAAATTAAAGCCTTACAAATTATTTTTTCATAATTTTACAATGCTTAGTTTAAATTATATTTAAAAAAATATACGAAAATTTACCGTTCCCCCCTCCTCCCGTTTCTCCGAACTATTCAGTCAAATTTTTTTTTAAATAATAGGGAATATAGGGCCTTTCGTATAGTTTACAGAAAAACCTAAAATTTTGAAAAACTTTTTGAATAGAACCTAAACCTACCAAAACAAAAAAAAAATCACAAACCAAGCTCCAAAAAGCGTAAGCCCCTATATTCGTATCCATCTGGATGTAAATAAAAACTTGCCAACAAAGTCAATATTTTCCAATTTATCCGAAGTTCATTACTACGCGATCTCTGGCCTTGTTTACAATGAGTATTACATACGCGTTTCATTTAACTACCTATCTAACCTGGTTTCACTCGATCAAAGATTTGAGTTGACATAGAAAAACTGACCGTCACGAGACAAGACCCCCCTCTTGGTATAATCCCCGATGGTATTTATGAGCGGCCAGTTCCGTTGAGGTATATTTATCTGACAAACCCTCCAAGTGTGGTTTGTCGGATTATCAAGAAAAAGTTTCGCTCAACACTTTACTGTATTTCCTTATTCATTCAGATTGTATCAGAATTAAAAGAGAGAAATATTGTTTTCAATACTTATCTTACAAATATTATTAATTTACTTTCAATACTAAATATAAAATTTATGACTTTGAGGTTAATTTTGCGTAACTGAATTATCAAGTTATGATACTCAGTCGGTGTCAAAATATGATATTGGAAAACAATAAGTCAGTTGAGATTTGATGTGATCGATTACGGTTAACAATGGGGTAGAAAACTGCATTTTTATCCCGACAGAGGGCGCTTTAGGCGAGGTTCCTTCACTCTTTATCAAAACTGTCATACGCCATAGAGTACTAAGCCTATGGAGGGGCCATAGACGGGCTTCCCCTTTCGCCAATTTTTCCCCCTCTGACCAGTTAAACTGACCAGGTGCGCAGTAATAAGTAACCTTAGATTTTGTTGGTATCGTTTAGTGTCGCAAGACAGAGCTCTAAGAAAATAGTTAATTGTGATGTTTTAAATGGGAAAGACGATCTAGGACGTCAAACTTGCTGAAACATAGTGTTTCCAATCATTAATTATAATTATTATGTTTGTATTTTAACATAATCATCATATAACATAAAATCCGTTGCGACAATAAAACGACAGAAAAATACAGTGGTACAGGGGCTACTACTAGACGTTTACCTCCCCTCCCGCCAAAATTGGCAGAAAAAATTGTTTGGTGATTTAGCTCTTCCCGTCTCCAGTCTTAAATACTCAAAGTCATACGCCGTACAAATAATATAAACTTTAAAGTAATTGCGAATTTTTATTTTTTTTTTAAATATACTATGGCTAAGTGTGCTGCATATTATTGGAAAAACATAGGTGTACATTGATTTCCTATAGATCAAGTAAATAAATATAAAAAATAAAATATTTTATCTAATAACGCGCACCCTTTTTACCATTCATATGAGACTTTCGTTTCTTTAATTATTTTTTTAGTTGTAATTAATATTGTCATCATGTAATACCAGAACAAAACTCCACACAATGTAAAATAACTACAAAATTTACAGTTATCTAGGGACCGTCGCCTAGAGCGCCATCTACAATTAGCTTTGAGTTTTGTTCCCCATTTGAATGTGATTGTGCTTTTATGTCATTGGTGGCATTACAAAGGAAACAAAGTGAAAAGTTGAATGTATACAAGTGAATATAGCCTTTAAAGCGTCCTTCCAATCCTACACTTTATAGTACATAACTTTCTAATTATTTAAAAAACCATTGGTACATACATAACCGCACCCATCAATGTAATATTAAGTTTACATATTCCATTTCGAACAAAATAATTCCCAATTACATTTCCACGTAATAAAAAATAAAGGATTTTATTTTAAAACTTGTATGAAAGGGATATGGCGGACGGACGCTCTAGGCTTTTGTATTTATTTCTCTGACGAAATGAATAATATTTTGATGTATTTTAAATTCGACGAATTCGGATGGACCTTTGTCTATTTTTGAAACCTTTTAACAGATTTACAATTTGTGTTTCCGTAATTTACGCTTCAATAAACACAAAAACAAATAATTAACCGATTGTGCGAAAGAAAATATTCTTAACTAAGATGTTACTTAGAACCTCAGAAAACAGAATAAACCAGAAATCGCATACATTCTTCAAACTGATGCTAAAAATAGTACACGAAAATGGTATCAACAACAGTATTTCCCGATAAAAAGACAATATGAGAAAAATTACCAAGAACATAGAATATGTGTTATTTTTTCTATCTCTTGATAATAAGAATTTATCCGAAAATTGGTATCATTAACTTATAACCGAATTATAATAATTATATGAAAAGTATGCACAGCCTATAAAAAGCTCAATTTATGCATTTTAACTACTTAAATAATAAAAAATCCGAAAAACAACAACCGGACATAACCTTAAAAAATTTGCTGATCGACCAAAACCTTCGCCATATTTTTCAGCGTTATCTACAGGGTATGGGGCAGACGCTAACTTTGCGTTCACGAAAGACGCTAATTGAAGACAAAATAACATATCTACGCTTCGTTTTCTACAAGGAGTTTATACTTCAAGGAGTTTGTATACAATACGTATATAAACTCCTTGGTTTTTATCAGAGTGAAGGACAGTTTAGTTAGGTCACGTGGTTTTATTTCAGTCGGTCTCATACATTTAAAATTATCTATTCTAGATTCTATTCGTTTAGTTGTACATTAGAGCTGGTCGTTTTTTTGACAAACTGCTTCAAGAAACAGATTTTTGCCATATAACGAACGAACGCTTTTATGACAGAAGGAAAATCATTATTTTTTTTAAATCAGGTTTATTGCTTCGGCGATTCAACTGTACGTACGTACAATAGAGCCGTTTTTTTTGACTAACCGTTTCAAGAATCAGATTTTTGCAACCATTTACATATTGCGCTTGTGTGTGTAGTGTAGTGCCTGTGAGAAGTGTGAGAGGTTCTAGCTTCCTATTAATAAAATAATTTTTAAAATCGATTCTATAGTTTCAGAGATTACCCCTACATCAAATTTTATAAACTGTACCTCTTTATAATATTAGTATAGATTAGATACATGTACCCATAACACATGCTTTGGGGTTCCGTGTTATCATATTTAGAACCGCGACATCTTTCGTTTCGACTCGAAGGCCAAACCGACGAATCCATACAGGGCCAGCCAGGGAAGGAATGCACGGCCCGAGTGTGTCCAACATAATGACCGACCCAGCAATTTGCTCGGCATTCTAGTGTTGGACATTCTCGGGCCGTGCATTCCTTTTCATTACCGATGACAGTACTTTCTATGCAAACAATAAATGGCTAAAATAATTGTTCTAAGTTTCCTCATTCTGGTCAAAATAAAAGATGTAGCGGGGGGTCCTATGTATGCTAAAAATAAAAATTCTACCAAAAATATTTACGACGCGGTTTTGAAAAAGAAACTGGTTTGCTGTTCTTTTAATATGGACGCTGTATAGTGTATAAATACATTAGACTGATATGGTACAGACTGTCGAATAAACGGTTTTTTTGAATGAATGAATATAATATGTAGTATGTACGATTTACGCCCATGGACATGTTTATGCCTTATGAATAAAAAGCCGTTTCTTTTGGCACTGCTTTTCGAAGCAGTTTGTCGATTTATAAAATGGGTTACGTTCCGTTTCACGTAAAATACGAAACGACCCAGCTCTATTGTACATTGTCTATGCCCCCTGTGCACAAGCGTATTCTGAGGTTATAGGTACCTACATTCTTCTCGTTTTTCATATAGATAGACCTTAAATTTCAAATAAATATGCTTATAATTACTTATCTATTAGAGACAGATACACGCTATTGCGGACTTTTTTGTAGACCATTTTATTCTACATAATTCTTTCCTACATCATTTTGTTATATCTCTAACGGATTAGACAGCATACGCCATAAAAACTCGCTGGGGCTAACTTTTTCCCCGACTTGATTCACTAAAACTGTTAATGCTCAGCTCCTAAACATGATAGGTACAAGTTTAATACTCGTATACCTTCCCGATGAATCAACCTATCTAATAATAAAAACCGCAACAAAATGCGCACAGTAGTTTTTGCGTGAAAAGGTCACGGACAGAATACTTACATACAATTGTATTCTTACTTGTATATATTATTTATATTACCGACCCGCCCCGGCCTCGCCAGTGGAAAATTTCAAAACATGACATTAAAATGTATCCTAAGGAATTTTCAGGATAAAAAGTGCCTACCCTGTAATCACTTTCCGATCCTCCAGCTATCTCCCTTGATCCGTTTTGGTTAGAAGAACAATCAAACACACTTTCGCATTAATATGAACAACTGGCAAAAAGTGGACATTGTTACTGGTTTCAATAAAACAAATTGTTAAAATGCCAGGGGTACCTTCTTGATTTTTCATGCAAAAGCACGTAACCTATATAAATTATTCCAACACTCATCGAGACAAGTTCAAAGCTCTCATTGAGTTAAACTTTAAACCTCTTTAGTCGTAAACAGTTCACTAACCCGCGGATCTTGATACCTGAGTTTTTTTTCTTTCTTCGCGGGTTGTCTTACAGCTCCCAAAACCGTGTTACAGTTTCAGGGTACCCAGCGGAAGACCAAGTCTCCCTCGTTTAGCCGATGGTATTTGTGAGGCTATACCTAACGAGTGGCCAGTTCTTTTAAGGTATATTTAGATGAAAAAGCCTCTAAGTGAGGTTTGTCGGATTAAAGTTTTTTTAGACCCATTAGTACCCTACCCCTACCCGTAGTCTGCCTAGTTAATACCTAGTGATACCTGAGATCTGTACAAATATATAAAACTAGCTTTTGCCCGCGACTTCGTTCGCGTAAAATTAGGAATAATGAAGTAATTTATGTAAATACGCAGAGATTTCCCTTAATTTTATCTTTTACCCCCGTAAATTCCCCGTCAGTCAGAAATTCAAAAAAGTATAAATTCGGTACCTATAAATTAATATTTTCCCAGTCCGGTAAAAATATTTCCCCCATGCCCAATTTAACAATTTCTTAAGGGTTGTTTTAAAAAAATCTTATAGGTCAACTCCTATGTTCTCTAGCTAAGTTTCAAGTAGATTCGACCAAAACAAATTTTTTCCCCATACAAACTTCTACACCCCGTTGCACCCCTCCTTAAGTGTCGTTTTTAAAAATCCAAAAATACGTGTTTTATTATTTGTTTTTAAGAATATTTGTACCAAGTTTCAAGTTAATACACGCAGGTAATACGATTTCACTATACAAAATTTTAGACCCCGTTGCATCCCTCCTAAAGGGTCGTTTTTAAAAATACAAAAATACGTGTTTTATTATTTGTTTTGAAGAATATTTGTACCAAGTTTCAAGTTAATACACGCAGGTAATACGATTTCCCTATACAAAATTTTACACCCAGTTGCATCCCTCCTTAAGTCTCGTTTTTAAAAATCCAAAAATACGTCTTTTATTATTTGTTTTTAAGAATATTTGTACCAAGTTTCAAGTTGATACACGCAGGCAATACAATTCCCCTATGCAAACTTCTACACCCCGTTGCACCCCTCCTTAAGGGTCGTTTTTAAACATCCAAAAACACGTGTTTTATTATTTATTTTGAAGAATATTTGTACCAAGTTTCAAGTTGATACACGCAGGCAATACGATTTCCCTATACAAACTTCTACACCCCGTTTCACCCCTCCGTAAGGGTCGTGTTTAAAAATCCAAAAATACGTGTTTTATTATTTGTTTTGTAGAATATTTGTACCAAGTTTAAAGTTGATACCTACACGATTTCCCTATATAAACTTCTACACCCCGTTGCACCCCTCCTTAAGGGCCGTTTTTAAAAATCCAAAAATATGTGTTTTATTATTTGTTTTGTAGAATATTTGTACCAAGTTTCAAGTTAATACACGCAGGCAATACGATTTCCCTATACAAACTACTACACCCCGTTTCACTCCTCCGTAAGGGTCGTGTTTAAAAATCCAAAAATACGTGTTTTATTATTTGTTTTGTAGAATATTTGTACCAAGTTTCAAGGTGTTACCTACACGATTTCCCTATACAAACTTTTATACCCCGTTGCAACCCTCCTTAAGGGTCGTCTTTAAAAATCCAAAAATACGTGTTTTATTATTTGTTTTGAAGAATATTTGTACCAAGTTTCAAGTTAATACACGCAGGCAATACGATTTCCCTATACAAACTACTACACCCCGTTTCACTCCTCCGTAAGGGTCGTGTTTAAAAATCCAAAAATACGTGTTTTATTATTTGTTTTGTAGAATATTTGTACCAAGTTTCAAGGTGTTACCTACACGATTTCCCTATACAAACTTCTACACCCCGTTGCAACCCTCCTTAAGGGTCGTCTTTAAAAATCCAAAAATACGTGTTTTATTATTTGTTTTGTAGAATATTTGTACCAAGTTTCAAGGTGTTACCTACACGATTTCCCTATACAAACTTCTACACCCCGTTGCAACCCTCCTTAAGGGTCGTCTTTAAAAATCCAAAAATACGTGTTTTATTATTTGTTTTGAAGAATATTTGTACCAAGTTTCAAGTTAATACACGCAGGTAATACGATTTCCCTATACAAACTTCTACACTCCGCTACACCCCTCCTTAAGGGTTGTTTTTAAAAATCCAGAAATATGTATTTATTATTTGGTTCGAAGAATATTTTAACCAAGTTTCAAGTTGATTCACGCAGGAAATAAGATTTTACATACAAACGTATTTACCCCATTTGACCCCCTTAGGGGTTGAATATCGAAATTTCCTTCCTTATTCCTTGTCTACATAATAAAGGGAACTTCTGTGTCAGCTTCATAGGTCCAAGGGTTTAGGCTGGGCGTTGATGGTCAGTGAATCGGAACTTCTCTTTTTATATATATAGATTGCGGTTACTGTCTGTTATTTCGTTTGAGTATACGGAGTATACCAATGAATATGAAGCGGTAACACACCATTTTTCTGCCACGTTTGATTATAAATATTCTCTCCATCTTAATGCTCTATGGTTATTTTAAAAGGAATAAGTGGATTAATATAGTATTGCTACCTTACCACCGGATTCAAATTTTAAAGGATTTCCTGGATATGAAGTATCTCCAACCTATATCACTTCCGGTCCTCAAGCTCTATACAAAAATTCTCGCCGATCAGTGGCTCTGTTTTGAACCAAACAAACCCACTATCGCATTTATAACATTAGTTAGGATAGGATTATAAAAATAAATTATAAGAAATATAATGTGTCACAAAACTGTATAAAAATTGCGGAAAATTTATTAGGCATGATGACTAAAAATTATAATTAGTCCGTTAGTTAGATTATCAGAAAATATTGGACACGAAATGATGAAGATATTAGCCCGCTAAAGTTCCGCGTGACGTCACGCCTTAGTATAATTTTTAGCAAGGCGTGACGTCACCAGCCTCACTCCCAAACTTTGACGCGCTTTATCTCTGTAATTTTTTGTTTGATTGACAAAAGAAAAAATACATGTCCAATATTTTTTGATAATCTAAATGACGGACTAAATAGAATAATATTTTGTTTACCCTGTCATCTACCCTATTGTGTAGATATTATAACCAATATTTTTAAAATTAAAATATATCTTACTAATGTTTGCACATGCACACGTGCATTATATTTTTTGTCCGTCTGCATGATTGGCCAGAATAATCTGAGAAACGGCAAAATATTTTTTTAAGTAAATAATAAAAGTGAAAAAGTCGTTCTGTCTAATGTATTCCTTCATCTTAAGGGTCCTATATTGGGAATTTTTCTGGGATAAACTATTCCTAATTTCTCAGTAAATAATCAACCTGTGTCACTGTAATTTAGCATATAGTTACTTATTGAATATATCTAAGTGAAATAGCTCTTATTTTTTCAATGAGTTTTATTGAATAGGAAATATGGGTAGTTTAACTTTGCCCCTGCTGTCTCTTTCATAATCTATCACAAAACTCTGGATTTTTTGAAAAGCGCTGTTATACCATTACCCTTCAATTATATATGTCGAATTTTTTGGTAGCTTATTGAAAATTTAAAATAATAATTATTTTATTATTTTTTCCAAATTAAAAAATCATAAAATATTTTTTTTTTGAATTTTCAATAAGCTACAAAAACAAAACGATATATATAATTAAAGAATAATGGTATAAGAGCGCTTTAAAAAAAATTTAGAGTTTTGTGATAGATTATGAAAGAGACAGAAGGGGCAGAATAATCCTTTATTCTACCACCCATATTTCCTATTAAATAAAACCAATTGAAAAAATAACGACTATTTCACTTAGATATATTGAATAAGTAACTATATGCTAAATTACAGTGAAACAGGTGGAGTATTTACAGAGAAATCGGGAATAGTAATATCTCCATACAAATTCCCAGTATAGGACCCTTAAGTAACTTAGTCCTAATATGAGTATATAAAAATGGATATACACAACTATCCAACGACTGTAAGTAAAAGGGAATTAATTGTATTTTTAACCGATTTAAATAACGAAAACCTCACATTAAAGTTAAAATAAGTAAGATTTAGAAGGAAAAGTGTTGTAAACTCAATTGGTATGATTGGAACTCCGGTAACTCGATTGATACTCGAGCGGAATTTCCAATTTATTTTGTTGAAAATTTTCAAGTTACTACGAATTTCACCCTTTCTAAATATATAGACTAACTTTACCGCATTTCAATATATTTTCTGATGGTTACGACAAAATAGTGACAATTTTTACCCACGACGGAACAGAGATACGTTTTGGTAGCCATGTTTGTGTGTTTGTATGTCTGTTACCATTTTTCTCCAAAAAAGCTGGACCGATTTTGATGCAGTTTTTTACATTACACTCATTAGGTATAGCCTCACAAATACAATCGGCTAAAAGAAGGAGACTTGATCTTCCACTGGGTACCCTGGGACCGGTAACACGGTTCCGTGAAGAAATAAAAAACTCTATATAAATAAAAATTAAATGCTGTTCTTTGGTAAGCTCATAACTTGAGAACGGATTGATCGATTTGGTTATATTTTTAAATGTTCGTAATAGTATGAGAAAAATTGGAAAAGTTGCCCGGGAAATTTGAAATCCTGAAAAAACTGATTTTTTTTGTGATTTTTGTATGAACTCAAAACTATAAAACTATGAAAGTTAATAGTTATATAATAAACAAGAACCATATTCTTAGTACTAACTTTTTTTCAAAAGAAAATACCTCTAACCTACTTTTTTTGAAAGAAATGCGTATCTAATATTCCTTTTCGGAATTCTAAATTAGCGAAATAAACATATCGCCTGTGATAAAGCACAAACAAAATAAATTGAGCTAAAGTTAAATAAGCGACGTCATACTAATCGAGGGTTTAAATACTGTTGATTTAATTTGACTAGACAAAGTGTGCAACACTGACGACCGCAATAGGATTAACATGGGTTAACTCTTGACATAATTGTTTACAAAACAATAACACAGACTGCAGAGCACAATATTTGTCGACTATTAAACTAGCGGTACAAAATGCGTTTACAACAATTTGAATACCTACATAAATACGCTTATAACTACTTATCTATTAGAGATAGATATATGCTACCGAGGACTTTTTTGTAGATCATTTTATTCTACACAATTATTTCCTACATCATTATGTTATATCTCTGACGGATTAGACAGCATATGCCATGAAAACTCGCTGAGCCTAACTTTTTCCCGACTTGATTCATTTATCAATGCTCAGCTCTAAAACTAAACTTTTCTATTCTATTTTTTTTCAAAATGGCTCCATCAGGGTTTTGATGATTCCGCCAATGTCAAGTATTATAGACGTCACAGTAACAATAAGCCGATTAATCGGTAGGTAGAATGCTCCCGCCGGCCGCAATATGTCCTATTAATCACTGACTAATCACAACTATTACAGCGCGGGCGGGATTAAACTGGATTCCCCAACACGTCTCCGCGGCGCGTGTGCTATCCACCAAGGCGTGTCGTGGAATCTAAAACTAAACTTAAACCTTCCCGGTCAATCAACCTGTCAAATAGTGAAAACCGCAAAAAAAAATATATGCATTTAGTTGTTTTTGCGTGAGGCGGGCACAGACAGACAGACAGACAGACAGACGCGGCCCATTCCAGTCTAGATTTGCCCGTGGAGCCCACTTTCATCCTCTTATATTATGTGTATGGTAGATACTTATTTGTGAATATACCGTTCGGTCCGTTTTCCGTCTACCCACTCCTGTACTACCGAGATTCGTGTCGCGTCGAGAAGTTGTCCGCGACGTTAAAACAAATATAAATTGACTAAATATATTATCCTAGTGTGTGATCTAGCGTGCAATAAAGGCTCCACGGCGGCAGACAATATACACATATAGATTGCCAGCTGGCTGATTCGAGAAGAATCATACAAAAAATCCACAGAAAAAGGTTTTTCAGTTGTTTCAAATTTTTCCAATTTTCCGTAAGATTTTTTAGCTATTGTGCAAAAACACTGTCTTTTTCCTTTTTTTTTAATTTATTAAAATCTCCTATAAAATCCGTTGCTCTATTTTAACATAAAAGAAAGATATATATTTTCATACTCGTTAGGTATAGCTTCACAAATATCATCGGCTAAAAGCCGGGTACGCTTACCGATAACACGGTTTCCGGAGTTGTAAGGCAACCCGTAAGAAAAAATAAAACTAGTTAGGTTATTAGTTACGGTCTCAGGGTACCCAGCGGAAGACCAAGTCTCCCTATTTTAGCCGATGGTATTTGTGTGGCTATACGCGGTCAGTTTTGTTGAGGTATATTTAGATGGAAAAGCCTCTAGGCGTGGTTTGTCAGATTATGTAACTACATAATAGAACCGTGCTCCGCCTAGTTATTACCAGACGTCTTAACCACTCGCATGACGCATCTTTCTTCTTCTTTTATATCTGCATTTATTTATATAAATAAGCTTTTCGGAAGTACGGATTTAAGTGTCCTTCAAAGCTCTAGAAATCGATTAAAGCACTTGATTAGAACTTCGTCTTTTCTTGTTCAAGTGAGGATTGAACTTGGAACCTTTTTATTATTCGTTTAGGATCTTTATTTATTAATCTTTCATTAATTTACATATAATAGAAAATTGATTTTCAAATGTAAGTAGGTATTCATTTAGGGCGACAACCTTTTTCTAATCTATATAATAAATCTGATCATCTTTTTCCTTTTTTTTTTCTTTACGGGTTGCCTTTCAGCTCCCGAAACCGTGTACGGTCCCTAAGTGTCCAGCGGAAGACCAAGTCTTTCTCTTTTAGCCAATATTTGTAAGGCCTAACGAGTGGCCAGTTCTTATGCTAGATGGAAAAGATGCCTAGTTAATAACAGACGTCTTAACCACTCGGCCACTAACGCACTGATGATCTGTGTGTATAAAAATTACACTTATGGTAAGATTTTGGTGTCTGTCTGTCTGTATGTCATGATCGTTTTCGCCATATATTGCAATTTGCAATACTATTGTTTTTATATTAAGAAAAGTTTGCCCATAATAATTTTCTTTGAAATTATTTACTTAGTAATTCCAGATTTATTCTTAGATTTTTAGTAGTTTTTTTTTAATTAATACCTCGTAAACAAAACTTAATATCAAAAAATTGTTAATGAAACCTCGTAATAACTTCAAAGGACCTTTTTAATGACATCCCACTCAATGGGTTGGCATTTAAAATTTCCCGTACAAGCTAAAATTAAAACATGTAATTTTTTATTATGTCAAAATTGAGATCTCTATCACAAGTATATTTTTTTTTTCTAAATTATATAAAATTCCCGTGTCACAAGTTAGTTGCCATACTCCTCCGAAACGGCTTGACCGATTTTTATGATTTTTTTTGTGTAAATTCGTTAGAGCCCACGATCGGTCGTATTCTATTTTTTATACCCCTAAGTGATAAGGCTAGGGGTAGGAGTAGTGCAGGCAAGCTAACGTTTGGGCAGGACGTCTGACGGATCCGCTAGTATATACAGGGTGGACTAACGGAATGTTGGTAATAGAGGGGGTCATTACCTATAGTAAACACTAAACTTTATTGTCCTAGGTCTAGTAGTTTTAATGTTATGATTTTTTTAAATATTTCGTTGAAATTCTCATAGTATGTACACAAACATGTAAATCTTATTTAAAAATATTTTATATTTTCTAAATTTTTTTATTTAAGGGGGTTAAGAAAACATATCTCTTGCTAACTAAAACGTTATTCATGCGTAATTATTGGCAACATAAAAATTAAAAGCTAAAACTTATGCACATTTTAAATTACAAAATTAGAAATGCGAATTTTGAACGAAGCTGATGTACAAAAATTGTATGATAGCCTTGTGGAACTTTATTTTAAAAACATCTACAGTTCACACCGATTCCAAAATGGTATTATTATGTGGTTTAATGTAATAAGAAAACATTTTTTTAATCATTTATCAATATCAGTGAGTATTTTCTCGACGAAAATTACAATAATAATTACAATAAATAATCCAATGGATTGAGATCAGGCAAGCGTAGTGGCCATACAAGTACCTCCACGTCGATTTGGGTAAGTGCAATATAGTGGGCAGTAGCATCATCGTGCTGTAACCACATTCTCTCGCCTACTTCTTGTGGTACATCTACTAATAAATCTTCATCACTGGGCCATAGTCAATCCCCGAATAGTAAGGGAAGAAGTTCAGCACCAGTTCCCCATTTGAACTCTCACTGAGGCTTAATGGTGCTCGTTATCTACAATTTCTGAGAAATGACCTTAATCATCTATAATACTTGACATTGGCGGAATGATCAAAACCCTGATGGAGTCATAACACAAAAAATAGAATAGAATAGTTTTTTATAAACTATTAATTATTCTATATTGACTCAATAAACAATCTATTAGTTTTGTGGAATCCTCGGTACACGGTTGTAATTGACCGATTTTTTATTACAAAACCGGTTTTAGACAAAGATGTAAATAATGTAATGGCTCACAAACTCCTTTTCGTACGAAAACCTACTGTTGATCTTACTCGACGATGTTTGCGTTCGATGAAAAATTTTGCTCTGAAATCTAGTTTAAGTACTAAACAAGTATTTGATATGGAACTTTCAATAAAGAAACATAATACGAGGGCGGCACTGAAAATTTCGGGAATCAAGGAACAACATTATTAGTGGAAAAGTTATTTATTGTTTTTCGAAGTATTCTCCTTGAAACTTGACACATTTTTCCATTCGATGGAACCAATTATTAAAGCATTCATTCCATTCTGAAGTTGGGGTATTCAAAATGGCGTCTACAGCTTCTTCAGGTGACGAAAATCGTTGACCACGCAATTTGTTCTTAATTTAGAGGAAAGTATAAAAATCATTCGGGCTTAGGTCAGGGCTGTACGGCGGATGGTCTAATAATTCAATGTTTTCTTGCTCCAAATACTCTTTTGTTCTGTGGACGGTATGAGAACTCGCATTGTCGTGATGGAGGATGATGCGGCGGTTGCAGGCCCTTACGTTTTTTTAACAATTTGGCTAAGCATCCTTTAGCCATTCAATTGAGTGGCTGATTTAACCATTTGGCGGCGACATATATACAGATACTCCCCTTGGAATAATGTGGCCTAATGCATAATTTATGTTTGAGTAAACAATATACTAAATAAAAACAATAACAAAAGAGATAAATATAGAGAAAATGGATAACAAAATAAAAAACAAATATCGATGGAAAAATATAAGTAAAAGTATAAATATAAATAATACAGGCAGAGTTTCATGAAGTATATGTATATCTATTGTATTGATGACCATAATATAGCCACAATTTTAAAATGACAACCTCTGGAGAAGGTCTTCATCTGCAAAGGGTTCTTACCATATTTTTGTAAATACTAGAAAACTATTGTATATTTTATTGTGTGTAAGAAATAAAAGGCTTTTTTATTTTTAAATTAGCGGACTGGCTTGCCTACCCCTACCACTACCACTAACTTTGGATATTGATCATACAAAAATACTAAAATCGCTATTAAAAAATGGCGGGTGTGGGTAGGAGGGTAAAAATAGTTTTCAGACGTACCGAATATACACAAAAAAATCATGAAAATCGGTCAAGCCGTTTCGGAGGAGTTTCGTTACAAACACTGTGACACGAGAATTTTATATACATATATAGATAAGGTTAGATATCTTCAAAAGCAAGAGATTTGTTTTAAATTCTATTCTTTCACTATACCAGATGACCGATTAGAAATCTTAAATTTGCCGTTTTTTTCAGAAACGTGCCCGCCGCTTCAAGAACCAGATCCTGTGCGACTTACACTTTGCGGACGTCGCGCTCATGGAGTGCAGCGACTTCATGCAGCAACTAAGGAGCTTCAAACCGCAGTCTTTGGGGTGTGCTGTTGCTAGGAGAAAGTCTTCAACCACTCTCATATTCCCGCTACCTCCACAAGCTTGCTCAGGTAACTTAAATACCCCTAAATTGATTTATTTATTTTTTATTGTCAAGTTGCGAGTAAAGGTGACCACTCATTCGTCCAATGACGCGCGTCGTCATACGTTCTACCGAAATCGACCACAGACTCGTCCAATTCTTGTAACGAACGGTCCGCCATCCGTTTTCAAATCGTTGTATTTGTGGTCGATTTCGATGGCCGGAACGATCTGTCACACACACACATCCACCGCAGATAGTTTGACAATGTGTTTAATCGAATCTTGTGTGTTTGTGTGACTGAGTGAATTGCATGTGATTAGATTTCCAGATCGTATGATTTACATCGCTAATGTGTGGCCTGTGTTCAATCTGGATCATACGGTTGGCCGGACCGAAAAAAATCGGTGAGATTCCGGACCAGTGCGTGGGCTACTTAAGAGTGCTGAGGGTCTGTAACCCTCTGGAATCATAAGAAATTGATGATCGGTATAATATAGAAACACTTTGTTATACATTTTCGTCGCATTTTACGAGATTACTCCCACCAAATTAATGCCACGATACTGACAGCTAAGATGTTACACACAGCATCATAACCTCAAAGAGGCATAACCTCAAAAAATCAACTGATCGATCAAAACCTTCGCCATTTTTTTGCGTTATGGGCAGACGCTCAGCGTGTAAATCACCGAACATTTTTTTTCTGCCACTTTTGGCGGGGGGGGGGGTGTACTAGCTAGCTTAGTACTAGCCCCTGTACCACTGTATTTTTCTGTCGTTTTATTGTCGCAACGGATTTTACGTTATATGATGATTATGTTAAAATACAAACATAATAATTATAATTAATGATTGGAAACACTATGTTCCCGCAAGTTTGACGTCCTAGATCGCCTTTCCCATTTAAAACATCACAATTAACTATTTTCCTAGGTCTCTGTCTCGCGACACAAAACGATACCAACTAAATCTAAGGTAACTTATTACTGCGCACCTGGTCAGTATAACTGGTTAAAGGGCAAAAAATTGGCGAAAGGGGGAGCCCGTCTATGGCCCCTACATAGGCTTAGTACTCTATGGCAGACGCTAACTGTAGACAACATGACATAATTCGTTTTCTCCAAGGAGTTTGTATACAATAAGTATATAAACTTCTTGGTTTCGTCAGAGTGAAGGACAGTTCGGTCACGTGGTTGTCATTTAGTCGGTAGCTGTTCTACATTTCACTTCAAGCCTTAGTGAACTTTAAATGCGATTCAAAACACGTTCAGTTCCATAAACAAAACAATTTAACGATTCAGCTTGTTCTGTTCAAATCTGTTTAGCCATTTGAAGATCATCAGCTCTTTTCTAGTCGTTGAAGGGATATGACCAACTTACTAATCTGACCGATTCGAAATTTAGTATCCTGTGACTTTAATGATATTACAAGAACATGGTAACCAGCCAGATACAGATACCCAACTCCTCACCAACTTTTTTTAATTCAAGAATGTCTACGGGCGAAACCTAGTAGCTATACTAATTAACAAGTAGCTATAATTTAACCTTACTTTAACAGCAAGTGGTAAGACCCCTGTTCTGAAGTTACAACTACTTTAAATTCAGAGACATTGATTACAACATACCATACAATTATTTGTGGTTGTCTCATGTACCCACTGATTGCCTTTGTTAGGGGAATTAGGTAATTACTTAGAACTAGGTGTTGCCCACGACTGTGTCTGTATTATTACCCCATGTATATTTATGTAGCAGCCGAATTGTTACAGCTTCCGAAACCGTGTTACGGTTTCAGGGTACCCAGCGGTAGACCGAGTCTCCCTCGTTTAGCCGATGGCTATTTGTGAGGCTAAACCGAGAGGCCAGTTCTGTTGATGTATTTTTAGATGGAAAAGTCTCTAAGTGTGGTTTGTCGGATTATGTAGACATAAATTTTTAATGTACTAATACATTATTATAATTTAAACTATAACGAGCTCTCTTTGACATGATTCACTATTCGTTTTACGCTATACGTCCGTAATTGGGTCATCAAACTGTAATGTACCAAGTTTCAACTTTATTCGTCCAGTAGATTAGGAGAAAATAAGCTGTGATAGACGGACAGAGAGATACAAGAGTGATCCTTAAAGGTTTACGTGTTTTCATCGGAGTGTACGGATCCCTAAAAAACCCATTGCACAACCGATTCTCTATTTAAAGGCAGGGATCAACCTCGATAAAAAATACTATTTGAACTCCGGTGGGCGGATGCTTATATAGGACGATATAAGGTTGAATATTGCTTGGCATATTTTACGTGGTCATGCAGCTACACTTGAAATTTCACTTATTTTGTAGCTTTTTCTTAAAATTTTAAAGAAAAACAATTAAACAGTGAAAGTAATCAGTCTTAATAGATTATTCAAGCTAAAAAATATATAGTTGTCGCACAAAAAATTTGTGAATTTACGCACAAAAGTTTTTTTATAGAGGTATTTTGCATTTTTTTTTAATAGACCAAAACACTTATGAAAAATCTATGCCGTTAAAGTTTTATGTAGTATTATTTGCTATCCACTATATTTTTTTGAGATTGAGATTGATTCCTGACACTTCAAAGTAAGCGTTCAAAAATGCCACTTCTAGTTTGCACCCTGCCTTAACATTTCAAAAATATAGACTAAGGAAATCGGGGCGGAAAGCCTTGTATGATGTTTTTAGGTTAGTCATGTGCCGGATGGGCGCGACGTGTGTTACCCTATTTCATTCGATATTGTATGACATAAACTACTATTGTACTCGTTTGGGGTAAAATACCTATGAATTTGATAGGCTAGAGTTATTTTGGTAAAGTTGATGATATTTATTATCTATCGCTAGGGTACAAACAATTTGAATACATACATAAATACGCTTATTATCTAGAGATAGATTAATATATGCTACCGAGGACTTTTTTGTAGATCATTTTATTCTAAACAATTTTTTTCTACATCATTTTGTTATATCTCTGACGGATTAGACAGCATACGTCATGAAAACGCACTGGAGCTTACTTTTTCCCCCTCAGATCCTAAACATGGACCATGTTTAATACTCGAAAACCTTCCTCTTGAATCAACCTATCTAATTGTGGAAACCACAACAAAATCGGTGAGGCCCGTGTTCAATTCCAATTCAATTCGTGCCAAAAATGCTAAGCACCAATTTTCTTCAAGATTATGACGTATGTAATTTAATCGACTCCTCGTAGAAATAACACCTAGGTTTTGTTCAATATAGACAACTGTCGTCAAGTGGACATTGTTACCGGTGTGTCTGGCCACACTGCAAGGTATAAAACTTTCACTATTTTTTTAAAGGAAATCTTCGAAGCAATTTTTTTTAGGACACTAGATTCTAAAACGACGATAATTCCTCAATAATGTTAACAATATTTAAAATAATGGCAAACTATTCTAATACGATTTCAAATAAATAAATTCATGAGGTGTACCTAAAAGCGCCTCCTATTTATTTTTCTCATAGAGGGAAATGAACAGTAGAGTGTGTCACTCGGCCGCAACATTATTTTTTCCCTGGGCGGCGTACTTTATCCCATACAAATTATAGCTTCACAACTTCTTAAATTACGCGATAACTATATTTATATATTTAGCAACATATTTGATGAAAAAATATGAAAATCAGTTACACCTAAGTTTTATGAAGCCCTGAAAGTCATCAATTTCCCGCGTATTCTCAACCGATTTTGAGCCTCGAGTTCTCTTAATATATTTTCTAATGTACCAATTTCTCGTATTTATCCTATAGATAATTTTACATACTTTATGAAAACATTAACTACAACTTGCTATTTCTAATAGTTTTTGTATAAAACTGGAAGAGCATAAGTCAATTTTGTGTATTTTTGTAAGACCGACTTTTTGTGAAATCGTTCTTTCTCATGTTTCTGGTACGTGAATCTTGGCCTATCTTATATTATTATCTTTGGTTTATTTATCGATTCTTTTTGCAGTAGCGTCTTTGCCGTAAAAATATTATTTTGCTTCCTGATACAATCTAATATCGAACTAGATAATTGTAGACCACAAGGCCTAGAGTTTCAATACAAAACTTATACATTTAAACATTTATAAACTATTCCGTGGGACCCATTTCACTCCATTACAGACAGGAAAGGGGTGTTTGCGAAACTTTTTACCTTACCACAAACTCTGATCTGTCCATTTTTGACAAGAGGAAATTGAGTTCCTTTACATTTTGATTTCACGGTTTGTAACTTGAGGGGAACAGTCGGCGTCTAATAGTTGACTCTTATTTTCACTTTGAAATAGGGTTGACACTTGTATTGATACTAACTTTAGTATATGACTTTACCTGTTTGGAAAGAGAAAAAAACGTATGCCGTGTCGAAAACGGTCTGCCGTCATGCCTCCTCTCCCGTCCCGTGACGGCTACCTTTTTTCACATCAAACAAAAAGTGAATCTTACAGCGAGCCGATTATTTGTAATACATTAATGTAATCGACGTAGTTTTATATTAAAAAAATATAACTTTTTAGCTCGATATATTGCAATAGAAATTAAAAGTTGTGCCATAGTCATAGAGTAAGTAGCAATCACTATGTATTTAATAAGAGTCGGGACTGCCATACAATAAAATGAAACAAACTTAGGGCTGAAAGGTACTGCCAACCTAACAACATCGTACTGTAGTATGGTATAGAAATATTTGCTATCTCTGTTATCTGTATATGGCGTGAAAGAGATGGCGATACGACGCCATTAGTATTGGCTTATTTTTCCTAGCCCTAATTTTTTGTTCTAAGTTGCGCCAGCCTGAGTTGTGCTATCTCGTCGGTTTTCTTACAACAACAAAAAACAAAGACAAAATATCATGTCAAAACATTAAAAAGAAAACTAAATATAACTTATACATATAGGTACTTACAAACTATTTTTGATAACATAACTATACCTCTTTTTTTATTTCATATTCTTTACTTCCGGTTACGTATTTCCGTCCCATTTCGTGAATATACTACCTATCTACAAATTTAAGCCACATAGCGAGGGCTAAGGTCTTAAACATAAATAATCCTTCGTGTAATAATAAAATATTATTATTACGGATTTTGTAACGGTTTGGCTGATTTACCGGGATGGTTTCCGAATATTAAACATGGACCTATCATGTTTAGGAGCTAAGCATTAACAGTATAAGTGAATCAAGTCGGGGAAGAAGTTAGCCCCAGCGAGTTTTCATTGCCTATCCTATCTAATCCATCAGAGATATAACAAAATGATGTAGCAAAGAATTGTGTATAATAAACTGATCTACAAAAAAGTCCGCGGTAGCATATATCGATCTCTAATAAATAAGTAGTTATAAGCGTATTTATGTAGATATTTTAACGATCACGTCATTCAAGACAACGACGGCGCTTTGTCCGTTCTTGCTGCAGAAGCGAGAAGGGCATAATGTACCGCTTCTCGGACTAAATGACGTGACGCACATTACGAATAAATAATTTATTAAAAAACGATTACATGCAGGGAAACATGAAATTACCTACAGATTCGTATAAAATTTAAACGTAAATCCCTTCAGAGTATGGTCGTATGACTAAAAAAGTGTTTTTGAAGAGGTGATTTCAAAAATTTAAGTTATCGAGAAAATTTTCACCAATCATGTTTTCATCCTACACAATACTAGATGAAATCCTCTAGTTTTCGATGCCCAAATTGTATGTTCATAGCATTCGTAAAATTCGAGAATTTCAGTTCAGAAATCAAACGAAATTATTCGTTCCTCCCCTTAAAAAAATATCTGAAATACAAGTTGGTAACCCTATAATCGAGCGTGCCAGAGCAGGAATTTAATATGATGTAAGGATAAGGGGATATATTCAGAAACGTATCAATTTCTAGGTATTATATGTTTTTCGTAATAATTTTAGTATATGGTCTTATGATTGGCGCGAACATTTTCTATCCACCTACAGGAATATTTTTGTTTTATCTTCATACTAGCGACCTTAACAACAATTTGAATACTTATATAAATACGCTTATAAGTACTTATCTATTAGATATAGATATATATGCTACCGCGGACCTTTTTTGTAGATCATTTTATTCTACACAATTCTTTCCTACATAATTTTGTTATATCCCTGACGGATTAGACAGCATACGACATGAAACTCGCTAGGGCTAACTTTTTTCCGACTTGATTTACTAATCTGCTGTTGAATCAACGTATCTACCTATCATCACGCCTTTTATCTCAAGAGGGGTAGGTAGAGACAATCGAATGCTATTTGTTACGATCCTGACATACCTCTTTCGCTTCTTTTATATTCATCATACCTTTTATACATGCTCGGCGATTATGTGTACTTTTAATATTTCGATCGATCAATACATTTTTATATGTTCAATAAAAGTATACCTGGTTAGTCCTCTGCCAGCATTTCCTTACACTTTTGCCATAAACCTTTTTGGTCAATCTTTCATCCTTCAATCTTTCACTCCACATTCTACTTCAAATCACACATTCTACGTAAAGACCGCATTTCTGCTGCATTTATCTTACTTTCATGCTTCTTATACCATACCCAAGTCTCGCTTCCATAAGTACCTAAGTGATGGAACTAAAACTCTCTCATTTAAAAAAAATCATTTCGATTCGACAAGCAAATCAATTAGTCGTCAATTTGAATACTTTTTCCTTTTGATTCCGTTAAACGAACCCACACAAAATAAGTTATTGAATGAACGTTATAACCTGCACTGGACAGCTTTGGACATATCTCTGTCAACAATGTAAAAATAAACCATACATTATCATCCTGTCATATTCAGTATACCAATCCATAATATATTTTGTATATAGCTTAGTAGGTATTTTTCCGATGAGGAATCCGATTTTGATATTTATCTATAATCACGCCTTTTATCTCATGACATACTTCTTTCGCATCTTTTTAACCGACTTAAAAAAAGAAGGAGGTTCTCAATTCGTCGGAATCTTTATATTTTTATTTCATGTATGATCCCCGATTACTTAAAGACCGATTTGGAATATTTTTTTTTGTTAGAAAGGGTATTCCAGGTGGTCCCATAGTCACCAGCTGTCTATTTTGAGCGCAATGTTAATTGTCCGTAACCGTTAAACAGCAAACGAAGATAATAAAAATCAGATTTTTTCGTAGGATTCAATGTAATATTTTTAAACAACTGACATTAGGGGGTCTTATAGAAAATGGCGGCCAAAGTTGGTGAAAAACACTTTATTTCGTTTTAGACCATATCCGAAATAAATAGTTCCACGAGTTTTGTACGAAACTTTTTTTAATACAAAGCCTATTTTTTAAACGACCCCCTAATGTCAGTTGTTTTAAAAATATTGCATTGAATTCTACAGTAAATTTCTGATTTTTTACTATTATATTCGGTTTTGGTCGAAAAAATTTAGACAGACTGGTTTATTATATCGCAGAAACGAAAGGAAATACCTATATTTATAGTCAAACTTTCATTCTTCATTGTTTCAGTGTGTCCTTATAAAATATATCCTATGAATAAAAATAAAATGCTGTTCGTTGGTAAGCGCATTACTTGAAAACGGCTGGACCGATTTGACTTACTGCCCGAAAAAATTGGAAAATTCGGGATAAACTTGGTTTTTTCTAAGTGATTCCTAACTTTTTTAAATGAACGCTCATTTGGAAGTAGCTTTATGACAGTGCTTTTGAGTTAACTTTTTAAAAACAAACAAACTCACCTTTTTTCAAATTAGGTCAAGTTAGGTCAGGGATAAATTCTATTGTTAGAGGTTTAGTGGAATACAAATGGTATTACAAATAGATCCATATTTTCACCGCCCACTTCAGTATTTTATTGGGACACCAAAATTGATACATGTACTTACAAATAATGACTTTTACATACAATATTTTTCCCACAACTTCGCCCGCATAATGTAAAGGATTCAATTATGTACCAGAATGTACGAAAATTTTAAATTCGCATATCATCAAAATTAGCGACCCGGTTGCGATCTGATTTACGTGATACGAAACAAACATGTAATAGGAATGTTGGCAAAAGAAAATAAATACAAAATAATATTTTTTTAACACACTTGCTCGTAACGTGAGTCTTATTACCTCACTTTTAGACCCATAATCCCATATATACAACACGCGTGCTCTTTACTTTACATATATTACAGCACAAGAGTTATAATATAACCCAATGAAGTTAAATTCGTACAAGATTGCAAATTGTATGTGTGTCCACAAAGCATTATTAAATTAACCGCATAATACAGTTTTTATTTTTTAACCACGGCTTTTTGGCGAAGCTACAGGTGCCTTATCTAGCGCGACGCGGGAAAAAACAAAACATTTGAAAATTGTAATTTCATTAACTGTTTTAATAATTAAATGTTAAAACCACATGAAGTTTGTTTTTTTCCTCGCAAATGTGTTGAAAAACGTCGTATGAAACGCGTGTGCATTGCTCATTACATACTCAGCTTTCTTATAGCGCTCGCCTAATGGCTCGCGCTGATAATACCGCCTCGTACGTAATGACCAACATATCACACTTGTATCACAATGTACTATTATATATAATCACTGAAAATAATCTTTAAATATTAATACTGTATCAGAGTTAACGCCATTTTAAATATCGTTTTTCCCTTTAATAACGAAAAATAAACAAACAAAACAAGACTAAATGTTTCTTTTAAAATTAGACTCATGTGTTTATATTGTTTGTGAAAAATATTAAATACATACTTCCTGTCACGTGACCGCAAACGGGAAATGACGTCACGTTCATGTAAATAAAGTAAGTTGTCAGTTTGAATTTGATTTGTTATTTCAAATAAATAACCAGAGACAACTTACAACTAAAAGTAAAATTAATATAGGTAGGTACATAATACTGTTTTAGTTCCATCACTTGGCAACACTTGGGGGGAGGGGGAGGTAAACGTCTAGTACTAGCCCCTGTACCACTGTATTTTTCTGTCGTTTTATTGTCGCAACGGATTTTACGTTATATGATGATTATGTTAAAATACAAACATATTTTGTCTTAGCGGCGATCCGTCCTCTACTTTTTTACGTCCATGTGGAGTTGCCGTATTTTACGATTTTCAAGGTAAATATTGAACACGAAACACAGAGTACGTGAGGAAATGAGAGCTTTAGAGTTTAAAAGAGATTCTCTTGTACGAATCCATTAGCAGCCAGATTAAATAGATACTAAGTAAGCCTCCGGGTACAGCTTTAGAGTTTTTTTTATTTATTTGGGATTTTCTATATCCTGTTGGGCTTTAACGTGGAGGATTAAGGTTCGATTCTTTAATGGACCATAGCTTTTATTTTTATCCAAAGAAAACCAGCCAAAGGAGAAGCGTCGTAGAGATATTTTGGCATTTGAACCACACTAATCTAGAGTTTTAATTAAAACCTACAAAATGGCCTATATTTTTTGCCGTATTCTAAAATTTTTCACTTTGCACGGGTATCATCATCATCATTATCAACCTTTTTAAGATCCACTGCTGGATCATTGGTCTCCCTCTAGCGCATTTTAGTGGTACTCATTGAGAGGAATTGCCATAGTCGCTTTACGTGCCCTCCGAAGCACATATTCTTAAAGAAAATTAGTGCTTAGCATTTTGGCAGCGAGTAGGATTCGAACCCAGGACCTCCGGTTTCAAGTCCACCGTCCTACCAATTAGGCTATCGACTACGCACGGGTATAAAGTTTCCAGGGGTAATGAGAAATTTTCCCGGGATAAAAAGCATTGGCTTGTAGTAGTCTCCTGACTTCCAGCAATTTCTGTGCAAGAAATCACGTAGATTCGTTGCTCTGTTCTGACGTGAAAGAGGTCAAACGAACACACTTTACCATTTATAATATTTGTTAGGATAATGGACCTTTAAAAGTTACAAAGGATTACAGTAGAAGAGATTTAAAATTTCCAACAACTGAAATAATGTTTGAATAACGTGCGTGCTTTATCTGGGAACAGGTTTAATTAATATTTTGAAACGGAAAGCATTTCTATCTGTTAACAGATTTGTGCTGATTTTTTAACCGACTTCCAAAAAAAAGAAGGAGAAGGTTTTCAATTTGGACCGTATTTTTTTTATGTATCTATGTATGTACATCGATTACTCCGTCAGTTCTAAACCGATTTTGATGATTACTTTTTTAATCGACAGATAATTCTTCCAGATTGGTCCCATTTTTTTATTATACAAATCGGTTTATTCGTTTTTCAGAAAATTTTAAAAACCTGAGTTTAAAAGTCAACTTTTCTTAATATCTCGATGAAATATGTACCGATTTTGACGACTTATTTTTTTAATGATATAATAATTATTCGACGTTATCTCACAGACATATGACGAAAATCGGATCAGTAGTTTTTCATAAATTCAGTAATTTGCCTCTGTTTACGGCTGAAAGTTATATCAAAGAAAAGCCTTAGCAACGGTTGCTATTGACACGAAGTTATCAATTTTAGTATCGACGGTGGTCTAGCGGTGAAACTGAGGGTGAAACGTATACCCTATCAGCGCTGGATGCACATGGTTCAAATCCCATCCACAGCGATCCTCAATTTTTTTTAGTTGCGTTATTATTTGTTTCTCAGGGCAGCAAAATTACTTAAAAGGGAGAAATAAACCTTTTAAAAAAATAATAAATTTTCAAATTCTACAACGAAATATTAATTATTTCTTACTTTTCAGTGCAAATATTTGAAGTCGGTACAATTTTATTTTTAAAGTTAATTTATCTTTGAAGTTGTTTAAAAAACCATTATAGCGTGAAAAATATAATATTGCACAAAAATTTCTTAAAAAATACTAGAATACTCCGCACCGTTAGTTCAACTGATATCCAACAGATGGCGTCTTTCATAAAATAAATAATTAAATAATGTATCTAATTTTAAAAAACGTTAAACATTAACCGACAAAAAACACCTTTGAGAAACAGACTTGTTTTTCTTTTTTTTTTCACGAGTTGCCTTACAGCTCCCGAAACCGTGTTACGGTTCCAGGGTACCCTGCGAGAGACAAATTCTCACTCGTTTAGCCGATGTTATTTGTGAGGCTATACCTAACGAGTGGCTAGTTCTGTTTAGGTAAATTTAGATGGAAAAGCCTCTAAGTGTGGTTGTTGGATTATGTAAGTTATTAATTAAAAAATCGAACCCTGGCCTGCCTAGTTTAATACCAGACGTCTTAACCACTATTTAATATGGACAACTGTCAAAATATGGTATTTGTTACCCGTATCTGTCACGCAATCAACTCTTTTTATGGTAAAGTTAAAAAAAAAATTTAAAGTAGGAACATACTAAAATCCTATAATCAGGGTTTATATGGAAATGATTTTGATCCCTTCAAAATTGTTTAAATCCTATTTACACAAGAGAACAATTTTGATACAAAATTCCCAATCAATTTCAGGAATTTATCGTATAAATTTTCGTTGAAAATACCTAAGCGTTATAAATTTTGCAAACGCTAGATAGATATAAATTTTAATGCCAAGTCAAAACTGCTTACAAATTGTGATCCCCTAAATAATTGAGTTATTAAACTATGTATTAAGTGTATAACAACAAAAAAGGTGTGGCGTGAATGATGAAATACGCTTCCAACTAATTATTTATTAAAGATAGTGGATTATTTTATTCTACACAATTCTATACTACATCATTTTGTTATGTTTCTGACGGCTTAGACAGCATATGCTATGAAAACTCGCTGGAGCTAACTTTTTCCCCGACTTCACTAATACTGTTAATTCTCAGCTCCTCAACATGATAAGTCCATGTTTAATACTCGTAAACCTTCCCGGTAAATCAACCTATCTAATAGTGAAAAATGCAATAAAATCCGTTTGGTAGTTTTTGTATGAAAAGGACACAGACAGAGAGACGCGGCTGGGGACTTGTTTTGGTTTTAAAATATGTATTGATGATTAGAAGGCATGAATGGCTGACCAAACAAAATAAAGCTATAATACCAAATGAAATTGTATTGTCTCTACCTACTCCTTCTGGTATAAAAGTCGTATTGATATATAGATAAACAGAAATAGGTCAAGGTGATCTCGAATTACCCCACCTCTTAGTAGGCATTTCTAAATGTAATCTAGATATAAATAATGTTTATTATAATAATATGGAAATATAACTAGAAGAAAAGAAGAAAGAAGTAAAGAAGAAAGAAGAGAAGAAGAAATGTGTATCGTCAGTTCACTCTAAGTATGAACGCCAAGCATATCAGTTAAAGTTTGGTGTTCTACCTTACAGTGAATTGAGTTGCACTTCCGCTACAATCGAAGACAAGAAGAGTGAAGAAGGAAGAATGTATTTTTTTTATATGTTATGGTCTCAGAATACAGAACAAACCAGAATACGTATGTGTCCAAAAAATACGCGATTTTCCAATTTTGGTATAATTTCTTATTCAAATTATTTATCTGTTTGTTCAAAGAACATAATATTAGAAAAAACAAAAAAAAACTAGATATAAATTATAAAACACAAATTCAAATAAAATAAACATACCTACACAATTTACTATTATTGTCAAGAGATAGGATAATAGTTATAAAAAAATAACACCGATTTTATGTTATTATTAATTTCTTCTGTAATTTGTCTTTTTATCAAGAAATACAACAACCTCAATGCGGATTCTGGTTTATTCTTTATTCTGAGGTTATGGTGTAAATTCTGTATTTATTTAAATTTAAGTGTATAAATAAATAAATAATTTATTGTTTCAAAGAATTATCTAAGTATACCTACAGTTTTAATCTAAAATAAATTTGGTCCTCGCTGTATAGCTATGTTAATTCTCTGGGCAAAGAAAGAGCCAGCCCTCTTGTCACCTGTAGCGCCGACTATTTTTGGTGTTATATTTTTATAAAATTTTTTGGCACTCGGCCCCCATGAACCTACAGTCTCTACTGCAAACGGCACAAATATATTATCTTTTTCAATTTGTATATAATATTTGCGCCGTTTGCAAGTCTCTGCTGTTTCGGCAGCTGCCCCGGCTCTTATCGCTGTCGCTGTACTCGAGAGATGTGAGGGCGCCAAGGTATCAACACAAGTTGCGTCCCATACTAGGGCCCTCCCCCTCTCCCAAGGCTCCAGCGTCATGCCATCCGGTCTCTTGCCATCATCACGTACAAGACCACAGGGTTCCAGCATAGCTGGTACATTGATGGTGGCAAGAGCCCGCGCGAAAAACGACTTCCACTTTTTTGACAGCAAAGTACATGGAGGCCGAGAGCATTGACGTCGCTACCACACGGACAATTGTAAAATTATGCAAAAATTGTCTCATTCCGTTTCGGCTTCGCCCGTTGAAAATCACTACTAACACAAAAAATAAATCATTATACAAAGTGAACGGACGTGTCAATGAAATTAAATTAAAAAAATCGTTTAAATAAATTTAAAAAATAAATAAATACAATCTACCTCCAACATGGAAAGAACTCCATCAAAAAGCTGCTCAAATCCGAGTTGCACATACTCAGGATGACCAGCCCCTCTTCACTATCATCAGGAAGAGGAAGAAGCCCGAAGATCAAACCCTGACTCAACATATGGATGAATTATTGGAGAACATGAAGGTGTGGAAATGCGAGATTGGCTCCAGCATCAGCTCTATACATAGTGTGATAAGGTCGGAGATGGAAACCCTGGTGCAACGAACGGAAAGTGTGCAGGCTGAATTGACTAGCCTACGCACGGACTACAAAAAATTGGACAATCTGTTAACAAGCTTCAATGACCAACAGTCATTCCTGAAGGTTGAAATAAAGGACCTTCAGAGTAGTGTTGAGTTCATACACTCATCCGTTGTTGAAATAAAGAAGGACGTAGACAGCGCAAGAAGTTCAACATCTTTAGTGACAAATAGCACAATAAATGAAATGCGGGCGGAGATAGACAACCTACGTATGGAAGCCAACGTTCATCAGCAACGCGAGCGAATTCAGAACATCGAGGTGGTGGGCGTCCCTGAGGATAAGAACGAGACGCTGACACAGGTGATCCAGACCATTGCCCAGCAAGCGGGTGTGACAGTCAACCAGGAAGACATTCTGCATGTTACCCGTGTCCAGCCCAGACAACATGTACCAGGTCGCCCGAGGGTCATCGTGGCAAAACTGAAAACGCGTCTTCTAAAAGACACAATAATATCAGGAATACGGAAGTGTCGCGGAATATCTACTAAACATTTTAATATCCCGGGTGAATCCAGACAAATCTTTGTAAACGAGCACCTAACACAGGATAATAAGAAATTACTTAAGTTGTGTAAAGAAAGGGCGAAATCCAAGCAGTACGAGTTTATCTGGACAAAAAACTGCATGATCTATGTTCGGAAGAACAACACTTCACGGCATATTCACATAAAAAGTGTTCACGACCTTGCAAGAATAATTTAAAAAGTATTAACTATTTAGGTACAGTATACTCAGTTATTTGTATGTATTGTATGGACTACAGAACTTGCCTTGATATTTTTTATATTTCGAATGTTTTCAATTGTTATTTTCTGCATGCTGATATATATTTACTTACTGGGATTGTTGCAGCTGTTCTCGCATCCTCATTGACACACACACACACATTAACAAACACCCACTCACAATTAACTCATTTAAAAACTTCCTACTTATCACAACTTGTCATTATCACATGTTTTTATAAAAGTCTAAGTTCCCGATTTTTAATTTGTTCATGTACTCGCACAATGGTCACTGAAATACGCGCGCCTGTAAATAGTGCTGTCTCGCTCCCCCACCTCCGCCCTTTCGCGAGCCCTCCGTTATTGGAATCTGAGTCTTGCATCGCCTCGATACTGTTTTACTTATATTTTAATATTCATATCAATTATTTTACGAATAATAATAACACGATTTTGATCGGTGGATGTAAATTATATGTTTATACTACAAATGATACCTGCTTATGCATTGTCTACCATACCTACGAGATGAAACTGAATGATAATAACGCATATAGGCGCCCCACCTGTCATGCTAGCTTGTGTCGCTCATACTTAGCGCGACGGCGCCTTTTCGTGGTACCGCCCGCGATGCTCGCTCCGCGGTCGTTCACACCATCGCGCATGTTATCGCTGTTGCGGGTGCCTAGTAACTCAATGAAGAGTGAATGTTCTTGTAACACAAAGATACTTATTGTTGTTGACTCATACCGCTGCGAGTACACATATTTTTTGAGGTTTTGTTTTGTCATTTATCGTCGCCTTATAATGATGATAATTATATTTCCACAATTTGTATATTTTAATTTATTTTTGCTTTCTGTAAATATAATCAATCTACTCTTTTTAATCTCATGGTATATATATTGCAATGTTAGCAATCGCAGAGAAACTACATAATATAAACATTTATTATCAAAATGCTCGCGGCCTTAATACTAAATGTAATGACATATATCAGAATATTTTATTAAATGACTTTGACATAATCATAATTACTGAAACATGGTTGACTGACGGAGTGCTGGACTCTGAGCTCTGTGATCCGCGATACGACGTGTTCCGTTGCGACCGAGACCTATCTGCCACGACGAAGGTAACCGGCGGCGGGGTGATGATCTGCGTGAAGCGCGGGCTCGGTGCGCGGGTTCGGCCCTCTTGGGCGTGCGGCCCGGCGGAGGTCGTGTGGGTGACGGTGCCGGCGCGCGCGCTCGGCTCGTCTAAGGTTGATCTGCACATCGCCGCCGCGTACACAGCGGGTACCACGGTTAGGGCTCCCTACCAAACACGCGATCTGGAATTGATTCTATCTTCCGTCCAGGGCGCTGTCGCTGAAAGCCCGGACAGTCACTTCTTGATAGTGGGCGACTTTAACTTGCCGTTTATTAAATGGGATCACAATGGTCCCATATTTACAAAACAAGGATATGTCGATGTACAGACTATCGGTAATAAATTGGTGCAGGAGTTTCATTTGTTGGGTTTGAATCAATATTGTACACTGACAAACGGTCATGCTAACACATTAGATCTTGCATTTGGTAACTTTCCTGTGGAACTATCCCGGTGCGGTTTCCCCTTGGTCCCGGAGGACGCGCATCATCCGTCATTCACTATGAGCACCTCTGATATTGTTGTGGGTTCTATGGTCACCAAGCCCAGTGTAAGATTTAGATTCAACAGGGGAAATTATGAAGTCATTAATAAAGATCTGAATGGCGTTGACTGGAATTTGTTGAAAACGGGCACAGTCGATCAAGCTGTTCAGATTTTATATAATCATATAAACACCAGTGTGTCAGAGAATGTCCCGAGAGCTAAAGCTTATTCTAACGATATTTATCCAGTGTGGTTCGGCACGGCACTCATCAAAATCATCCGCGAGAAATCCAAAGCTCACAAACGCTGGAAAAAATATAAAAATCCATCTGACTATGCGGAGTTCTCTCTATTAAGAGCTAGGCAGAAAATGATCGCTAAGTGCAGGTACCAGCAATACTTAGTAAATGCCGAATTATTAATTAAAAAAAACCCAAAGCTTTTATGGAGTTATGTCAAATCTAAACGCACAACATCTAACTATCCACGATATGTCACACTTGGTGACAATAAGTATTCATCGGGCGAAGGCATTGCAGATGCGTTTAACGCATATTTTCATAGTGTTTTCTGTCCTGCGGCATCCAATTATCCTACCATAGACTACTCACCCACTGTTTCTGGATATACTTCAGACATACACAGAATTGAGTTGTCAATTGAGCGCGTGCGCCGGTCCCTGCGCACTATTGATGTGTCAAAGGGCCCGGGTAGCGATGGGATCCATCCCATATATATTAAGCAGTGTGCAGACGCCCTTTCTCTTCCTTTATGCATAATATTCAACCGCTCATTAAGGGAAGGTATATTCCCATCAATATGGAAACAAGCTCATATCGTGCCTATACACAAGAAAGGTATTAAATCTAAAGTCGAAAATTATAGACCTATATCCATACTGAATATATTTGCAAAGTTATTCGAAAGTCTTGTTTATGACTCCTTTTATACCACCATCTCACCTAGTATCCCTGAGCAACAGCATGGTTTTCTGCGCGGCCGCTCTGCTGTCACCAATCTCGCTACCCTACTAAACTTCGCGCATAGATCTATGGATGGGCGTAGGCAGATTGATGTCATATACACCGCATTAGATTTGACCGCGTAGATCACTTTATTTTGGCTAGAAAACTCGAGTGTCTAGGTATACGCGGGGACCTGCTCAGGTGGGTGGAGTCCTACCTGAGGTGTCGCTCTCAGGCTGTGGTCATCGGCGGATATAGATCTGATTTTGTTGATGTCACCTCCGGGGTTCCACAGGGTTCCCACTTGGGTCCTCTGTTTTACAATGCCTATCTGTATGATATATATACGTGCTTCAAACATTCAGAATTTCTTCTTTATGCTGACGACACTAAAATATTTACGGACGTTGGAGGCTATGTTGACTGTCAGTTGCTTCAGGGGGATCTGGACCGTCTTTGTGGCTATTACGTGGAAAACAGGATATCTATCAATATTAGCAAGTGTCAGAAGATTACGTTTACCCGCAGCCCTACACCTTTAGAGTTCAGTTACAATATTGGTGGCGCCACCATACAACCAGTCCGAGTGGTACGTGATCTCGGGGTGATGTTGGACAGTAAACTCTCGATGACTGACCATATAGACCATGTAACTAGCAGGGCATACAAAAATCTCGGCTTCCTTATGCGAACTTGCAAACCGCTTAAGGATCCACAATGTTTGAAAAGCGTATATTGTGCGTATGTGCGCAGTATCCTGGAGTATGCTAGCTGCATATGGAGTCCTCAGTACATAACATATTCGGATCAGGTCGAGAGGATCCAGCTAAAATTCGTTAAGTACATGAGTTATAAGACCCGTAGAGAGTATGTGGACTACGAAAGCGGATGTGAAGAACACGGACTCATAATGCTGCGCGATAGACGGACACTTCTCGACATGATGTTCCTGTACGATGTTATGAGCGGCCGCGTCGACACTCCGCACCTGCTGGCCGAGCTCCGCTTTAGCACTCCCACGCGACGCACTCGACACACGGATTTGTTTCAGTGCCGCCAGCATCGATCTAGATACACCCAAAACACGCTATTGACTCGCTGCGTTAGAACCTACAACAAATACTTCGGCGAGCTGGACTTTTATAATAATTCTAGACAAGTTGTAAAACAATCAATCATTCATAATTTCTCACAGACACACACTCACGCACCACAACAACCACAAACACACACACACACACACACACACACACACACACACACACACACAAATAAACACGCAACATGCCGGATCTAACGATCTAACAGTAACAATCCATCCCAGCATAATTCATTTCCTTTCAGTACTTATTTATTTTTTAATTAAAGTGGGTACTTACCTTCTTTTTTTTTGTTTATGTCTGTTTATTGTATGTATGTTCTGTGGTCTAAATAGGAAATTTATAATTGGCTTTCTTTGGATAATATTGTAACAAAATTCAATTTATAAAATGTGCTGTTAATTTCCTAAATATAGAAAAATAAATAAATAAAATAAATAAAAATAAACACGAATTTTTGGAATCTTTTAAAATATCGAGATGAAACAAAGAACTGATTTTAGCCTATTAACACCCCATGACTGCTGTAAGTTTCATCAAAATCCATTATCCAGTTTCGGAGCTTATTTTAGCCAAAAGATTGGATGGAACAGCCAGAAAAAACCTTCACGCCTTACAGCTCCTGGGAACCGTTGCCGGAAGATAAAGAGGACAGACAGATAAACTAAAATTCTAAAGGGGTTCAGAAAACTTATCAATAATTAATTTTATAATTCATCAATTAAATAACTTTTACATTAAATAAATTATTGAAAGTACGACCCTGTTGGCTATCTTCTTAGTCGAGGTGCACTTGACAGAGCATTCGTGGTCAATCATGGCGGTGCACAGCGCGACGCATCTTGTATTGACTCGGCATAACAGAACTTTCTTGGGAAGAATAGTGCAGTGGTTTCCCCTTGCCTTTTGCACCAGACATTTTGAGACTATTTAGGACTTCAGGCTCGCTGTAGCCTCTTCCAGCCAGTTGCCTAGCTAGGTGTATGGTTATACCGCCATTGCTCGGTCGCCAGAGCCTTGTTTGTTGTCTAGCAGAGAGCATGCAGGTGAGGATGACATTTGGGGTCGGATAGATCTTATTCCACGTAAACCCACCCTGGACCTTTTGACGTAGGGGTAGTGCAAAACGATAATAATATTTTGAGGTAAGTATTTTGCTATGCAATCAATATTTTTGATGGGAAATATGCATATATAATATACATAAAGTAGATTTTTTGATTTACAGTTAAATACTCCCAAGTAGTTTGAGAGATTACCCTGTACATCTAAACTGATAAAAATTATGATTGTAACATTTGATTTCTGGATAAATAGGCTTTTAAACAAATGCATTAGGCACATTCGTTCAATCCCCGGCGCTTCGCCCTACGGTCCACCGAAACCGACCAAAGACTCGTCCAATTCTTGTAACGAACGGACCGCCTAGATCATCCGGCGGCCGAAATGCTAATGTGTGGCAATGCCTGACCAATGTGTGGCCTACCTAATTTAGACTCCCAGAATCCGAGACTTTAATTTTATTTGTACTACAGATTTTCAATTACTAATTCTATAATGTTTATAACCATGCACTTTTGATGAAGAAACAAACCGCCTTCAAAACCAAAATGTGCTTTCCGAAAGCAAATGCACAAGTCACTATAAAAATAACCAAATCGCTTCAATTGGGCCTATAAAATTGGAAGAGTTCTTGATTTCACCATGATCCCATCATCAGATCCTGACCTGATGACCATGGGACCACCTGGAAAGTATACCCTTTCAAAGACAAAAATTCCAAATCGGTCCAGGCGTCTTCAAGTAATCGGGGAACATACATAAAAAAAAAACCGACGAATTGTAAACCTCCTCCTTTCACTTTATGGGACTAAATTTCACTTCTCATTTACATAGTCGATAGCCTAATAGTTAAAGCGTTGACTTAAAACAGGAAAGTCCCGGGTTCATATATCATTCATACCGAAAATACTAAGCATCAATTTTATTTTAAAATATGCACATTAATCGACTTCTCATGCTTCTTGCTAAAAATAGTCCATTGTGTGCAAGCAATAGGCTTGCCACCTGTTCTGTTTAATATGGACAACTGGCAAAAAGTGGACACTGTTACTAGAGTCTCTGGCCACATTGAAAGGTATAGAGTCCGTGAAGAGAAAGAAAGTTCTTACCGCTACTCTATAGATTCGGCCAAAGTAAATGTCACTTTACCGCAATTACTGTCGGAACAGTAACAAAACTAAGGAAATCCTCAATTTCCTGGTCTCGTAAATTTACCGGTTTTTTTTACCCTCCCGGTTCCCAAAACGTAAAACTCTACCAAACTTTGTTAATTTCCATTGAATCACTTCATTTATTCCCTCGCCAGTTCACAGACTGTCCCTAATCTATTTGTTATTAGTTCGCCGGTAATTACTTTTAATTGTCTGATATTTCTTTTATATTTAAAAACTACCTTTTCGCTCCGGCTTCGCTCATAAAATTCTACCGTTAAGAGCAAGCTTGTTAGCAATGTTAGCGCAATGAACTCTGTAAACCGCGCGGAGATATACTGATAATAGAATCAATAAAATAATAAAGGATAAGATAAGATAGGCCAAGATTCACGTACCAGAAAAATGAGAAAGAACTATTTCACAAATAATTACAAAAACTATTAAAAATAGCTAGTTGTAGTTAATATTTTCATAAAGTATGTGAAATTATCATAGGATAAATATGAGAGAATGGTACATTATATTAAAACAAAGACATTTAATATAGGTGTATTAAAAGAATTCGAGTCGCAAAATCGGTTGAAAATACGCGTGAAATTGACACTGGCTGACTTTCAGGGCTTCCTAATACTTAGGTACTGTAACTGATTTTATCTACTCTTATATCATAAAGTCTCTATTACAAAATCTAATTATACTTCATAATGATATGTTTTTTTTACACGCGTCTGTAACATGTCAAACTTCGATACTGTCATGTATTTACAGAACCGAAGTTTTCGTACAAAAACGATATCGTAATGATTTGTTTTTTTTTTAAATGCAGAGAGAGCAGAGGATTTGTCTTATACAGCCACATTAAAGTCTATGAAAATATTGGCACGCGCATGTCCGAGTCGCTTGACAGTTAACGCACATGCGGAGTAGGCAGGTAACAGCGGTTTGCCGCCAATTTGTCGATTAAAAAAAATCTTGGTTCAATTTGTTTTGTACTATTGCATGGGATTAGATAAAGTAGTGTATGAACGGGCACATAACTTGGAATTACACACATAATTTCGTTTCGATTCGAATGCCCGGCCCGAGAATGTCCAACACTAGAATTTCGAGAAACAAACATTGGCACAGGCAGATTTTTTTGAAACCGTCTATTACGCTTCAGTATCGTGTAAATGGCATATCGCACTTATTATTATTAATTAATTATGAAATTACAGACAGGCACTTCAATTTCATTTATTTGGAGTACATAGCCTAATTGGTAGAGCGTTAGCTTGAAACCGGAAGGTCCGGGTTCAATTCCAAGTTACTTTAATCGACTCCTCGTGCTTCGGAGGACACGTAAACTCGAACGAGGTCATTTTAGGGTTCCAAACATCAACGACGAAAAAACGGAAACTACTCCGAATCTACTGGACGAAAAATGTTGAAACTTGGCAAACTAGAGTTTGATGAGATGACCCAATCACGGATGTATAGCGTAAATAATGGAATTTAGATTTTAGCCCAAAAAGTAATCAGTAAAATATTTTTTTCCAGTTCATGTGACATTTTAAATGAAAGAACACATTAGAAGGTATACTAATTATATTAAAGAAAATATACGAACATTAATCGGTCCCCACCCACTTATCTTCGCAATTACTGAGTCTAAAATTTTGAAAAAAATAGGGAATATATATTTAATTTCTTACAGTTTACAGCTTGGCCAATGTATAGATATAATTATTTGGAAAGATAAACAATTTCAAGGTTTTTATATTAAATACGGTCCAGTTCCTTTTGGGCAAGCACAATAGTGTAACGGAGTTTACTAATGAGGCGTGTGATCTGTATGGAGAGAGATTAACGCAGCAATATCCGCCTCAACAAAACCTCAGATAACTTTCCTAAAAACTAGCTTTCAGCCCCCAGCTTCGTCCGTGGATATTTTCGAACAAAATAAAATATATGAAGCATGAAAGATTGACAAAACTGATGACTAAATTGACTAAAATGAAGAAAAAACCGCCTTCAAAACCAAAATGTGCTTTCCGAAAGCAAATGCACAAGTCACTATAAAAAATACCCAAACCCATCCTCAACCCAGATCGTGACCTGATGATCATGGAAACTGGAAAGTATACCCTTTCAAACAAAAAAAAATCCAAATCGGTCCAGGCGTTTTCAAGTAATCGGGGAACATACATAAAAAACGAACAACTAATTGAGAACCTCCTCCTTCTTTTGAAATTCGGTAAAAAAGGTTTATATGACTGAAACTGAAACGAAATACTGGCAGAGGATGACCTAGGTGTACTTTTATTGAACATCTACAAAATGTATTGATCGATGACAATATAAAAAGTACACACAATCGCCGAGCATGTATGAAAGGTATGATGAATATAAAATAAGCGAAAGAGGTATGTCAGGATCGTTGCAAATGGCATTCGATTGTCTCTGCCTATCCCTCTTGGGATAAAAGGCTTGATGATTGATAGAAAGATAGATACACTACTCAGGGATATCATAATTTTCTATGCGTGAAATAATTTTTAGAGTCGATTCAGTAGTTTGATATTTCCCTCGACATCCAAACTTACATACTAGCGACCCCACCTCAGGCTTCGCGTATGAATTTACAGCAATTTGGACGGGGTTGCTTTTTGTAAATTTATTGTACACAATTCTTTCTTTCATAATATTGATATATCTCTAACGGATTAGACAGCATACGCCATGAAAACGCGCTGGGGTTAACTTTTTTCCCGACTTCATTCACTTATACTGTTAATGCTCAGCTCCTAAACATGATAGGTCCATGTTTAATGCTCGTAAACCTTCCTTGTGAATTAACCTATCTACTCGTGTAAACCGCATCAAATGCCGTTCAGTAGTTTATGCGGGAGACTTTGTTTTGTAATAAGTAGTTACTCAGGGATAGTGTAGGGAAGTTGGCACCTGTTCTGTTCAATGGCAAAAAAATTAGACACTGAGGGCGTGAAGGTGTGTTGTTGTTGTCTATATAGGCTTAATATCGGTTTTTATAACTTCCCTTGTCTCCGAGGGTAAACTTTTAAATATTCCTCCGCAAAGTAATCGAACGGAAAATGATGGAACCAGTTAACGTTCGTAGGACTTTATCAAGCGTTCTAGATTTACAATTTAGGAACAATAGCAGGATAATTATTAAATACTAGATTTTCCTAGGTGACCCGAAGGCCAAAAACGACAGGTCCCCACCAATGTTAGTGTTGGACATTCTCGGAATGCCGAGCAAATTACTGAGTCGGGAAAATATAGTACACCGATTTGATTTTAAAATTCCCGCGAAAATGTTCTTGGTGCGATGATAACGTCACATCCACGCAAACCAATTAATAAATGACAGACTGACAGACAGTTTTTAGTTATTATAATATAGTTAGTGGTCTGAAGTTTGAAATCAAGATTTTTCAATTAGATATTTAAAAAACCGGCCAAGTGCGAGTCGGACTCACGCACGAGGGGCTCCGTACCATCATCTATAAAAACGGCAAAAAAAAAACACGTTTGTTGTATGGGAGCCCCCTTAAATATTTATTTTTTTCTGTTTTTTAGTATTTGTTGTTGTAGCGGCAACAGAAATATATCATCTGTGAAAATTTCAACTGTCTCACTATCAAGGTTCATGAGATACAGCCTGGTGACAGACGGACGGACGGACAGCGGAGTCTTAGTAATAGGGTTTTCGGAACCCTAAAAACATTTTTTAAACACATAAATAAACATTATTTTCAGTGATTATATTGTGTTAGGTATAGACAATATAACATATTATTGTGTATTTATTTTCTTTCACCTGTCACCCATATTCGGTACATATATAAAAAAAACTAAAGTAGAGATGTAGGCTCATACATACTACATACTTTCTCAACATAACCTGTCTTGCGATATTACTTCAGGGCTTCATAAAACTTATGTTTAACTGATTTTGAAAATTTTATTTCGTTTATATCATGTTTAATATAACAATCTTTAGAAATCAATTTTTATATCTAACACAAGAAATACAGCTATCGCGTAATTTACATACAGGTGTAGCATATAATTAGTATGCGACAAACATTATGAAGGGAGTTCTCACTTTATCGTCATTAATTTCATCAAAACTAAATGGACGCGGTAGGTGTCCTAGTAATTAAAGAATTACCTAAGCTAGATCGATTTACATTTATTTTCGTATGTCAAAAAACTTTAATGTTTTCTTTCGCCTATAGACCACTTTGGGAAACGATAGTGTCTATACTAATATTATATTATAAAGGGGTAAAGTAAGGGGGTAACCTCTGAAACTACGGATCCGATTCTGAAAATTATTTCACTAATAGGAAGATACGCTATTTCTGAGTGCTAAAATATAGGCTATATATTATTTTGTTCGTAAATATCCACAGGCGAAGCCGGGGGCGAAAAGCTAGTCTTTGATAAAAGAAGTGTCCAAATCGAAGACAGCCTCTTGTGCTGTTGTTGAACCTTTAAAGCCAAAGTTAAATGTGTTTTTTCGGCGATAGGCTTTACGAGCCATTTTTATTTTACGTGCCAATAAAAACACTGCACAGGTTTCATCTGTTTGAATATTTTATTTTTCTGAAGGTGCCGTGGGGTGTCGTACCTAATGGTTACTCAAAGCAATTTGAATAATGGAAAATCTGAGGTCATTCTACTTTTACTAATATTAAGAAAGTTTAACGTCTAAATGGATTTGAATCTCTTAGGTTTCAGTCTAAAACAAACCCTAAGGCTGGTTTTCCACTAGTGGCGAGCGAGTAAAATATCGACCAATAGGATTGATTCATTATCGTAGCCTCGCCCAGCCCAAATTCTGATGGAAAATGGCTTATCGGAGCAAGGTTTTTTTTACATACAATGCGAGTGTGAGATATGTGCAAGCGACGAATTTATGCAAGGAACCGCCTCTGCTCACTCCAACGCAGAGTCAGGGCCAAACCGTAACTATTTGCGGCAGATGTGTGACACTCAAGGGCGCCGTGGCTACCCCTAAGCTACTGTCACACATGTCAGAAACAACGAACCACAGATTACTTATTTACATTGCAAAAATTTAGTAAATTAAAAAAGTGACTAAATAAGTTATCTGTGAATCTGTAGTCGCTTTTCCGTTTTGTGAATTTTGCTACAATACAAAATCAAAGAGGACCTTCATAGGTTATGCTCACAGGCACTTGCACAAAATGTGTTCCCAGCCACTACTTGTAGCATATCTCTTCTTTCCTATGCATCCTCGCCACCCTTCCCCACGCACGCTTTGTTAGAAAGAATCGTTTAAGCTTTTATAGCTCCACTTCGTAACCTCGCACCACCAGCTTCCTCGCACAGCACTGGTGGAGAACTAGCCTAATGTTGAAAATTTTGTGTTAATCAATTCTTGGAAGTGAAACGCGCTACTCATTTTGTTCATATGTTATCTCTTTAGAAAGATATAAACGATATAAACTGCGGATTTTCAAGGTTTCATAAACTTAGGTGTAACTGATTTATGTAATATCTATCATTCGAAAGCTATTTAAATTTCGGCCATACATTGGTCCGGCATCGCACCGAAAATTTGCCATTCTGGCCACACGATGATCTAGGCGGACCGTTCGTTACAAGAATTGGACGAGTCCGTGGTCTATTTCGGTAAACCGTACGACGACGCGCCGAATGTGTGGCCACCTTAATACATGAATAGCTGCAGCGTATAATTTGTATGGGACAAACGTTATGACGGGAGTTTTTAAGGTGAAGTAGTCTATGAGAAAATGAGTTCTTCCCCGGACTAAGCAATCAGACAGAACGAATTTATCTAGAATCGCGCGCACGCGAACAGGATAGAAATAGTGCGTGAGTCATATTGAATTAAAAAAAAATCTTATACCAATAAAATGTTCGTGTTAATTTTTGTAATATCTATATTATAGCCATAAAATTTGATAAATTAAGTTTTCAGAGGTGTATTTAAGATTGTTTTCTATCGAGTAAAATGTTACAATCATATTTTCAATACAGTAAAAAGATTTGTCATATCTTTAAAATCAATAATTATATATATATAACAGTTTCGTAAATAGATCAGGTTTTCTGAAAAAATTGATTAATAATTAGATTTTGATGACTTAAGAAATATACATTTATTAAGATAGGTAGGTAACTCCTTTCTCAAGTTAAACTAAATAACCTTAAATTGTTTATTTTTCGTTGTATAACTTCCTGAAGTTTAACTTTATTAGCTTTATCTTTGAATTAGTAACTAATTTGTAACGCCAACGCGATTCTCTAAATAATGTTTCAATAACATTTACACAGACGATATAGATGGGCTTACATTCCGGCGTTGAATACGCCATTGTACAATTTTGTTGTTAAATAAGTTATTTTAGGGGTGGCTCTAATACCATCTTTACCATAAGAGCAAACAGGGCCCGTGCCCTGGGCCCCCAAGAGCCTATATATTAGCTTTTTTGTATGACGCAAATCCCGAAAGAAACCATTATCTTAATCGTAAACCAGCAACATACTTATCTAATTAATAATATATGTATGTTTAATTTGTATCAATTAACCATAATAAACATTAAGATCTATGTACATTATCCGACAAACCGTACAAAGAGGCTTTTCCATCTATAATACCTCAACAGAGCTGGCCACTCGTTAGGTATAGCCTCAAAAATCATTGGCTGAATGGGGAAGACTTTGTCTTCCACTGGGTACCCTGGGGCCGGCACCGATTCCGGGAGCTGTAAGACATCCCGTGAAGAATAAAAAAATATATAATATCATAGCAGAAAAATGTTTATATCATTTAATAATCTTTATTTTTGATGAATATGGTAAAAAAATTACATATCCTACCGCATTGCACTGTTCAAATATTAATTATAAATAGGTATTAATGCATCTTAAATTAAAAATTACAATATAAAATAAGTCAATGATAACAGTTATCTATGTCACATATACCAGATTATAAAACCATGTAATAAAATTTAAAATAAAGAAACCCCAAAATGTCAGCACAGAATCAATATAAAATTTTAATTAAGTATAAGACAAGTGATAGGTATATAATTTAAATGTCAAATTTTTTGTCATTCAAATATTCGTCAACAGTATAGTAACACTTATCAATTAAATAATTCTTAAGTCTATATTTACTTTCATGACTTGACATGTCACATATATGTGGTGGCAATTTATTATATATTTTCACCGCCATGTACAAAAAGCTTTTATTCATCAAACTTGTTTTTGAACGTGATAGATATAGCTTATTACCATATATACACTTTCTTTACTTTCCAAAAGGGCCAAAAATTCTTGTGTGAACAAGGGCCCTGGTATGGCCTAAGACGGCGTTGGGTGGCTCTTCATACATAGACTGGGTATGAACTTATAGTATTTTTATTAATAATTTTGGAAGGAAGTTCCTTATCGCGATTTGGCGCGGGGACCTAGCCGAGAAAAAATGAAACGCGTTACGAAAAACCGTAAGAGAAAGAGACAAAGAGTCAAAATGAAACCGCTAGCCCGCCAAGGAATTTATGTGAGAACCAATTATAAAGCTACACAAAGTATCAAAGCTAAAGCAACCTTCATTTTGTATCGTGACTGCAACATTTATACTAAATTTCTTATCTTAAGTGGTCGACCGGAAAATGAGTGATGAAAGAGCAGAACGCATTTATGTAGAATCACGCGCACGCGAGCGGGATAGAAACAGTAAGCGATTCAACGTAAGCGATAATTTTTGTTTAAAACGCAATTTAAAAAAAATCTTATACAACATAGAAATAATTTTAAAATGAAAGGATAGATAATTACAAAAAAAATATTCATGTTAATTTTTGTAATAGTAACATCTATATTATAGTCATAAAATTTGGTAAATAAAGTTTTCAGAGGTGTATTTAGGATTTTTTTCTATCGAGTAAAATGTTTCTAATCATATTTTCAAAACAATAACAATATTTTTCATATCCTTAAAATCAATATAAGTATATATTTATTCAGTTTCGTAAATAGATCAGGTTTTCTGAAAAATTTGATTATAAATTGCATTTTGATGACTGACTTCCCCTTAAAAAAGAATTAATATAGATCATTATTAGCATTGAGAATTATTCATATAATTACCGTACCTGTTATTATTTATTGCAATTATACTACAAAATTGAAAATATAAAGATATGAATTAAGGCTTTAAAAGGGGTCTCCTACATTTTTTTTGCTGTAATTTCAGAACATATAAGTGCATATAAGGCTGTGCCTGATTTTATCGAAAACTAACCACTGTACCATTTTTTTCTGTCGTTTTATTGTCGCAACGGCTTTTATACATGAAGATTATGCTAAAATACATACCAAATAATTATAAATAATGATTGGAAACACTATGTTTCCGCAAATTAGACGTCCTAGATCGCCTTTCCATTTAAAACATCACAATTAACTATTTTTCTAGAGCTCTGTCTCGCGATACAAAACAATACCAACGAAAGCTAAGGTAATTTATTACTGCTCTAATGGCCAAAGAGCAGAAAATTGGCGAAAGGGGAGCCTGTCTATGACCCCTACTTAGGCATAGTCATCACATTAGTAATAGACTAAACTAGTTTTCTACTTTCAGATGAATTCTGCGAAGAATACCCTCACAGCCTGATTCCTACTCCGGGGTATTGGGTGGAGTGTTCGCGGCAGAAAATAGCAACCGATACTATTTGGGATGAATCAGAATCAGAACATGATAGTGGGCCAGACAGGGAACTGCCTGATACAGGTAATCTAATCTTTATTTTATTATCTAGTGATTAAGCAATTTGGAAGAAGGTTATTTAAAGGATGGGTGACCATTAAAAATAATTGCAGTCTCAAAATTCTTCAATGAAGCCTAAATGAAGATGAATTATGATTTCCTCTGGATAACATTTTCTGCATAAAAGAGTTTTTTCTATACTTTGCATTAGGTACCTATTTAATTTTTTCTTATTTTGAAAAAACGAGATTGTCGAAATATCTCGATGAAATGTGAACTAATCTATGATGGAATGATTTAAATATACGAAACTGGCCTCACAAATACCATCGGTAACACGGTTTCGGTAGCTCTAAGGCAACTCGTGAAGAAGAACAAAATAAAAAACCGGCCAAAAAAAATCACGTTTGTTGTTTGTTAAATATTTATTTTATTCTGTTTTTTAGTATTTGTTGTTATAGCGGCAACAGAAATACATCATCTGTGAAAATTTCAACTGTCTAACTATCACGGTTCATGAGATACAGCCTGATGACAGACGGACAGACAGATAGACGGACGGAGCCTTAGTAATAGGGTTTCCGTTTTTACCCTAGGAACCCTAAAAAGACAGGCAGTGAGGGGACTCCTGACAAAAGTTAAGACTTAAAACTATTAATAACAGTCCTAGCAATTGCAAGTCAGAACACAGATTTCGTACCCGGATATTCTCGGGCCGGGCACTCCATGGTCTTATGCCGAAAACTTTTCGCGAATCCATAAGATTTCCTCCTACCAAAAATTGCTCAACGCGCCTATAGAAGTTTTTACTTCAAAAATGTGAACCGATTTAGATGACTTATTTTTATCACAGACTTTCTTTTTGAACTCTCACAAATATTTCAAGTTTCCAAAGATTTTGAAAAAATTTTTTTCAACGAGAGATAGTTTCAGATAACGTAGTGAAATAGACCCTAAATTTCATAAATTAATCGTAACGAATTTCATTATTTCGTTAAATTTCCTACATAAAATCGTACCAAGACCCAAAATTACTAATTAAAAGCTCTAATTTTAAGAACTTTCGAACAATAGCCAAATTAATCTACCCTATAATAAGAACAATTATAAACGACCTCAGAATATTCCCTGCCTGCATCCAAGTTAAACAAAAGCATCATAAATTCCGTCTATATTTTTATTATAGAAAATTAAGCCTATTACCTCCCGTCCCAAAGTACCGAAGACATCACTAATGCTCTGCAAACTTCCTTCCCGCAAAGTGTCTCTTTTGATGTCAAAGAGACCTCAATTTTACGTCTACCTTACAATGTTGATAACTTTTAAGGTTCCTTACCTCACAGTTTTAACTAAACCTTTATTTTGTCCAATAACAACATCTATCTCAGAAACGGCTAAATCTAGTACAAGGTAAATAAATAACTAAACAATCAGAATTTAATTATTTTAGAGGCAAAACTATAGGTGTAATTTTAAAATTCAATTTGGCATTTTTCATTTAATTTTATGTGATTCGAGATTAAGTATAGCATTATCTACAAAATCTGAATAAACATAAATTAAATGCTGTTCATTGGCTATTTTAAAATTTCTTGATACTCTGAATAAAGTTTTAATCGAAAGAAAAATTGGAAAAGTTGCCCGTAAAAATGGAAAATTATTGAAAAACTGCTTTTTTCTATGATATTTTTATATGAACTCAAGATAATAGGGTATGAAAGTTATCTATACTAATATTATAAAGAGGAAAGATTTGTATTCTATTTTCAAAAAAATTTGGGATCCTTACTAAAACTCCAATAATGTAACCCAAGGTTTAAAAAAATGACCTAAGAAAGCACTGCGAAATCTATTGATGATATAGAGGTAGGGGTAGGGGAAGTGGTAGGGTAGGGGTATGGGTATGGGTAGGGGTAGGGGTAGGGGTAAGGGTAGGGGTAGGGGTAGGGGTAGGGGTAGGGTAGGGGTAGGGGTAGGGGTAGGGGTAGGGGTAGGGGTAGGGGTAGGTATAGGGTATATTTTATTTTGTTCGTAAATATCCACGGGCGAAGCCGGGGGCGGAATGCTAGTAGATTAATAAAATAAATACAGCTCGCTCTATGTCCTGAATATTATAAATTAAAAATGTAAAATTCAGAACTTCCTACTAGCGGAAACGCCTGCTAAACCTCAAATTTTCAAGGTAGTTAACCTTCATTTGAGTTATTTATTGTGAACCTATTTTTATTTTTTATCCATACTCATAAGAATTTACCTGAAGGAATGAGATATTTTCCCGGCATAAAAAAATTACTGTGCCATCTGTTGTTTTATTTTTACGTTACTTGCCTTTCGCCCCCGGCTTCGCCCGTGTATATTTTCGAACAAAATAAAATATATATAGCTAAAATATAGCACTCAGGGATATCAAAGCTTTCTTTTAGTAAAATATTTTTTAGATTCGGTTCACTACTTTATGAGATAAATATAGGATTACAATTTAGGATCTATCATCACGCCTTTCATCCCAAGAGGGGTAGGCAGAGACAATCGACATTAGTTACGATTCTGACATACCCACCAGCTAAAAGTTTACGTGCATTTATCCGTGTTTTTTTAGTTAAGACCCCTTCTCACAGTTTGTGGGAAGTGAAAAATAAAAGCATTTTCTGTTACGTTAACTTTTTGTATAGCACGAACGTGACATTCATCATATATCTGGGACTAACTGGCAATAAAAGTTAGAGCAAACTCACGTCTTCAGTATTTCTTGCACTCTACATCCACAAACCTTCCAAACAGCACCTCTATCTACGTACTTTCTAATTATAAACTGACCACGAACACTAAAGGATTTAAGAATACGTGCTTTAATCGATTTCTCGTGCTTCGGAGGGCACGCACTTCTTTCATAAATAACAGATACTTACGTATATTTGTTTAAGAAGTGATATATATTAATTGTCGATTAGTTGTCAAGTGTTTGATCTCGAGTTAATTTTATTGCTGCTGCTGGCAAAATGTGGACACTGTTACTGGTGTCTCTGGCTGCAACACAACGCATGTAGGCCGTGAAGATGTGTTTTATTTGTTTGTGCTTTATATAAGTAAAGAGAGTGTGACTTATTTTTAAACGACTTCAAAAAAAATTAGGAGTTTCTCAATTCGACCGTATATATTTTATTTTTTTTAAGTGTGTTCGCCGAAAACTTTGTCGTTTATGAACCGATTTTGATGATTTCTTTTTTAATCGACAGATAAATCTTCCGGATTGGTCACATTTTTATCTCATAAAAATTGGTTCATTAGTTTTTCAGAAATTTTGAAAAAATAAACCTTCTAAGTCAATTTCGATGAAATATGTACCGACTTTGACGACTTATTTTTTTAAGGATATAATAATTTCTCGACATTATCTTACAGAAATACAACGAAAATCGGTTTAGTAGTTTTTCAGAAATTCAGTAATTTCCCTCTGTTTACGGCTGAAAATTATATCAGAGAAAAGCCTTAGCAACGGTTGCTATTGACACGAAGTTGTCAATTTTTGTATTAAAGATGGTCTAGCGGTTAAAGGTATGGGGTGCAGGGCAGGTTGCACATGGTTCAAATCCCATCCACAGCAGTATTTATTTTTTAGTTTTCCTTTAATTTTATCTGAGTTTGAAATTGTAGTTGTTTCCTCCGTCGAGCCCATATTAACTTTGATAGTCTCGAGTTCATATAAAAAATTAATAGAAAAAAAGATTTTCATCAGTTTTTCCAATTTTCCGGGCAACTTTTCCAATTATTATTTCCCTGAAAACTTTATTCAGACTATTACGAACTATTTTAAAAACAATAAGTCGAATCGGTCCATTTAAATTTTATTTATATTGATTATTCCATGTATGTATAGGTTAATGGTGCGTCGAGCCGAGTGGTTAAGACGTCTGGTATTAACTAGGCAGACCACGGGTTCGATCCCGGATCCCGGCCATGTACCAATGGGTATTTAATTAAAAACTTATGTACATAATCCGACAAACCACACCTAGAGTATTTTCCATCTAAATATACCTCAACAGAATTAGCCACTCGTTAGGTATAGCTTCACAAATACCATTGGCTAAACGAGGGAGACTCGGTCTTCTGCTGGGTACCCTGGTTTTCTGGGTGCCTGGTACACGGTTTCGGGCGCTGTAAGACAACCTGTGGCGAGTCTCTAATTCTATTTATCTACTCTTATAACGTAAAATCTCTATTACAAAATCGAATTATACTTCATAATGATATGTTTTACATACACGCGTCTCTAATATATCAAACTTCGATACTATAATGTATTATAGTACCAAAGTTTTCATACAAAAACGATTTCGTAATGTTTTGTTTTTTTAATGCAGAAAAAGCAAAGGATATGTGTTATGCAGCCACATTAAACTCTATGAAAATATCGACTCTCCCATGTGGGAGTCACGTGACAGTTAACGCGCATCCGTAGTAGGTAGGTAAACGCGTTTACCGCCAATTTATCAATTAAGAAAAATATCTTGGATCATTTTTTTTGTACTATTGCATGGGATTAGATAAAGTAGTGTATGAACGGGCACATAACTTGGAATTAAAACACTCGTGGATGCTATTAAAAAAATCCACTTGTGTTTTAATTACCCCTATTATGATCCCGTATCATAAACTACTATTGCATCATCACTACAACTCTACGACTCAACTACGACTAAAACAAAGTCGCTTTCTCTGTCCCTATATCCCTATGTATGCTTAAATCTTTAAAACTACGCAACGGATTTTGATGCGGTTTTTTTTAATAGATAGAGTGATTGAAGAGGAAGGTTTATATGTATAATAACATCCATTAAATAGTGGAGAAATACTGTTATTTTTGAGGTTTCTAATGTGATGTCGTAAATAATTACATTTTTTCCGCTTACATTGCAAACGCTGGCTGAACCCTATGAGATAGATCAAAATAATGTACTACAGTATTGTACACCATAAAAAGGTCTACAAAAAGTCCGTGATGGTATATGTCTATCTCTTAGGGATAACCCACTATAACAATTTTTTATCCTTTACTTTTTACGAGAAATAATGGCTTATTTACGAAGCTATTTTAAGCAATACAGCATTAATCCTTATCCAATTAAGTATTTAAGAATACACTGTGCATTTAATATAGATCAATATGGCCCTTTACAGCATGTAATTTAAATGAATATTTTCAAAGATATTACAGATTTAAAATGCAGGGACATACCGGTTACAGCGGTACCGGTATTTAGTATCAGCATTGCACCCGTGCGGAGCCGGGGCGGGTCGCTAGTAAATAATAATTCAATCAATCAATCAATAACTATTGAACCATATAAGGAGTGAAGTTTCTAATAATTCCTTGTATTTTTTCAAAGTTTTACGACCTTTCCCGACAGGTAGAAAATCTTAACTTAGTTCCGAAGAGATATTATTTATTATTTAAGGCTCCGAAGATATTATTATTGTACCCCACGATCAAATATTCTGGGAAACAGCGAGTTTCAAGGAATCATGATTCTTTTACTGTCAAATTAAGGAACTAACGGAAAATTTTACTCTGGACATTTATGATTTCCAACTATATTTGCTGTATCGTAAATTGAATTAGAAAAAGAGACTATGCATATATGACATGGCATTAATGACTTCAATCCTTTGCTTCGTTTGATTTGAAGAAGTGTCATATGCAAAGTGTTGCAGATATGTATGGAGAAAAATTGCCACGCGCTATTTTGGTGAACGAATAAATAATTTATTTATTCATAATTAAAAACCCCTGACGCAAAATATGAACATTAAAAAGCATCAAATAATTTATAATTACTGGCTCGAAAATCAATCATAAACAATTTAGTTAGCAGAAATGGTGATCTGCAAATGATTTAATGAGCAGCCAAGTGTCACACTATTTAAAGCAATCTATAATTATTATTCTACTGACCTGGAATAAAGTAATAACTAGATGACCCGTGTGAATACTTCGCACCGTTAGTTCAACTGATCACCAACAGATATCGTCATTTACAAAATAAATATATAAATTAGTCTAATTTTAAAAGACACTAAATTTCGATTAGTTTGTTTATTTTTCGTCATTAGAGGGAAAATAATCTTTAAAATGGCGTATCAAACCCCGACAAATTAAATATAGAGATACTACCTTCTGTCCGCGGTTTCACCCGCGTGGAAATAGATCCAAAAAGAAATAATACCGTGGCGTTTGCCCCTCCCCCGCCCGCTTTCGCGGTATAAAAAGTAGTAATGTCATTCTCTGACCCCTAAACTACCACTATGCATAAAATCATGTCGATCCCGTGAAAAACAAAAACAAATCTATTTCACGGGAACCATACATTTTTCCGGGATAAAAAGTAGCCTATGTGCTATTCCAGACTATAATCTATCTCTGTGCCAAATTTCATCCAGATCCGTTTAGCCGTTCTGGCGTGTTTGCGTAACAAACTTTCACGTTTATATTATTAGTGGCATTACCACTGGACTGGTTGATGACAAATTATTATCACGAATACTTGATATGTTTTACGCAAGTTACTTATACTGGTGGAATAGAAAATTATTTATCAAAGGATTTTATGTGATTATTGATGTCTTTCAAGCCCCGTTCCCTATACTTACGACTCTACAATCACGCTGCTTTATATTTTACAGGATATGCAGAATGTTCTCATTTCCCAAAGGTGCGTAAACTTGGTAATAAAATGTATTGGCTTACCTACCATCACTCACATTGATAGATCGGTATATAGAAATTCCACTTTTCCAAACAATGCTTTGAACAAAAACATCACATTTTCCTCCTTTTTCTTTGAAAACAGTTCGTCGATAGCACAATGGTTGCGTAATTGAAGGTTCCGAGATCAATACTAACTTGTTATAAAGAGGTAAAGTTTGTAAGTTTGGATCTGAAACTACTGATCCAATTCTGAAAATTAATGCTTAATAATCAGGCGGTATATATATTTAGGATCAACCACCTGGATTTAATCAATAGATTCGGTTAAATGGGACGTAAAAGGAAGACTTATATTCTGTTCTATTTTGTTATGAAACCGCAGTAAATATATAATACGTTTCAGAAGTCAGGGGCGTAAAGTTAGTTAGAAGTAAATTTTGAAATAGTGCCTACTCCAGTCATATTTATGTCAGTTATGAAAGCAGGTATTGTTTTCAATAGGTATTATCATTGTTTGTGCTAACAAAGAGAATATTCTCAACTTACAAATTCACCTCTATAGAATTCATATGATTTTGATTTGAATAGCGTATCTAATTTCTAGAATAATATTATTTAATAAGCTTCTGTCCGCGGTTTCACCCGCGTGGTTATACATCCAAAAAGAAATAATCTCGTGGCTGTAATTTGCCCCTCCCCCGCCCGTCTTCGCAGTATAAAAAGTAGTATTATGTAATTCTCTGACCTCTAAATTACCACTATGCAAAAATCATGTCGATCTCGTGAAAATCAAAATCAAATCCATACATTTTTCTAGCCTATGTGCTATTCCAGACTATTATAATCTATCTCTGTGCCAATTTTTTGGCATTATTGTTTGAACTCAAGACCATAATAGGGAACAGCGGCGAGGAGCCTATACAACCTGATTCCTTTCGGCTTCCCTTTAGAAATTTATAAAATAATAGTATTTCTTTTCTAAACGCCTACCGATATTCATTAGCAACTTAAGGACATAAGCCGATACAATACCGGCTTGCTCGACCATACTACCTTATTTCATACTAGACAACAGTCTCTTTCATTCGTATTGAAATCCGCGCACGTTCCCTCTCGTTTTAAGCGCAAACAGACCGAACAGACCAACAAATAAGCCGGTGAATTGCGGCTTATGAGACTCTAATGCAACCTTTTAAAAATTTAAGTTTAAAGTTTTGTATACAAGAGACAACTTAAACAATAAAGAGTTTAGGTAATTTAAATCCCTTTACGATAAATTACTATTGTCATTGGTGCATTTTAGATTATAAAAAAATATAGCATTAGTTGAGTGAGTTGAGGCTTCCCTTCTGAAAATATTCACCCTTCGCCACTGATAGGGAATGAAAGTAATACGGGCTCCACGGGCGAAGCCGGGGCGGAAAGCTAGTACAAAATATAATAGCTAAATTTAGTCTCTGTGTTTGTGAGTCCGTTAACGGCGGTTAAGCAACGGGTAGAAAAACTGATCACTTGTTAGTTAGCCTTAAAATGTCTCGTTACCCATTCGTCAGATTTTTGTTTCGACATAATGTCATTTAATTGTCTTCATGAAATAAATGAGGTGGCTTAAGTATTCTGCTGGGTACCCTGGGGTTCTTAAAGGCCGTATTATTTTTTGAGTCCACAATTTGTCAAGTTATGCTATGCTTGTTCTTACATATCATAAAATGCAACGTCTCTCTTTGCTTTTTTTTGCTTCTTTCACGTCAAAATGAATTGATTGAATGTTTGTTGCTCGATCACGCCATAACGGTTGAACGAATTTTAA